>ML058403.1:1488851-1818131 GCA_003013855.2 Liriodendron chinense
CTCCACCGCCTACTCTGGGTGTGAAAGTTGAGGGAAACCCCTCACCCCTTATTGGGGGAACCTATAAATTACGTCTATCCGAAGGGAAAAGTACCCCGTTAACAGGGAGTTCACTCGAGAGATCGAGGGGAGAGAAGGTGACTAACCGATGCCGAACAACCACTGCAGGGAGGACTCCCACTTAAGGTTCCGGTAGTTCACTTCTACGCTACCAAAATATTGTTAAAACGAAGACAGCAGGGATGGTGGCTCGCTCTCCGGGAGGTGTTCCGCGCCCGGTACTAGTGAATACGAAACCTAGGAAAGAAAAAACGGTACGCTTACTCTCTCAACTAGGATTTAAAGAAGCAAATCAGCTCCTAGAAGTAGTGGGGATATTACCTTACCCGGTAGGACTGGGCAGAGAAAGTTCCAGACCTGTTCTGGACGCGTATCGGCCAGGAAGTGTCCGAAGACCGACAACAACTCCATGGAGAAGAAAGTAAGAAACCTCGGCAACGGAGGAAAGAGAGAGACTAGTAATTTACATGAAAGTAGGTCTGAACGAAAATACTGGTAAAAGGCGTAGAACGCGGCTCCTACGCTCTACTGTAACTTGGGCGAGTCATAGCGGTGATGTACTGGCATCAGCAGAATCGTCAGCGGAACTCCCGAGTTCCCGGGGACAATTGGCGTGCTGATATAGACGGGCTGACCGTGAGGACGTAAGTATCTTGCTTGTCTTTGTCCTTGTACTGTACTTGTAAACTGATCGTGGTAACCTCTTTTGCTGCCAGTTTGCCCGGATGCCGTACGCTAGTTTCCCTCTCTACTACACACCCCAGCGCGTGGAGGCATATGATGCTTCATGTCTCCGTATTATGCTTTCTGACGCTGAGTCCTTCCAATGGTACTTGGGAGAGAGATTGCTTCGGCAAGTCACTGGGGTAGCTCGGGTCCCATGTTCTGCACCTCCTCCAGCTGCTCGGATGCCAGCTGATGAGAGAGTTGAGGCTCTGGTGGGCCAGCCTGGCTTCCGTTTCACGATCCCGGATCGTGATTATGACGAGTGGTATCTGCTATTTGGCCAGGGGCCTTTGCTTCCTTCGCTTTATGTTCCAGGTGGCCGTCGCAGGTATGCTGGAGGTTCAGTGACTGCTCCTTTGATGGATCTTTATCGTCGGGAGCGGGACGCGAGGAGGGGCGATGATGATTATGTTGGTGACTTGTAGCTGGCTCTGCTTTATACTTTTGTTTTTGTCCCCTTTTGTATCAAGCTCTTTTGGATGAATATACAGGCTTTGATTTCTCCCAAATTCCTTGGTGATGTCTGGATGCTTTGACTCTTGACTCATTACTTCATGATTTGAGACTGCTTAGTTGCATGGGTGATGACTTGAATGGTTCAGATTGCTTGATTAGGCCTTGTGGGCCCATTTGATGTTTAGATCTTGGATTTTGGCCCTTCTTTTGATGATCGAACCTTTGATCTTGCTGCTCCATGACTTGTGTAAGCTTTCCAATGGTTTGGATCCTGATGATCTAGCCCTTGAATGGTTTAGATTGATAGATTCGGCCCTGTGGGCCCATTTGAAACCTTGGTTTTACTTTGGGGCATCTCTTTTGATGATTTGTGAGGCTAGGAATGCTTCTCATGGTGTGGATGATGGCTTGAACGTCTCTGATCGCTTGATTTGGCTTTGTGGGCCCACTTGATGATTAGATCTTGGATTCTGGCCCTTTTTGTGATGATCAAACCTTTGATCTTGTTGTTTGACGGCTCATGTAGGTTCTTCAATGGTTTAGATCATGATGATCTAGTCTTTGAATGGCTTGGATTGCTTGTGGCCCCCACTTGATCACCTTTCTTCTCTTTGGCTTGATCAGCCCTATTCCGGCCACATTGCTTCGTGATTGGACCAGTGGGGCACCTTTTGTATGATCTTGATCATCTTCAGTTGAAATTTGGAGTGGACCGGAGCCTTGGGCGGCCCATGGAGCGCCATCTGCTGACGTGGACTGTCAACCTCACCTACCAAAAGCCCCGGAGCCAATCCCGCGGAGAGAGGGGATCTGCGTCCGTACGGGCGGCCTAGGGCAGGCCGCCCAGAGCTCGCCTCTTGAGCGGCCTGGGCTGGCCCTGGTTCGGACATCCTCTGCTGTCCACTGTCCCTGTCTCCATCTGCTTTGCACGGGCGAGTTTGATTCCAGCCATGAATATTCTTCTTGTCTCATCTTCCCTTCTTCTTTTTCTCTTTCTTGGTTTGTCCTTTCTTGGGCAATGGATGGTGGAGATTTGGGGGCTGTGGGGGCTGTCCAAGGTGGGTCCCACACTTCAGATTTTCAATTGAGCTTTGATAATGGGGAGAGGTCTTTAATGGATGGGGGAGATGGGGCATTGAATGGAAGCATTGATGAGGGGCTAGGGATGGTGGTTGGTGGAGCTTTGAATGGCTCCATTAATGGTGGGATGGCTGGATTTTCTGATTTGAATGGGCCCCTCATTATGGGAGGAATGGATGGTATGGATGAGATGATGGGATGGGACATAGGTGAGGCTATGCATCCCTTGAGTGTGGGTCCCATGGATGATGTGATGGACGGTGATGATGGGACTATGAGGGACATAGATGGGTTGATCTCATGTCTGGATGGTATGGATGGCTCAGATGGTACCTTTGATGGTTTGGATGCTCTGGATGAGGGCCAGGATGTGCGGTATACTTGCTTGGGTGGACTTGATGTGATCATTGATGATGTCCCCTTGATGATGGACGGTGTAGATGACTTGATGATCCCTTTGATCGGTCAGGATGATGGCTGGATTCATGATTTTCTGTTGGAGGGGGCCGCAGGTCCAGATCTGACCGTTGATTCTTCGATCGGGGTTGCCGGGACCCTTTTTGATGGTTCAGATGTATTCTTCGACGGTCAGATTGGTCAGGATGCCACGATGTGCGGTGTGATCTTCACTGATAGTCCTTTTGGTTGGGAGCATTGTCCTTCTTTTGGTCATCGGCCCTTTGCGCACTCTGTTCATGAGGTGGGCGAGTCTTCTCATGCGGCTGAGATTATGACAGTTTCAAATGGCGATGCGACTATATCATACATAGCCGCCACTGAGGGCCGATCAGGGGTTGTCGAGTCGGCAGAGGTTCCAGCTTTTCCTTCTCCTTCGCCTGTTGACCTTCCGATCCTCGATGAGCTGTCCTCGATTTCTGGGCCTTTTGTGCTGGAGGGGATACCGGTGAGGACTTGTCAGCTGCTTCCTCGTTCTTCTTGCTCGCCACGACTGCTTGCTTGGCTTGACAGCTTGTCAGTTTATGAGATTCGAGATTTGGAGTCTTATGGCTTTGGCAGTCTGATTCATATGGCTAGAGTTGACATTGACTGGAGGATGCGGAGCTGCCTTGATTGACTGGGTCCCTTCGTTGAACTTGTTTGCGTTCAACGATATGGAGATGGGGCCTTCTTTGGAGGAGCTTGCACGCTTGACAGGCTTACCCTGGGATTATGCTCAGTACTTCTCGCCGAAGACATCGCCGAAGACTGCTACACCGCAGAACTGGTTTGGGATCCCCTATCTTGTTCGGCCTGCAGCTAGTGGCCAGGATGCTGTAGTGTTCTCTTTGGACCTGCTGTATGATCTCTTTTCGGGTCCTCAGAGTACGGCCGGTTCTACCTTTGCTCGGAACGCACTGATGTTCTGTTTGATTGCTGAGGTGCTATTCTCGGGATGGCGCAGGTCCCAGACTCCTTTGCTTTTTGAGGTGATGAGCCGAGCTGTCCGTCGGCAGGGGATCATTTCTCTCATCTTGGCCGAGCTATTCGATGGGCTGACCGACTGTGCCCTAGGCCGCACTCGTGTCCTTCGCGGCTGTTGTGCTTTCCTTCAGGTATCTTTTCTGCACCTTTTTTCTTCTTGCTTTGCTAGGAATTGTTTTGCTTTAGCTAAACTTCTTTGCTTTCTGTGATCAGGTATGGCTATGGGAGCGTCTTTCTCTGACCGTTCCTGTACCTCTTCCTGGCATCCCTAGCTCTGACATCATGCGTTATATCATGGAGTTCCTTCCGCATACGGCTAGGATGAGCGAGCCCTTGTATCGCAGGATGTTCGCTGAACTTCGTGACTGGAACGTTCGTTGGGAGTCATCTTGGCTTTCACTTCCTCCAGTGCTTTGCGATGCACACCGCCATCCTCTGATGCTGGTAGGCTTTCGATCTTTCTTCTCTTACCATCCCATTCGGTTCCTGCGGCAGTTTGGGTATGAGCAGGATGTTCCTCTTTTCGCTTTTACGGGTATCGGGCGTCGGGCACTTCCACCTAGATCCTCTGACTTCAGGACCCGGATTGATTGTTCTTGGGCGAGTTATTTGACAGCTGATTTGTTGGGATTTGAGCTGCGGACTTTTCCGATGGCGACCGCCCCATATCAGTACTGGGTTGCGGAGCAGTCTTTGTATCGACGTATCCCTTGTTGGCACCAGACTGCTGATGAGGATGAGCAGGATATTCTTGGAGATGCTGGCTCTTCATCTGGTTCATATGAACCTTTTGAGGAGCGCCCTTTTGTCGATCCTGGCTTCCTTTTGGCCACTCATGGCCATCTGCTGTCTGAGATCTCTGCACTTCGGTATCATTGCGAGATGATGTCGAGGAGATTGGCTGCCGATCAGAGATTGTCTGATGAGGAGACAGCGATCCGTACCCTTGAGCGCGATGAGGCGCATTACCTGCGTATGGAGGTGAGCAGGTTGAGAGCGAGACTATCTTTTTATGAGTCAGAGGACTCACCTGATGTGGCCGAGGAGGAGGGTAGAGATTGATTGTGTTGGCCACCTGCACACTGATTTTTGCATATATGATTGATGATGATGCATTTTTTTTGTATTTTTGAAAAAGATGATGTGTAAGAGAAATATAATGCATTTAATTGAAAAGAGAAAAAACTGTTTGAAAATCTACTGTGCCATGAGTTGTCTTGTGAGTGTGTCTGGATTTTGTGTCGGGATATAGGAATCAGAACTGGGGCTCGGTCAATGATTTGACCGATATCTCGAGATTTGACTTGCTTGATCCTTTGGTTCCCTAGAGATGTAGGCAACGGAAACTCTTGCTTCCTAAGATTGTCATAGTTTGTAGAGTTCTTCGCTCCTGACTGTACTTCCTCTTGTTCTTGCACTTTCACTGCTTGAACCGATCTGAACCGTCTGCTTTCTTGGTACCTGCACTTTTATTTTTTCTTTTCTTTTTTTTTTCTTTTTTTTTTTCATTTTGAGCCATTTTTGCCTGTAGTGCTCTTTCGAGTTTTCACCACAGCCGGCTTTTTCCCTTCATTTTTGCCCGTGGCGCCCTTTCAGGTTTTCACCACGTCCCGGGTATTTGGTCTTGCCTGCCCCTTGGCAGCTGTGCTGTTTTTACCCTTGGCGCCCTTTCAGGTTTTCACCAAGTCCGCTGTATGCCCACTGTTTTTACTCGGAGCGCCCTTTCGGGTTTTCACTCCGCCCTCTTTGTTTAGGCACACATTTTCTTTTTTCCCCTTTTTTTTTTTCTTTTCTTCTTTCTGGATCTCTGGATAACTGCGGCGGCTAGAGGTCGGGAATCCGTTGTTGCCGGCCGATGGCAGTCTTTCAGCCCTTATCCTGAGTTACGATAATAGAGCTGTCGGTCTTTGCTAAAGACCCCTCTGAGATGGATGGATGACTGTGTTTCTTCTTGGGTTGATTTTTTTCTTGGGTGCCTTGCTTTGGCTTCCCTTTTTCTTTCTCTTTTCTTCTTTTCTTTTCTTTTTCTTTTTCTTTTGCATTCTTTTTCTCTCTCTTTTTTTTTGTCTCTTTTTGAATCCCCCCCTCTTTTTTTTTGTATTTTTCTCTTTTGGAGTCCCCTTATTTGAAACACTTGTTGGTGGACGGGAACGATTCCTTAGAGGTCTTAGCTTCGACCTCTTGACTTCAGCTCTATTAAAGTAACTCTTGATAAGGTCAGAATGACTTACCCGTGAAAGATTTTCACGTTGTCGGCGTTGGTTGGCTCAGGAAGATCCACCCCTCTCATGCTGGTGAGTCTGAGGGCGCCTCCGGGAAGTACTTCTCTGACGATCAGCGGCCCGTCCCACGAGGGTTTGAACTTTCCTCTGGGATCTGGAAGGTGCGACGGTAGAATCTTCATCATGACCATGTCGCCTACCTTGAAAGTTCTTTTTCGGACTCTCTTGTTGTAAGCCCGAGCGATCCTTTTCTGATAGCATTGTGAATGACTTAGTGCACGCATGCATTTTTCATCTGCTAGCTACAACTGGTCGAATCTGGCCCGTTGCCATTCTCCTTCTTCAATTCCGCTTTCTAGTAATACCCGTAACGATGGTATTTCCACCTCGACTGGTAGGACTGCTTCCATTCCGTAAGTAAGCTCGAAAGGAGTAACGCCCGTAGCAGACCGTACAGACGTTCGATAGGCCCAAAGTGCATATGGGAGCATATCTGACCAATCTCGATAGGTCACGACCATCTTCTCGAGTATTCTGACGATTGTCTTGTTTGCGGCTTCTACCCCTCCATTCATCTGGGGACGGTAGGGGCTTGATCGATGACGTTGGATCTTGAATTTGCTGAGGAAGTCATCCATCTTCTTGTTGACGAACGGGGTCCCATTATCTGTGATGATAGCATTAGGGATTCCATACCGGCATATGATGTTGTTCTTCATAAATTTGATCACTTGAGATGCTGCAATCGTGGTGTAGGAGGCTGCCTCTACCCACTTGGTGAAGTAGTCGACTGCCACAAGTATGTATTCGTGACCATTTGATGCTTTGGGACTGATCTTGCCGATGATGTCAAGTCCCCACATGGAGAAGGGCCAGGGGGTGGTCAGGTTGTATAACTCTGATGATGGGGCATGGATTTGATTTGCATGCTCCTGACACTTGAAGCATTTTCTGACGTGCTGGCAGCAGTCTGTCTCCATGGTGAGCCAATAGTAGCCGAGTCGTAGAATCTTTTTTGCCATCATGTGCCCATTCATGTGTGGGCCACAGATTCCTTCGTGTATTTCTTCCATGATCTTTGCAGCTTCTGTTTCATCGACGCATCGAAGAAGGATGTGATTATAGGATCGCTTGTAGAGAACTTCGCCACTGATGGTGAACTGGCCGGCCAAACGTTGGATGGTTCGGCGATCTGTTGCTGTTGCTGATTCTGGATACTCCTGGGTTTCGAGATATTGCTTGATGTCGGCATACCAGGGTTTGTCAGGGACAGCTTCGGCTTCTTCTATTTGTAGGCAAAAAGCAGGTTTTTCTTGAATTTCGACTGTGAGCTCCCATTCTGAAGCTCCTTTTGGGATCTCGAGCATTGATGCGAGCGTGGCGAGAGCATCTGCGAACTGGTTCTTGGCTCTAGGCATGTATGAGAAGGTGATTTCCTTGAATTCTTCGATCAGATTGTCAAGATACACATGATATGGTATCAACTTCTCGTCTTTGGTCTTCCATTCGCCATTGGTCTGATTGATGATAAGCTGTGAGTCTCCAAACACTCGTAGCTTCTTGACGCCCAAGATTATGGCTTCTCTTAAGCCAGCGATGCATGCTTCGTACTCTGCCATGTTGTTGGTGCACTCAAATGCGATGCGCCTCGAGATAGGAATAGGGACATCATCTGGAGAGTAGAGGATTGCTCCAATACCACTCCCTTTAGAATTTGCTGCGCCGTCGAAGAATAATGTCCATTCATCTTTCTTCTTCTTTTCATCCTCTTCAATGAGCAAGAGATCTTCATCAGGAAAGAACGTCTTGAGCGGTTGATAATCTAGGAGAGAGTGAGCGGCAAGATGATCGGCGAGGGCCTGTCCCTTGATTGCCTTTTGAGTGACATAGGTGATGTCAAACTCAGACAAGAGTAGCTGCCATTTAGCTATCCTTCCAGTGAGTGCCGGCTTCTCGAACAGGTACTTGAGCGGATCCATGTGAGCGAGGAGGAGAATAGGGAATGCAATCATGTATTGACGGAGTCGCTGAGTTGCCCAGACTAGGGCGAGGCAAGTCTTCTCGATCTGGGAATACCTGGTCTCGTAGTCGGTGAACTTTCGACTCAAATAGTATATTGCTTGTTCTTTCTTCCCGGTTTCGTCGTGTTGGCCGAGGACATAGCCAATGGCTTCTGCTGCTACCGAGATGTATAACAATAGTGGTCGTCCAGGAGCGGGCGGCACTAGGACTGGAGGATTCATGAGATATCTCTTGATGCGATCGAAGGCGACTTGGCAATCATCATTCCATTCTTTTGGGACGTTCTTCGAAGGAGCTTGAATATGGGCTCACAGATAGGTGTGAGCTGTGCGATGAAGCGACTGATGTATTGAATTCTGCCGAGGAAGCCACGAATTTCTTTCTCTGTTCTAGGAGGGGGCATCTCGATGATTGCTCTGGTTTTGGTCTCGTCGACCCTGATGCCATCCTCGCTCACCATAAAGCCGAGGAGCTTACCTCCCATTGCACCGAAGACACATTTCTGAGGGTTGAGGCGAAGCTTGTACTTTTCTAATCTGTTGAATAACTTCTTCAGATCTTCAAAGTGTCCTTCAATTGTGCGAGATTTGACGATCATGTCGTCCACATATACTTCGAGCTCTTTGTTCATCATGTCGTGGAATAGTGCTGTCATTGCTCGCTGATATGTTGCTCCTGCGTTCTTCAGACCGAACGGCATTACCCTGTAACAGAAGGTTCCCCAGGGAGTGATGAACGATGTCTTCTCGCGATCTTCGACGGCCATCTTGATCTGATTGTAACCTGAGAACCCGTCCATGAATGAGAAGATCTTGTATCCTGCAGTGTTGTCGACTAGAGTGTCGATATGTGGCAAAGGGAAGTCATCTTTTGGACTGGCTTTGTTGAGATCTCGGAAGTCGATGCACATTCGAACCTTGCCGTCCTTCTTTGGTACTGGCACGATGTTGGCGAGCCATTCAGGGTAGTTGGAGACTACCAAGAATCCCGCGTTGTACTGCTTGATGACTTCATCTCGGACTTTCAGAGCCCATTCTGGCTTCATTCTTCGAAGTTTTTGCTTCACGGGCTTCATATCTGCCTTGGTTGGCAGATGGTGTACAACGAGCTCTTCATCGAGCCCCGGCATGTCTTCATATGAGAACGCGAAGTTGGACAATCTTGGAGCTAGGAACTCTATCATTTTCTGTTTCATCTCAGGTGGCAACGATTTTCCAATGCGTACTTCCCTAGGGATCTCAGGCGTCCCCAAGTTTACTATCTCGAAATCATCGGCTACAACATTGGCCTTAGATTCGAACTTTTTGAGGAGATTCTCTAGTTCGGGAGCAGGATCATCATCTTCCTCGTCCCGAGCTTCGTCCAGACCCATGAGCTCAAAGTCTAATTCGATGTCGAAATCATATGATTCGACTTCAAACTCATGCGACTCTTTAGACGAACTTGGCACACTACTGAATGCAGGGAAAGAAATATTTTTTGATTTTTGAGATTTTTCTGAAATTGAGATGCTAGATGTTTTTGGTTTTTGAAAGTTTTTTATTTTTTTGGCTTTTCGAAATTCGCGGGACTTTGAACAAGCGGGCATTGCAGACCATGATTGATCCCAACTTGTTCCAAAGTTCCGGTTGCTGCCTAAACAGGCATTTTTTTTGGAAGCCAGAGCCCTCAGACGGCTCTTTGGCTGATTCAAAAGTGAGGGGAACAGATGACCATTCAGGACCCCACACTTCCTCCCCTGAAGAGGTGGGGGTTGATGATTTGGGCGAAGAGTCACGATCTGGCCCAATGACCATGACTTCTTGCTGGTCAGGTTCGAGATCTGAGTCGTACTCAGTCCCTCCCGGATCACTTACCTCGCATTGCAGTTCGTCTGGTTCCACAGCTAGACACAAGTTTGGAACCTGGACATCAGACCAATCTAGGGCTGGCCACTTCCCTTTCTTGGTCCAATGGATGGGCTGCTTCTGCCCCTGGCTGATGATTGATGATGTTGACTTTGCAGAGATGGGCAAGTCGTGCCCCTTGCTAATTGGTGATGAGATGGGCGAGTCGTGCCCCTTGCTGATTGAAGTGGGCAGGTTGTGCCCCTGGCTGATTGAAGTGGGCAGGTTGTGCCCCTGGCTGATTGAAGTGGGCAGGTTGTGCCCCTGGTTGAGAGAAGTGGGCAAGTTGTGCCCCTGGTTGGGAGCAGGTGTCAGAGTAACCTGGTCCTGAAGCTGCTGTATTTGTCTTCCTTCTTCGTCTTCATCATTTCCTCCTTCTTCTGGAGGCTTAGAGGGTTCGAGAATCTGATCCCATCGAATGGGGGGCCACGTGGCCCAAACTAGGCTCATCGGGAGGCCTTTGTGTAGTGCAGTCGGTTGATTCCCTCCTGGATCTTTGCAAGGTTCTCCTGGCTTGACGAATTGGATGGGTGAGCACCGAAATTTCTTCCTTCTCTTGTCCATGAAGGTTGCCCTGTATCCGAGTCCCCATTTGCGTTGGTTATATACCAGCGGTACCTTTCTGGACTTGAAGTGATTCTTCATTCGGTATTTGAGGCTCAGACGCTCTGCCGGTGAGAAGACACGGTCCACCCTTGTTGGTTCTGGATTGGCGATAGAGTTCACAGTCTCAAATTCGAAACTGTGAAATGGGATGTCTTCTTTAGAGTGTTGGATATCGATGATCGGGATGTCTGGTTCAGTGGCAGCAGCATTGGAAGGAATGATGAGCTCCTTCTCTGCGTGGATAGAGATCACTTGATTTCCACATATGTACTTCACCCGTTGATGTAAGGTTGATGGCACAGCTCCAACCTTGTGCAGCCATGGCCGTCCGAGCAGCATGTTGAAAGAGGCTGATATATCCAGGATTTGGAATGTGATGGTGGAGACTTCCGGGCCTATCTGTACCTCTATGTCGACTTCCCCTTCCACTGATCGGCGGGTGTTGTCGAATGCTCTGACACATATGGTGCTGGGTCGGAATGAAGAAGGACTGATTCCCAGACGTTCTGCAGTCTTGAGTGGGCAGACATTTAAGCTTGAGCCATTATCGATAAGGACCATCGGAACACAGAGGTCTTTGTATCGTAAGGCTATGTTGAGGGATCGCCCATGATCGCGTCCTTCTGGTGGCAACTCATTATCGGTGAAGGTGATGGCACGTGGAGCCAGGAGTTGTCCAATCATCAAAGCTATCATTTCTGGTGCCGTATCGGAGGAGACATGAGCATCATTCAAGGTCTTGGCAAACATCTCTCGGTGTATGCGAGATGTGCAGAGTAGCTCCCATACTGAGATTTGTGCAGGGATTGACTTGAGCTGAGTTGCTACATCGTATGCGGCTTCATTTTTGTTGCCGAGGCCTGAGAGAGCGCCTTTGGTATCTCCTCTATTCTGATTATCTCTTCGGATGCAACGCCCGTTGGGATTCATGTTCCCCACTTCCGCACATTCTGGATAGTGCCATGGAACCTCTTTGTAGTTTTCCTCCCTTTTGCCTTCTAGGACCACTGGTTCTTGCAACGGTGCCGTTGTGGGTACCAGATCTTCCTCGTATGGAGCTTTTGCCTTGAGGACTACATTGTTGCCTGTGCTGAAGGGGTAGTATCGAGGCTTGTCTTCATAGACCACATAAGGTCGTGGTCCTGGCTTGACTGTTCCTGGGGCAGGAGGCTCCCATGGAATGAATACTGGTCCTCTTGATATGGCAGGAGGTTTCTCTGTTCGTCCGAGCTGCCGTAGCGTGATTGATATGCCTCCGGGACTTGCCCCTTGCAATATGACAGGCTTGACTGGAAGAGATCCTTCCAAGACAACGGGCTCTTGCTGCTGATGAGTGTAATCCTTCCATTGCGGATTGGATTGTTCTGGAGTTGCCCCTTGCAAGATGACAGGTTCGTATGTGGGCTCAATGTATGATTGTGCTCCTTCCAGGACGACTGGTTCCCATCTTGAACGGTTGTAAGGTGCCCCTTGAACAACTGGTATATCGTATGGAGGTGCTCCTTCAAGCACTACTGGCTCGGAGATTGAAGGAAGAAAGGGACTTGCCCCTTGCAAGACTGGAGGAGGATTTGTTGGCTCATAGGTGTAGGCATGAATGGACTGAATAGGGGAGAAGAAGCGATCGATATGGTCCCCTTCTTCTATACTATTGACGACAGGGCCACGAGACGAACTGGGGTCCGTTGGATGCTGAGGCAGAGGATTCTGAAGGATGTTGGTGGAAGCTGCTGGAGAAGTTCCAGGGACCGAGATGACGATCTTGCGGTCATCAATCAGGTCTTGTATGGCATTCTTCAAAGTATAGCATCGGTCAGTGGCGTGGCCACGTCCTTGATGGTAGGCACAGTACTCATTTTCTCGGTAATTTGGAGGCAGAGGATGAGGCGGAGGCCTAGGTGTCATCAGAGTGAGTAACTGCTTTTGTACCAGCGTAGTCATGATTTGACTAAGTGGTTGACTGAGTGGAGTGAACTTCCTGGACTCCCTGTAATTCTGCCTGTTCTGGTATGAGTATTGGCAATTTCCCCTGAACTGCTGCTGTTGTCGAGGTGGCTGTGGCTGAGGATTCGGTTGTGGCTGATATCGCTGAGGCTGATGCTGAACTTGATTCTGCTGATACTGTTGACGTCCTTGTGGGGGAGCACGTTGATTTCCTTGAGCAGTGGTGTTGATGTTGTTTACCTCTGTTGGGCGGGGAGGAGAACCACTGCGGTTTCCATTCCCGTGCCCAATAGGTCTTCCTTCCACTCTGTTCCTCTTGACTGGAGTGGCTTGATGAGGCCATGGGGAAATCGTCCCGGCACGGATTCCTGCTTCGACTTGCTCTCCAGCACGGATTAGCTGCGAGAAGTTCGCATACGGATGCGAGATGAGATACCCGGATATGCCTGGGTATGTTGAATGAACAATCATGGAGATTTGTTCTTCATCGTCGATGGGTGTCCGCATTCTGGCTGCCATAGCTCGCCAACGTCCCACATAAGCTGATAGTGTTTCATCACTCCTTTGCCTGAGTGCTGCGAGGTCGGCTCTTCTGGGTGCCATGTTGAGATTATATGCGAATCTGTCGACGAAAGCCTGGGAGAGCTGTTCCCATGTTCTGATGCGGTGGCAGTCCAATGAAGTGTACCAATCTAGGGCATCGCCCTTCAGAGATTTTTGGAACAATCGAATGAGGGCCCCTTCATTTCCTGAGATTGCACTCAGCTCTCCACAGAAGGCCTTGAGATGTGCTGTGGGACAACCGCTGCCGTCGTATCTTTTGAACTTTGGAACCTCAAAGTTTTGAGGTACCTGAGCATCTGGGAAAGGACACAAGTCTCTGAACTTGGTCGAAGGTAAGTCGATTCCTTGCTGTCGCTGAAGCTGATTTTGCAAGATCTGGAACTGCTCCCGCAACTCGTCCAGTCCTGAGTGATCTGTTCGAGCGACTGGTGCCTCTTGGAGTAAGGCACGTTCTTCTTCGGCATAGTGGTCGATGTCTTCGACCCTATGGGCTTGCTGAAAAGCAACCGCGGGTTGCTGAAATTGGTTTGATGATTGAACTGGATTCTGATGAACTTGAGCTTGAAATGATGGTAACTGAACTGGAGACTGTACTGAAGGTTGAACTGGAACTTGCTGGAAATTAACTGGATTTTGCTGAATTGAAGATTGCTGGAAATTAACTGGATTTTGCTGAATTGAAGATTGCTGGAAATTAACTGGAATCCCATCGGCAGGGATGTGCTGGAATTGAAAAGTGCTCCTGTTTGCAGGAGGCTGAGATGCTGGGAAGTGACCCCCTTGTTGGGTATTCGCCACTGTCCGCTGATTGATGTGGGCTTGACACTGACCCCCATTGTGGGCATTCGCCAGTGCTGTCCCTGTTGCTGGAAATTGAATTGAAATCCCATCGGCTGGGATGTGCTGGAATTGAAAAGGTGTCCCATCGGCGGGGACATGCTGAGATCTACTGAGATTGTTGTTTGAAAGATTGACTGGAAGCTGACTGGATGTTCCTGCAACGGAGGTGCTCTGAGATGGCCTTGTCGTCGCAGGAAGATATTGAGAAGGATGCCCCACAGCGAAGGGCTGAGATGGCTGCTGTCGGTAGTCTTGGGCAGACTCCGATGGTTGTGCTTGATTTGAACTGGAGGCCGGGAGGACCCGGCATGGCTGCTGAGCTTGCTGAACTGGGCCAACCTGATTGTTGGCTGCTGCGGTGGTTTGTGCTTGCATGAATTGCAAGAGCATTTCTTGCATTGCTCTCATTCCTTGTGCCAATTCTTGTATGATTGGCGTATTGTCAACGGGCTGTTGCGCTGGAGGTTGCGCTTCGGTCATTTCGAGAGCAGGGAAGTGATGAGTTTCTTCTTCGTGGTCGGACATGGCTTGCTGAGCCCGAGTGCGGATTATGCTGCGGAAGGGAAGTTGTCTCCGCGTACGTTGAGCCCGAGGAGGCGCAATGGTGAGGACTGTACTCTACTCTTTTTGGGTTTTGGGATTTTCTATTTTTTTTTTTGGTTTTGGAATTTTCTATTTTTTTTGTGTTTGGGTTTGGGTAGAATGCTATGCAGATGAGATTGTATGAGGATTAATGACTTTTAAGTACGGGAAGGATTCTGTTTTCAAGTTGGATCACGACTAGTGGGACTAATTCATCCCCAGCAGAGTCGCCATTCTGTGGACCCTCGCCGATTTTCCCGCGCTCCCACACGACGTCGTTCTCCCTTTCCCTTTCGGAAGAAGAAGAAGAAGAGGTGCGTGAGTGCGAAATCGCCGTTTGTGCCACTGGCTTGCCTCGTTCTCGAGGGCTTCGTTTGGTTGTCGTATTGAGCTGGATGTGTTTTAAGTGAATTTATATAAGACCAGAGTCGCCACTAGCCAGTTACTTCGAATCTACAGTCGGCTAGACCCCGTAGAAACGTTAGAGAAGGGAATCCGAAGATTCCTTCCTCTAAAATGACTCCTGTTGATCTGCGGTCAGAGATTCAAGGTAAGGGATCACGGTTACAGGGTGGGAAGAGGTTAAGCACCCCACACACTGCCCGTACCGAAGTACGGTCTCTACTTCACAGAATCGATCGAATACTTGAAAGTCTAGTTTAATCCTCGTATATTCTCATGGATGACATGATGCATGAATGCGGGTCTGAACAGTAAGAGTTTCTGATGGGCAGGTTCCAACAACGGGCAAGCCCAGAGCGTACGCTCGAACTGACAGGTGCTTAATATAAGACGTATGCAGTGTGCTTGAATGATCAAGGTGTTTTATGGTGAAGCGTGAATGCAGGTCTGAACAGTAAGAGTTTCTGATGGGCAGGTTCCAACAACGGGCAAGCCCAGAGCATACGCTCGAACTGACAGGTGCTTAATATAAAGACATATGCATGTGTGTTTGAGTAATCAAGGTGCTTGTAGTGAAGAGGGGGGTTGGAAGAAAGGTAAATGTTGCACTTATGCTAGATGCAAATGAGATGATGCTGGAAAATGAGTAGCTGGGTGGACGGAGGTGTCGCAAGGATTGGCTTCGAGTGGCTGGATCAAGACTTGGATGGCTTGGGAGGCTTGGACCAGTGGTCAGGCTGGGCTGGACCAGGGTTAGACTCTCCTCACTCGGGCTCTCCTTGGTGGAAAAATGGGCTAAAGGGTGGAGAGATGGACTCAGAGCTCTCGGGCTGAAATGGACTCGAATGGCCTGTTGAAATGAGAAGGGGAGGGGGGTATTTATAGCAGCGGACAATGGCAGATTGCGTAATTTTGTCCGGGCGGCCTGCCATGGGCCGCTCGTACGGCCGCTCCTCGGTTTCCAGCGAGTACGGCCGTTCCCTCGGGGCTGCTGTTGGACTCGCTGGTCGGTTGTGAGTTGACTCAGCGGGTCGACTCGGTGGTTTGACTCGACGGGTTGACTCGACGGGTTGACTCGGTGTTTTGACTCGACGGGTTGACTCGACGGGTTGACTCAGCGGGTTAACTCAGCGAGTTGATTCAGTGAGTTTGACTTTTTTTGGGATTTTTTTACTGGACTTTTTTATGGGGGGTTTTTCAGGGTGGTGTTTAAGACTGGGTTGACTGGGTTCAGGCTTGAACTGGGCTATGGAATGGGGCTTACAAGGGTGAGTTCGGCTGAGTTTGGACTTGGGATTTGGGGGTATGGTCCTCCGTTCAACCAGCTATCTCTACCAACAGTGTAGCCGAAGGTGGGGTGTCTACACAGTGATACCGAATCTCTATGTGCTTCGACTTGGAATGCTGACTTGGATTCTTGCTCAAGTGTATAGCACTTTGGCTATCGCAATAGACCACGTGCTCCTCGTGCTTCAGGCTAAGTTCCTGTAGGAACCTCTTCATCCAAAGCATCTCTTTGCATGCTTCTGTGACTGCAATGTACTTGGCCTCTGTCGTCGACAATGCTACGACCTTCTGTAGCTTGCTCTGCCAAGAGTCCGCTCCCCCTGCAAACGTGAACATGAACCCCGATGTAGACTTCCTGGAGTCTATGTCACCTTCCATATCTGCATCTGTGTAGCCTTCTAACACAGGTTTTCCGTCACCATAGTATAGGCTCAACCTGGATGAGCCTCTCAGATACCGTAGTATCCACTTCATTGCTGCCCAATGTTCCTTGCCAGGATTGGCAAGATACCGGCTGACAACACCAACCGCATATGCTATGTCTGGGCGCGTACACACCATAGCATACATCAAACTTCCTACCGCTGACGCGTAGGGTATCTTCCGCATCTCTTCCGCTTCTGCCTTCGTCTTGGGACACTGTTTGTCACTCAATTTGAAGTGACCATCCAGTGGAGTACTGACCGGCTTCGCTGCATTCATGTTGAACCGCTCTAGGACTTTCTCAATATACCGCTCTTGTGACAGCCAAAGCTTCCTGCTGCTTCTGTCACGGGTTATCTCCATTCCTACGATCTGTTTTGCCGGGCCCAAGTCTTTCATCGCAAAAGACTTGCCCAACTCCAGTTTCAGCCTGTCAATCTTCTTGATGTCTTTTTCCATGATGAGCATGTCATCAACATATAATAGCAGAACTAAGAAATCACCATCTGAGAACCTGCGAGTGAACACACAGTGGTCCGACTCCGTTCTATCATATCCATGCTTCAACATGAACGAATCGAACTTCTTGTACCATTGCCTAGGAGCTTGCTTCAGCCCATACAAGCTCTTCCTAAGCCTGCACACCATATGCTCTTTGCCCTTGACTTCGAACCCTTCTGGTTGACGCATGTAGATCTCTTCTTCCAGGTCACCATGGAGGAAGACAGTTTTGACATCTAACTGCTCTATCTCCAGATCCATGCTAGCCGCCAACCCAAGCAACACCCGTATGGATGTCATCTTCACCACTGGTGAGAATATCTCCTCGAATTCTATTCATTTCCTCTGACCAAACCCTTTCACCACAAGTCTGGCCTTGAACCTTGTCTGTGAATTCTTCTGCTCATTCTTCTTTCTGAACACCCACTTGTTGCTCAGAGCTTTCTTGCCCTTAGGCAATTTCACCATATCATAGGTGTGGTTCTTATGCAAGGATTCCATCTCCTCTTGCATAGCTTTCAACCACTCCCCCTTATGCTCATCAGCTAGGACCTCAGAATAGTCTTCTGGCTCTCCCCCATCAGTGAGCATAATGTACTTATGCGGCGAGTACTTCTTGGATGGATGTCTGTCCCTTGATGTCCTCCTCACCTGTGGCTCAACAGGTGGATCAAGTTGGGGCTGCTCCCCCTGTCCATCTTCTGTAGGGACTCCCTCATCCTCTGCACGTTGCTGTACTCCCCCGTCATCAGGCACCACGGGAGGAATAATCGGATCCGTGTCTTCCAGTTCACCTGAACTGGGTTGGGTCTTCTCTGGCTTTTCAATGTCTTCAATACACTGATCTTCAATGAAAACCACATCTCTGCTCCTGACGAGCTTCTTCTCGGTTGGATCCCACAACCTGTAACCAAACTTCTCATCTTCGTACCCTAAGAACACACACTGCCTGATCTTCATATCGAGCTTGGACCTCTCGTCCTTTGGTACGTGAACGGATGCCCTGCATCCAAACACCCTGAGATGACTGTACGGTGGATCACGTCCAGTCCACACCTTCTCAGGTACTTCTCCATTCAACGGGGCTGATGGAGACCTGTTTATCAAATACACCGCCGTGTGCATTGCTTCTCCCCAGAACATCTTGGGCAACTTTGCATGGGATAACATGCATCTGATTCTCTCTACAATGATGCGATTCATTCGCTCAGCCACACCATTATGTTGGGGGGTCTTGGGAACTGACTGTTCATGCCGTGTACCAGTGACTTGCAATACTCGTGGAAGTCACCTATGTATTCACCACCATTGTCAGTGCGGATGCACTTCAATGATCTGCCTGTCTCTCTCTCGAGCATAACATGAAACAATTTAAACACACCAAAGACCTCGTCCTTGGATTTCAAAGCATACACCCAAACCCTCCTAGATGCATCATCTATAAAAGTGACAAAATACAATGCCCCACCCAAGGTTTTTGTCCTCATAGGACCACAAACATCAGAGTAAACCAAATCTAATGCATGTACTTTATTAGTATGAGAAGTAGTTTTAAAAAAAGAAACTCTATGCTGTTTCCCAGATAAACAGTCAATACAGGTTTTGAGAGGTATACCTGTCACGTCTGGAAGGAGCTGCTTCTTCGCTAGTAGCTGAAGCCCTTTTTCACTCATGTGGCTTAGACGCCTGTGCCACACGTCAGTATATAACCTTTGCATTAATGGCCTGCAAATGTAAATGCAAATGCAATGTAACCTTTGGTCCTATATAACCGTTCACACGTCAGTATATAACCTTTGCATTAATGGCCTGCAAATGCAAATAACGGTCCACATTAATTCGACCCATCCATTCATAATGATCTGGTCCGAGCCGGACTCATACTAGGCTCGAGGCTGCTGTGAACGGTCCAAACTAGTCTTAATTGAAAAATCAGCCTGAATTTTAAGCCTGAGCCCAGCTGTTGGTCCTGAATCCTAATATTCCAGCCCAAGCCTGGAAAACAAGGCAGGGTAGGCTTGAGAGCCTACGGGCCATCCCAGCACACTGTCAGCCCTACGCTGGTGGGCCTGTTAAACCAATGGCTTAGACTATTGACCACGTTAGGTCTTTTCAGTTTTTATTTTTATGGGTTAGTTCATACACCCCATTGTTAGTACACCCACCCACCCCTGTTAGTCACATGACAATGTTAGCCACCTCCACTATGGAATCGGTACCATGACCTCAGTGTTGAAACAAGGCTATCTTCACTCAGTCTGCCACTTAAGCTATGGACCTGGGTGTTATTGACCCCGTTAGTTCAATAAGAAGTTAGAGGATCATAAAAATACTCTCGGGCTTATTTGGAACATAGGATCAGGTGGTATGGAATTGCATTTGGTCTAATGTAAACTCTATATAGAGTTTGGAAACTATAGGAAAGATTAAGATTAGACTAATTCAGGTATTTTATAATCTTGTCCCAATAGGAAATACAACGGGATGTTTGGTGGATTTTAAAATTCTATTACTTTTGTGAACCCATGTTGATGTATGTGTTTTTTCCATGCCGTCCATCCATTTGCTCCCTTTACAAGTGACAATCGAGTTACAAATGCATACTAGTGGTCAGCATCCCATTGTGAGATCTTGTCGCCGATTACAACTCCATGGTCTACTA
Source organism: Liriodendron chinense (assembly GCA_003013855.2). NCBI lineage: Eukaryota > Viridiplantae > Streptophyta > Magnoliopsida > Magnoliales > Magnoliaceae > Liriodendron > Liriodendron chinense. The sequence continues at coordinate 1,508,537 of ML058403.1, forward strand.
AACGCAGGTTTCATTTAGTAAGGAGTTTTCCAAAAAGAAGTGATTTTAACACTAAGCGGTGGGATTGGATGTATTTCCAGGCATATAATCATTCTGTCATGGTTATATCAATTCCACCTGGTGGAATTCGATACCCGTGTTGCAAACCAACTCTCACCATGCCTGTAGCTTCCACCTAATGGAATTCGATACCCCATGTAGCACACCAACTCTCACCATGCCTGTAGCTTCCACCTAATGGAATTCGATACCCGTGTTGCAAACCAACTCTCACCATGCCTGTAGCACAACTAGCACATTCACAGGCTGATCTGTGCTGTCCGAATTGGATGATCCTTGTCTCTAATAGGTGGATTTTCGTCAATTCAATGTGGGCATTGTCTGTTCCATATTTTGACCATCCATTAGCAAGTCCCCCAATCAAACGGTTAGAAAGTGTACGATCCAGGTAGCTATTGGACAATGGTTCATCCACAAATGGACCACTCAATTGGCTTGTCCAGATTAATGAGCCTCCACCATAGTGACAAATCTTGTTCTCTGTAATTTCTCATGAGATTTTCAAAATTTGAGTTTTTTTCTAAAAAAATTCACCATAGCTAAAAGTATTTATCATAAATTAATAAATATTTTCAAGAACTTTTCTTAAGGGAAGTGGATTTTACCAAATGGTCCCTCCAATGCCTATTATGTTTTAAAGAAGAGAAATAGCCCAGCTGGAGATGCCTAGGCATTTCAACAGTTGGTCTCAGGTTCAAAATACTAAGGTATCATTAGACTAATTAAAACAATGACTGATCCAATCATAAGATAGGCCAATCCATTTTATGATTGGATTCATGTGGCTAACCCTGTTGCTTGCGTTGCACAGCTAACAGGGCAGGTGCACTGCATGACTAACAAAAAAAAAAAAAAAAAAGAAAAGGAAGGACCATCTATAAAAAAATAATGAACATCATTCAAAATATTCTAATTCAAGTTTTATCCTTTTGATGATTTGATTGGCCTAATGTTTTGTTTGTGTTATCACCCTGATGTGGTGCATACGTTCAACAGGTTGGATGTTATACACATATCATATGGATGTGCAAGTATTGAGTTAAATGGCTTTTTCAAAGAAAAAGAAAAAGAAAAATAGTGGCATTTTTGTAATTTTACCCTCAAAAGGCACTTTTTACTTCATAAATTTTTTATGATAGATTTCCAAGGAACTTTGCAGTGAAAACTAAAATTTTGAATTTTTAAATATTTTTCTCTAAAATATTGCGTTAAAACGTTATATTATAAAATCTTCCCCGATATTGAAAATCTCACAATAATCTCGCCAGTCTCACGATATTACCACGAGATTTTAAAGACCTCGTCTGTATTTTCACACTGGCCTCCACCATGTGTTGTTGGTGGTTTTGAGTGACTGAGTTAATGCGCACAAAAATAGATAAATAATTGCCCACTCACCTCCGTACAAGTGCGGCGCCAATTCAGTCACGTCGAGATGTGGGGCTCACCTTGACGTATATATGGCATATCCACACCGACCATCCGTTTTTTCAGATCATTTTAGGGCCTTGGCCCAAAAATGAAACAGATCCAAATCTCAAGTGGACCACACAACCTGAAACATTAATCAGGTACGTGCGTACGTCGAATGTGGACTGATTGGTCAGATCGTTTTAATAAAACATTTCTGGGCACACGACCACCCGATGTCGGCCAGATTTTACCACAACATACATAGACGGTGGAGATCATGGATCTCGGCGAGTGTAGAGTATCCTGCTCTCGCGAGTAGCTTTCTGCATTTCTCTCCGTCTCTTTTGCGACGTACTGATGATGCAAAAATGATGTAATGATGTCGCACTCTTTGTTGTGGTTGCTCCAGTACATCTGGATGTATGGTAATATTAAACATTGAGACTCTAGTCATTGGATTTGGGTGTTTTCAAACGATACAAACCGTTCATTTGATAGGGCTCTGATTTGACGGTGGATTACGGAAAAAGCTATGGGACGAAACATTCAAAAACCTTTGATTTCTCTATGGTCATCTTGACCGTTCATGTTCAAAGCGAAAGAGCCAAATTATCAAGGGGTTGAAATAATCAACTGAAAGCTTTTATTTGTTGAATTTTCACAATAAATAGGAAGAGTATTCATATAATAAACGGTTAGGATTATTGGAAGATGACCCTGATTCAAAGGCCAAAAATCCTTACGCATCGTGCTGCAATACCTCGGGATGTACTGGCGAAAACCTCTTCTTTGTTATGTAGTGCTGGTGCGCACACGCAGAGAGAGAGAGAGAGAGAGAGAGGGGCTTCAATGGGGAAAGAGTTGAGAAGAAGAGCGTGTATCATTGTAGGAATCCTTGCAATAGTCATTGGGAGTCTCATTGATGGTGGGATTTGTGAAAGGAGAAAGGCAAGTGCAAGGGCACCATGCAATGGTACCATTGCAGAATGCTATGAAGAGTCTGAGTTCCTCATGGACTCTGAAATCAGTACTAGAAGGATTCTTCAAGGGTACAAGGGAATCAGCAATGATGCGTTGGACCCCAACCAACCTGCTAACGGTGGAAAGCCACGGGGTCGACCCTATACACGACCTTGCACAGAGGGCAACTACTGCAATCGTCCAGGCAGTTGATCAGAAGATAAAATACCAATCAAATGTCCACCTCAAAACCCAAACCTACCGACCTTATACCTGTTGTGTAAGGAATTGCGGAAGTGTGGGCCACCAGGATCTGACGGTCTACACGATGAGAACCTTCGCAAAGTCGAGAATATGTGGTGGATCCAGCGATCCGCCTATTTGCTACAGGAGCAAGTGGGTCTGATCACCCCTCTGATCCTACGGTGAAGATGGTCCCCGGATCAGATCTATGGCTCAGATCTGATGGATGGACCAGATAAACTCTATAAGCCTATCTCTCTCTTTTCTCTCCGTATATCACTTATACGTTTCCTCTTCCTTGTGTTTTTTGATAACGGAAGGAGTCCTCTTATAAATAGAGGAAAAAGAGATAAGGGATGAGATGAGATAAGGTTGGTTTAACCTTATCTTATCCCATCTCATCTTCTTCCGAGGTTTAAATTTAGAAATTCAAACTCTCGGGAGAAGGAGGATGCGGGAACATCCTTATGGGCCCCACCCACAAGTGGTTGTCCACAAGTGGGCCCCATGGGTCCACAATCAACATCTCCCACTCAATCACATTGTGGGGTAGGCACATCATGAGAGTTTATCTAGCTCATCACATAATAATCAAAACCAAAGAATCACGATCAAAAGAATCAGAAGCGTGGGACCAGCTGGAACACCTTTATCTTCTCACAGGTGTTTGAGTACTAAGAGACCACCTATCTAGCACTCAATAACCCAAGCTTTGCATTGCCTGTCCTAGTCCGCATGACCACACCGGATAGAGTTAACTCCCAATCTAGAGTACTCGGCCAACATACGCACTTATCCAACTTATCGAGTTTATTCTGAAAAACTTGGTTTTCTGCAAACATCAATTTGAATTCTTTTTAAGGTAATATATATACATATATATTTTGAAAGAGAATATCGTTTGTAAAAGTCTAAGAAAACTCGATACTGCCGGCGGATAAGTCTTCAAGTGCGTATTTATAGTTCTAGAAACTTGGTGTAGCTGTCACGGGATCTTCCCCACGCAGATGTGTAATTTGGAATTGATCAAGCCGCTTTCCTAGCAAAACCGAGTCTGACCAATCAAGGGCCTTTCGTCATCGTATACTAAAGTAGCGACACTCAATCTCATCCTCCTGTACACAAGAGGAGGGTAGCTGAGGACACAAAGAGTCACCTACGGGACTGGCTACTCGCACGTTGCAATGATTAGATCGAATCAAAGCAATCTGTAGGTAATAGGTCCAAGCACGTGGCTACAATCCACGCCGTAAAGTAGACAATACTAGGTATCTGTCGGGTCTACAGTACGCAAGTCATCTCACATGAGGTATGACTCATCTCATAACCTCACGACTTGGCTGTGATTCAGGCCATAACATTATCCGCATTATGAGTAATGGTGCGACTATGTTATTCGACTTTGTCAGTCTCATCTTCAATCTTATAGGACTGAAGGCGGATACAACTCATTTGCATCCTCATCCTTTATTATTTTCAATAAAGGGTGGTTCATACCTCAGTGTATGAACATCACCCCAAGTGTACCTCTCTTGTACATTTAGGGTTGGTCCACCCGTGCGAGTGGGTAACCGGCCTGCCGATAATAGATGAAATCCTACTTGATCTCAAAGAAAATGCTGATGATCTACATACCTAGTTTAACAAGTGCTCAATACTGAATTTATTATTCAAAGATACATGATACAAGCATATCAATCAAGCTTTCCTCAATCCCATCTGCCTGACGTGAACCTGAAATAGATCTCTAGCTATAGGTTTCGTCATGGGATCAGCCATCATTTCCTTGGTAGGAATGTAGCTGAGGATAACCTTCTTATCTTTCACTTGATCACGAACGTAATGATACTTTATCTCAATGTGCTTCGATTTCTGGTGGTGTTTGGGATCCTTTGCCAAGTCAATGGCCGAGGTGTTGTCTATCCTCAACGATATAGGCTCATGTATGCCTGGAACAACACCCAATCCTTGTAGGAATCTTCGAACCCATACACACTCTTGAACTGCAGCACAACATGCAATGTATTCGGCCTCCATAGATGAAAGTGCCGTGGATGTCTGTTTCTTGCTCGACCAAGAGATAGCTCCCCCTCCGAGCAAGAAGACATATCCTGAAGTAGACTTTCCCTCGTCGGCGTCATTACCCCAGGCGGCATCTGAATATCCTTTGAGCTCGAGACTCGCGCCTTCATAACACAGCATCAAGTCCTTAGTTCCTCTGAGATAGCGGAATATTCGTTTCACGGCTTGCCAATGAGACTGTCCCGGGTTACTCTGGTAACGGCTGACTATGCCAACTGCATAGCTTATATCTGGTCTGGTGCAAAGCATAGCATACATTAAGCTGCCCACTGCGCTCGCATAAGGTACTGAGGACATTGCCGATTTCTCAGCTTCTGTCTGGGGACACGATTTCCTGTCTAACTTGGTAGCTTTATCCATAGGGGTTTCAACGGCTTTTGAATTTTCCATCCTAAACCGCTCTAAGATCTTCTGTATGTAAGTGGCTTGTGACAAGCCTAAGAATCTCCTAGAACGGTTCCTGATGATTTTAACCCCTAGAATAAAGTTGGCTTCACCAAGATCTTTCATCTCAAAGTTCGAGAAAAGCCAATCTTTAGACATCATCAACAGTTGCATGTCATTACCAGCTAATAGGATATCGTCTACATATAGAGATAGTATCAGAAAAGATCTTCCAGACCGTTTCACGTATACACAATGATCTTCTTCACTCATTGTGAATCCAAAAGTGGTGATGGCTAAGTGGAACCTCATGTACCACTGCCTTGAAGATTGCTTCAACCCATAAATAGATCGTAATAACTTGCAGACTTTCTTTGGATACTTTTTGTCCACATAACCTATGGGTTGTTGCATGTAAATATCTTCATCCAAATCACCATTTAAGAAAGCAGTCTTTACATCCATCTGATATAACTCTAAGTCTAAACTTGTGACAATGGACAAGATCATGCGGATTGAGGAAAATTTTGCAACAGGTGAAAAAGTTTCCTCATAATCAACACCTTCTCTTTGTGTAAAACCTTTTGCAACTAATCTTGCTTTGTACTTGTCCACTGTACCATCTGCCTTTCTTTTTATCTTAAGTACCCATTTGTTACTAATTGCTTTGCGATTGGAAGGCAGATCTACAAGTTTCCAGACTTTGTTCTTCTCCATGGAGGCAATCTCCTCGTCCATGGCAGTTACCCAATCAGCCGAATTCGGAGATAATAACGCATCCTGATAAGAATCAGGTTCATCATCGTCAACCGCAACACAAGAGAAAGATTGACCATCGATATCGAAATATCTTCTGGGAATCAAACCTCTTTCACTTCGACGTAACTCAGGAGCCTGCTGAGATGTACTCCCACTGTCCTGATGAACTATAGGAGTATCTCCATTTGCAGAAGCAGAACTCCCACTCTCCTGAGATACATCGGGAATTTCAAAAAGTTTGGTGGAAACCTTTTGTTTCTTTCGGCTGGGGTATCTGTCTTCAACGAAGGTTACGTCCCGAGATTCAATCTCAGTCCATCCTCCACGATCCTCATAAACTAGAATGTATCCCTTTGAGTGCATTGGGTACCTGATGAATACACACTCAATAGTTTTACTATCAAGTTTACTTCTATGCTGAGTAGGCAATAAAACATATGCTAAAGATCCCCAAGGACGTAGGTCGGCTAGAGAAGGAATCCTCCCAGTCCACATCTCATATGGGGTCTTAGGAACGGATTTAGTTGGGACTCTATTTAGGACGTAGACGGCTGTAAGAAGCGCATCTCCCCAGAATGTGGTAGAGAGATTGGCATGTGCCATCATCGATCTGACCATGTCCAATAGTGTCCTGTTCCTTCTCTCTGCAACTCCATTTTGCTGTGGAGTATAAGCCATAGTGTATTGCCTGATGATGCCAACGTTTGCACAGTATGATTTAAATGTTTCAGATATATACTCGCCACCTCTATCAGATCTAAGAATTTTAATCTTTTTCTCAAGCTGATTTTCAACTTCAGCTTTGAATTTGAGAAAGCAATCAAAAGCCTCGGATTTATGTGAGATGAGATACACATATCCATAGCGCGAGTAATCGTCAATAAATGTGATGAAGTATTGGCATCTATTTCTAGCATGTACATTTAAGGGTCCACAGATATCCGTATGGATTATCTCTAGTAAACCCTTTGACCTAGTCGCTTTAGGGAATGGTTTCTTAGAAGTCTTCCCGGACACACAATGTTCACAAAATGGCAAATCAACCTTGGATAATGAACCTAACAGACCAGATCTAGCTAGTCTTGTCATACGGTCCTTTCCAATGTGACCTAACCTCGCGTGCCATTTTAAAGATTCAGATACTACATGTTCATTCGATGTAGCAGACAAAGCAAGAGGCGCATTATCATGTTCTACATCTAGAATAAATAAATCTGAAATTAAATTACCCCATGCAAAGATGAGGTTATTTAGTCTTAAAGAAACTCTCGTCCCGGAAAAACGAATGTCAAAACCATTAACTAACAATCTAGAAACAGAAATTAAATTCCGGCGCATGCCCGGTGCATAAAGAGTATCATGGAGGGTTATTGTGTGCCCTACGCGCGTATGGAGATGATAAACACCAATCCCTAGCACGTCTTCAGCAGCGTTATTCCCCATGTACACCCTGTAGCTCCCTGTAGCTATAGGTCGAAATTCCTCTAGTCCTCGACGATCTCGTGTCACGTGCTTTGTTGCGCCTGAATCCAAAATCCACTCGTTAGATAGGATATCAACGGAAAGGATCTCAGAACAAACGCCTACAAACAAAGTATCTTGTGACTGAGGAATTACCGTCTTTTTCTGGGCACACTGACGGGCATAATGGCCGGGATTTCCGCAGACGAAACAGGTGATGTTTGTCTTTTTAGGTTTCCTCTTTCCTTTCCCCTTCTTGGGATTTGGAGGAGGCGTTGCGGTCTTTTGTTCCTGATTGTTCTTCTTCGCCTTCTTGCGAGCTTTGAACTTTCTCTTGTTAGCTTTCCGCTTGTGGGTTTCTGCTGCAAAAGCCTTGGCCGAACCTGGCTGAATTGCATTCATTTCAACCTCTCGTACCAGATGGCCACAAAAGTCTCTGAACGTTGTGATAGAATCAGTATGGTTCAGAATCGTTTTGATTTGGGCCCATGATTCGGGTAAGGAACGGTGCATAGCTATAATCTTTTGATTTTCAGTTAATTTGCACCCTACATTCCTCAGGGCACCTATCATCTGCTCCATCTTACGGATATGATCCTTGATGGGGCAACCTACAGGCATCCTGTATTCTTGGAACTCTAATTCCATAGCCCGAACCTTTGCATCTGACTTCTGCTTATAGGCATTAGCCAGTGCATCCCAGATCCCCTTAGCGGTTTCATGCACTTCATACGTGGGTATGAGTTCTTTGTGCATTGTGCTAATCAAAACATTACGGGCTGAGCGATTTTGTTTACGCCACTTGTTGTAGCGATTCATCGCGGCCCTATGTTCACCTAGATTTCCATTTTCAGCCAATATGGGTTCCTCTTGAACCCCATCCAGAGTGTGTGAAATGTCATCTTCATCCAGAAGGCTTCGCACTGCGCGGGACCAGTCTTCGTAGTTATTGCCGTCGAAATGTTGTCCTTTTAGTTGATCGGCGATCAATGCTTTAGAGGCCATCTCTACATTGCATCATGTATCACTACTTAGCTATGATCTAAAGTATTGGCACTAATCATCAGAATTTCTACTAGTTATTCAAACTTCTAAGTTTATAAAAGTATGCAATCCATCTTATAAGGGATCTGAAAGCCTACATACCTGTATGAGTGGTGCAGATCAATCAAGTTCTCTAAATAAAATGAAATTCATGCTTTTATGACTATCTATTTGTATAACCTACAACCCACCATTATGGGTTTATGCATCATTTAGGGAATTAATAAAACTCCCACTTAGGTTATGCACAACCTTGGGATATTAGATCTATATTCTAATGAAATGATGATTTAATTTTAATCATATAAAAATTAAAGTCAAAATGAATAAATCATTAGATTAAAGAAATCAATCATGTCCATTGAACAAATAAGAGAAGTTCTATAATAAAAGGACATTACGGTCACTACATTGATCGTGTCCATTTATGATGGATCCGATCATTACCATTAATGTTCACCATTGATGATGGATCCTCTCATCAATGTTGATCATCATGGTTGATGATGGTTCCATTCATTTGTGGACCCGTGATCAATAGTGATTATATGGAAATATAAAATAAACGCATATGTATTAATGCACGCACATGTACATTAAATAAATCATGAGATATGTGGAGACAGAAAAAATCCATAATTTAAATTATATGCTTTCATTTTAATACATACATCGATCATCATAGTAATTTTAAATTTAGACCGTTAATCACAAAAATGGACCACACCATCGGTTAAACCTTGCCGAAAAACCCCAAGTCACTTCCCATTACTTGGTCTAAATCAGTCCATAAATGGTCGATTAAATGCCCTTTTACAAGATACACTTAATCTTGAAAGGAAGTGAATTGGGCTTCTAATTTGGCCCATCTTTAATTTGGACATAATAGTAGGAACCATATGGGTTGTCCAATCACATATGGATAGGTCATAATGGTCCTTTAATTTTGTCCCAAATTATGGATATTAACGGTATTATCAATATATTATGATAATGTTTTATTGTTATCAACTCAAATTTTGGGCCCATTTGTGATTGAGTTTGCACTAATTAATAATCAAAAGTAGATTTAGTATTTAATCAACTCTAAGCCATCATTTATAAATAAAATTTGGCCTAACGATTGGTAATTCAAAATGAGCCCAATATGCCAACTTATAGGCCCATATGTTTGGCCCAATTTTTTTAAGTGATAGCCCAAAAGGATAGGCTCTTTTTTATTTTCCAAAAGGCCTATGCCAAGCCAAGCCAAAAGGCCCATTTTGAATCTTCAGTCCTGGCCCAAAGGGCCCATATCTCAGCTCCAACCCAGGCCCATAAAGGCCCATTATTGTTTTAGGCCCAAAAGGCCACATATTCCTAGGATGACCCATGATTTGTGGGGTCCATTTCTCCACTATTTAATCATGTTGGTGCGCATCCAGTGACCATTTCAAAATCCGAATTGTAATCCTTTTTGAGATGGGATGCATTCACGCTGCACGTAGAGAGAGTTGACTAGGATGATGGTTCATCACCATTTTGAAAATAGTTGTGGCCGTTCACTGTACATGTGGCATACGTATTCGGTAATCTGAGCCATTCAAATTGTGGGGATTATTGGATGGTAGATATGAAAAATATGGCGCTGATCCAATGATCATTATCCATCCAATTCGTGGCTATGAAATGGATGGTTAACACAGCCCAAAACTTGTGAATTTAGGTCTATTTTTTAACCCCCTGATGGGGCTAAACGCTCATGGCAGCAACTGCCATGGCCACCGTTGCCACAGCCGTCGAAACAGCAGTAGCCGCGCCTTTCACTGCCACAGCAGCAGCAACACCTACACGAGCAGCCATAGTGGCGCCGGCCAATGCCACTGCGCCGGCCGCCGCCGCGAGCAGCCACAGCGGCAGCCTTGGCCTCGCATCCCTTCTTTCCATCATCTCTCTCTGAATCTCTCTCAGCCACATCGGTAGCTTCACATGATCCATTAATGGCCTCGCATCCCTTCCGCTGCCATGGCTTTTGCTGTCGCCGGCCATGGTTACAGAGAGTGAGAGAGAGACGAGAGATGGGCGGCTGCCACTGCTAGTGGTGGTTTGGTAAACGGAAAAAGAGAAGGATAGAGATTTGGGCGGCCGTGGCTGCTACCTGCGGTGGCGGTGGCCATGGCTGCCGCTGCTGTTTGTGCGGCGGGCGGCGGCGATCACAGCTGCCGCTCTTGCTGCCGGCGGCGGCCATGGTTGCTGCAGGCGGCGGCAGCCATGGCTGCCTCTGTCGCTGGTGGTGGTGATGGCCATCCATCCGTTAGGTGGGTCCCCATTTTGAATGGTTTGGATTAGAACCTATCAGCCGGTCATGGGGCCTGCAATCTTGTGATTGAAACCATTAATGTGATGGGCCCACATCTAAGCCGTTCCTTAATGATCAAACGGACTCTCTTCCATAAAAAAAAATACATTTATTTAATTTTCTTATTCTAAAATTTTTTAACCTCCATACCTCAGAGATAAAAAAATTAGAATAAATGCAGTAAATAAAAGGAACATTTAAATGATGATTTTAATTATGATCATCGATTGCATTTTATTAAAATAAAATTAATTATAATTTATAATCCTAAGGTAAAGGCCACTTACCTCGATTGCGGTTATTTCTTCTTTTAAATCGGAGATCCGCCGTTCAATGCTTTGATACCACTGTAAGGAATTGCGGAAGTGTGGGCCACCAGGATCTGACGGTCTACACGATGAGAACCTTCGCAAAGTCGAGAATATGTGGTGGATCCAGCGATCCGCCTATTTGCTACAGGAGCAAGTGGGTCTGATCACCCCTCTGATCCTACGGTGAAGATGGTCCCCGGATCAGATCTATGGCTCAGATCTGATGGATGGACCAGATAAACTCTATAAGCCTATCTCTCTCTTTTCTCTCCGTATATCACTTATACGTTTCCTCTTCCTTGTGTTTTTTGATAACGGAAGGAGTCCTCTTATAAATAGAGGGAAAAGAGATAAGGGATGAGATGAGATAAGGTTGGTTTAACCTTATCTTATCCCATCTCATCTTCTTCCGAGGTTTAAATTTAGAAATTCAAACTCTCGGGAGAAGGAGGATGCGGGAACATCCTTATGGGCCCCACCCACAAGTGGTTGTCCACAAGTGGGCCCCATGGGTCCACAATCAACATGTTGGGTGCGTTTCACACAAACCTTCGGATCTCGCCCCCCAATACACTAGAATTATGGACTATGTTAATGCAATAATCAAGAATAAACATCAACCACACGAACACAAGGAGTTTTTATGTGGAAAACCCTCAAAAGAGGTAAAAACCACTGAACCTAGTCCAGATCAACAATCCACTATCTCAAGGAACTGTTACAACCGATCACAAGCACACACCGCTTGGATCAAACTTCTTCACCCACGCAGGGATGGATAAACTACGAGAGAATTGTAAAGGAGAAACGATCTCACCGATTCCGAGGACGTAGAAGTGCTGAGACGACCGTTGCGCAGAGGAATCCTTCTTCAAGCAACTTCTCCCTTTTACAAGCTTCCTCTTTCTCTCTCTTCTCTTTCTCTCTTCCTCTTTTTCTCTCTTTCTCACCTTGGACGTGTTAGCAACACAATGGGATACCCTAATCCCGTTTTGGAGCGCTTAAGTACCAAAAACAGAGGAATTAGAGCCGAATATGGAAACTGCATACAAGCAGTCCGCGCCGGGTCGGGCGCCCGGCCAACTCAAAATTAGTACAGCGGCAAAACCAAAGAGAAAACCAATTTCGGGAGCCCGGCCACAGTTGGGCCCGGGCGTCCGACCAACCAAAGTTGCCACTCTCTCTCTCCTCTACGTTTTGAGGAGGAAAACTCCATCAAATCTCCCCCTTTCCCACTCAGGAGAAATTCGCCTTCTTCAAGCCAGCCAGGTTTCTGCAAACCTCAAACTTGCCCTTGAGCAAAGCTTTGGTCATCATGTCTGACCCATTATCGTCCGTATGGACCTTCTCAAGCTGTAACACCTTCTGTTCCAAAGTATCCCTGATCCAGTGATACCGAATCTCTATGTGCTTCGACTTGGAATGCTGACTTGGATTCTTGCTCAAGTGTATAGCACTTTGGCTATCGCAATAGACCACGTGCTCCTCCTGCTTCAGGCTAAGTTCCTGTAGGAACCTCTTCATCCAAAGCATCTCTTTGCATGCTTCTGTGACTGCAATGTACTTGGCCTCTGTCGTCGACAATGCTACGACCTTCTGTAGCTTGCTCTGCCAAGAGACCGCTCCCCCTGCAAACGTGAACATGAACCCCGATGTAGACTTCCTGGAGTCTATGTCACCTTCCATATCTGCATCTGTGTAGCCTTCTAACACAGGTTTTCCGTCACAATAGCATAGGCTCAACCTGGATGAGCCTCTCAGATACAGTAGTATCCACTTCATTGCTGCCCAATGTTCCTTGCCAAGATTGGCAAGATACCGGCTGACAACACCAACCGCATATGCTATGTCTGGGCGCGTACACACCATAGCATACATCAAACTTCCTACCGCTGACGCGTAGGGTATCTTCCGCATCTCTTCCACTTCTGCCTTCGTCTTGGGACACTGTTTGTCACTCAATTTGAAGTGACCATCCAGTGGAGTACTGACCGGCTTCGCTGCATTCATGTTGAACCGCTCTAGGACTTTCTCAATATACCGCTCTTGTGACAGCCAAAGCTTCCTGCTGCTTCTGTCACGGGTTATCTCCATTCCTACGATCTGTTTTGCAGGGCCCAAGTCTTTCATCGCAAAAGACTTGCCCAACTCCAGTTTCAGCCTGTCAATCTTCTTGATGTCTTTTCCCATGATGAGCATGTCATCAACATACAATAGCAGAACTAAGAAATCACCATCTGAGAACCTGCGAGTGAACACACAGTGGTCCGACTCCGTTCTGTCATATCCATGCTTCAACATGAACGAATCGAACTTCTTGTACCATTGCCTAGGAGCTTGCTTCAGCCTATACAAGCTCTTCCTAATCCTGCACACCATATGCTCTTTGCCCTTGACTTCGAACCCTTCTGGTTGACGCATGTAGATCTCTTCTTCCAGGTCACCATGGAGGAAGGCAGTTTTGACATCTAACTGCTCTATCTCCAGATCCATGCTAGCCGCCAACCCAAGCAACACTCGTATGGATGTCATCTTCACCACTGGTGAGAATATCTCCTCGAAGTCTATTCATTTCCTCTTACCAAACCCTTTCACCACAAGTCTGGCCTTGAACCTTGTCTGTGAATTCTTCTGCTCATTCTTCTTTCTGAACACCCACTTGTTGCTCAGAGCTTTCTTGCCCTTAGGCAATTTCACCATATCATAGGTGTGGTTCTTATGCAAGGATTCCATCTCCTCTTGCATAGCTTTCAACCACTCCCCCTTATGCTCATCAGCTAGGACCTCAGAATAGTCTTCTGGCTCTCCCCCATCAGTGAGCATAATGTACTTATGCGGCGAGTACTTCTTGGATGGATGTCTGTCCCTTGATGTCCTCCTCACCTGTGGCTCAACAGGTGGATCAAGTTGGGGCTGCTCCCCCTGTCCATCTTCTGTAGGGACTCCCTCATCCTCTGCACGTTGCTGTACTCCCCCGTCATCAGGCACCACGGGAGGAATAATCGGATCCGTGTCTTCCAGTTCACCTGAACTGGGTTGGGTCTTCTCTGGCTTTTCAATGTCTTCAATACACTGATCTTCAATGAAAACCACATCTCTGCTCCTGACGAGCTTCTTCTCGGTTGGATCCCACAACCTGTAACCAAACTTCTCATCTTCGTACCCTAAGAACACACACTGCCTGATCTTCATATCGAGCTTGGACCTCTCGTCCTTTGGTACGTGAACGGATGCCCTGCATCCAAACACCCTGAGATGACTGTACGGTGGATCACGTCCAGTCCACACCTTCTCAGGTACTTCTCCATTCAACGGGGCTGATGGAGACCTGTTTATCAAATACACCGCCGTGTGCATTGCTTCTCCCCAGAACATCTTGGGCAACTTTGCATGGGATAACATGCATCTGATTCTCTCTACAATGATGCGATTCATTCGCTCAGCCACACCATTATGTTGGGGGGTCTTGGGAACTGACTGTTCATGCCGTGTACCAGTGACTTGCAATACTCGTGGAAGTCACCTACGTATTCACCACCATTGTCAGTGCGGATGCACTTTAATGATATGCCTGTCTCTCTCTCGACCATAGCATGAAACAATTTAAACACACCAAAGACCTCGTCCTTAGATTTCAAAGCATACACCCAAACCCTCCTAGATGCATCATCTATAAAAGTGACAAAATACAATGCCCCACCCAAGGTTTTTGTCCTCATAGGACCACAAACATTAGAGTAAACCAAATCTAATGCATGTACTTTATTAGTATGAGAAGTAGTTTTAACAAAAGAAACTCTATGCTGTTTCCCAGATAAACAGTCAATACAGGTTTTGAGAGGTATACCTGTCACGTCTGGAAGGAGTTGCTTCTTCGCTAGTAGCTGAAGCCCTTTTTCACTCATGTGGCTTAGACGCCTGTGCCACATGTCAGTAGCTGAATCTTCCGCTGCGTTTAATCCACCCTTGCACACACTGACACTTGCCTTTTAAAGAGTGCAACATTTCTTTCCTCTGGCAGTGATCAACAAACCCTTGATGAGCTTCCAACGCCCACCAGCAAACCGGCTTTCATAGCCATCATCATCCAGCCTTCCCGTCGACATCAAGTTGAGACGAAGGTCTGGAATATGTCTCACATCCCTGAGAACCAATGTGCAGCCCACATCGGTCTTCAAACAAATATCACCGACCCCTACGATCTTCGAAACACCAGAATTTCCCATCTTCACTGTCCCATAGTCACTTGACTTGTAGCTTGTGAAGAAATCTCTGCGTGGAGTCGCATGAAACGAGGCTCCCGAGTCTATCACCCAGTCGGCGTCCTGAATCGAAGCCGTGAGATAAATATCGTGATCTGCCGAAAGAATAACAACAATGTCACCATCTGAGGCGACCGCAATAGAATCTGATTCATCTTCGTTCTCCTTTCCTTTACCCTTCTTGTCACTCTTCTTCTTGTGACATTCTTGCTTGTAGTGGTCCTTCTTGCCACAATTCCAGCATTCAACATCTTTCCTGGCAACTGACTTGCCTCTTGATTTATCGCGGGCCTTTCCGCCCTTTCTGTTCTTTCCTCTCCCCCGATCTTATGTCACAAGGGCCTCTTATTGAGCAGGCCCTAGGGACTTCCTCCTTGTCTCTTCATTGAAGAGACAACTGGTTACCTGATCCATGGATACCTTTCTGTCTGGCGCGGAGTTACTTAAAGACACCACTAATGTCTCCCAACTGTCAGGCAATGAGCTAAGCAGTAGCAAAGCCTGAAGTTCGTCATCCAGGACCATCTTCATGGCGGAGAGTTGGTTCACAATGTTGCTGACCTCATTCATGTGTTCAGCCACAGAACCACCATCTTTGAACTTGAGATTCAAAAGTCGTCTTATCAGGAAAATCTTATTGCCGGCTGTCTTCCTCTCATACAGCCCTTGCAATTTCAGCCATAGGCTAGCGGCTGAGGTCTCTGTAGACACATGGTGGAAAACCGAATCATCCAACCATTGTCTAATGAACCCCACTGCCTTCCGGTCCACTTTCTTCCAATCATCATCTGACATATCCTTTGTCTTCGCCGATATGCCTAGAATTGGAGCATACAAGTCCTTGCAATAGAGCAAGTCCTCCATCTTAGCCTTCCATATGGTCCAGTTGGAACCATTGAGGCTGATCATCCTTGATGAGCCACCTTCCATAATTCAGAACCGATCCCACACCGTTCAAACAACCTGAACTCTCTGATACCACTTTGTTGGGTGCGTTTCACACAAACCTTCGGATCTCGCCCCCCAATACACTAGAATTATGGACTATGCTAATGCAATAATCATCAACCACACGAACACAAGGAGTTTTTATGTGGAAAACCCTCAAAAGAGGTAAAAACCACGGGACCTAGTCCAGATCAACAATCCACTATCTCAGGGAGCTGTTACAACCGATCACAAGCACACACCGCTTGGATCAAACTTCTTCACCCACGTAGGGATGGATAAAATACAAGAGAATAGTAAAGGAGAAACGATCTCACCGATCCCGAGGACGTAGAAGCGCTGAGACGACCGTTGCGCAGAAGAATCCTTCTTCAAGCAACTTTTCCCTTCTACAAGCTTCCTCTTTCTCTCTCTTCTCTTTCTCTCTTCCTCTTTTTCTCTCTTTCTCACCTTGGACGTGTTAGCAACACAATGGGATACCCTAATCCCATTTTGGAGCGCTTAAGTACCAAAAATGGAGGAATTAGAGCCGAATATGGAAACTGCGTACAAGCAGTCCGCGCCGGGTCGGGCGCCCGGTCACCAGACCGTCGGGCGCCCGGCCAACTCAAAATTAGTACAGCAGCAAAACCAAAGAGAAAACCAATTTCGGTCGCCCGGCCACAGTTGGGCCCGGGCGCCCGACCAACCAAAGTTGCCACTCTCTCTCTCCTCTACGTTTTGAGGAGGAAAACTCCATCAATACCAATCGCACGCAAGTGCCATTTTTGCTGGAGGGATATCCTAGACAACACCTGCTGTAGGAAGAATTGTCGAACCCCGAGATTTGTGGGGCCCTCTATGATGTTTGTGTGCCCATCCACTCCTTTTGACACCTTATTTTTATGGTGAGGGCATCCCCATCCTCACTGTTCCATGTGATGTCCCACATTTGAGTTTTGGGCTCAAGTCCCACATGTGATGTCCCACATCAAAACCACATCATAGTGGACTAATAAAGCTCGGTTGTTGCACTTTCTTCCTATAGTTGGTGAGAATTCGATCCCTTTGATGGGCCATATGAGAAAACATTCTTGGAGTAGATTAAGATAGTCCTTTTAGACTAAAATATTTTCTTTTCCATTAAGATGTATACCAGTTAAGATTTCTACCTATTTTTCATCTTTTATATATTCAAATAAATAAGTTCTAATTTTCGCTCAAGTGGCAGACTGAGTGAAGATAGCCTCGTTAACTTCAACTCTAAGGTCATGGTATCTATTTCCATAGTGGGGGTGGCTAACATTGTGATGTGACTAATAGGGGTGGGTGGGTGTACCAACAATGGTGTGTGTGAACTAACCCAAAAAAAAAAAATTGTTATAATTTTCACAATGTAGTATCTTATGATTTAACATCACATAAGAGCTATGCATTCTCTCTTTCAGTTCCAAACATGTATCTTCCTTCTCATTTGATTCCATTTCATTTAATGATTCAAAGAAAGATTTTGTATTTTTTGTGTGACTAGATTCTTTATTTTAATCGTGTCCATCTTGACATTTGTCCTTACTGTGATGCGCTTGACTAGGACGGTTGTGCAACTAATTGCTAATATGTATCTAGCTTTTATAAATTTGTTGGGGGAAATCTAGTAACATGGAAAAGCAAGAAACAGTCCGTCATTGCATGATCGTCTGTCAAAGCTGAGTATTGCTCCATAAGTCATGGTACTAGTGCAATTCTCTAGCTTCATTCGTTTTTGCATTAACTTGCATTGACACCTCATCTCAAATTCCTTTATTCTATGACAATCAAGCGACCATTTATATTACCTCCAATCTAATGATTCATGAGCACACCCAACATATTAAGGTTGACTGGCATTTCATGTGAGAAAAATTATCAAGTGGTGTTCTTCGTACATCGAAGGAGTAGCTTGTAGACATTTTCACTAAGGAGTGATGCAGAGAAAACGTGATGAGGATGATCACCATCTTCCTCGAATGATAAACACCTTGAATTCAAAAGGCATTATTGAATCCACAAGAGATATTCTCAAATCCATAAGAGAAATAAAAGAGTTTTTGAGAACTTTATTGATAGAATTATAAAAATAAACAAGTTTGCATGCTTAAATAACCTAAACAAACCTTAAGACGCAATTAGAAGAGACCTAAATGAATAAGGAGCCTAGGAATTCAGATCTCAAATTTGAGGGTGTTAGATAAATAACGATGAATACTTCATAATCACACCTTATTTGTTTTTTCAATCGCATTTACTTTTTACATTCACATGGTATATATACATCACACAAAAGTAAAATAAACCAAACATAGCAAATAGAGTTACAATTAAATAAACTTGTCTTTAACTGTTAATCTAATTGACTTTATTAGATTAATGCTTTCAAACTTAAAATCAAAAGAAATTTATGACATGTGTCTTCTAGAACTCTTTCTCTAAAAGCACCTCCTCTAAATCATCACCTGTAACTGTTTATTTCTCATAATAACGGGTCAACTATAAAAAGTTGATGAGATAGCCTCGTATAGTTTATCATATGTAATCGAATTCAAAATCACATAAAGAGATTTTTTACATAAATACAAGCAAAAGAGATTTCAAAGCAAGGAGTTACATGAAACATGTTTTTCAAATCACATATGCAATGCAAGTAGTGCATCATTATCGTAAAACACTTCATTATCACAATTTTCATAATTCCTTTCATTTAGTTGGCTAAACTGTCTCAATACCCCATATCTCCTGTCAATGAGAAACTTTTGTATAATGCTCACCCATCTAAAGGCCACTCTTCGCCTAGCAGCGGGAACCTTTTCTATGATGCTCACCCATCCAAATGGCACAAAGCGAAGGGCTTCCCCCAACCAAGGGCCGTAAGGCTAGACAATGGGAATCTTTTGCAAACATACTCCCCCACCCAAAGGGCATTGGCCTAGTAATGGGAACCTTTTTTAAACATACCTACCCATTCAAGTGATCATTGATAAGGGACCAGTCAAGTAACATATTCATCTCTTACCGAGACTGGCAGTAGGAACCTTTTGCGATCTTGGCATGCTCACCCGCCCAAAGGGACTATGCTAGAGATCCAATTTTCATTCACATCGTATGGATCGCATGCATTTATACAAAACCCAATCCATCAACTTACAAGCCTTTTCAAGGCCATCTTTTAGAAAAACAAGTCATCAATCTTTCCAGCCTTTTTGAGGCACCAAAACAATTAACTCAAATAATCAAGAGAGTTCCAAGTATCAACCGTGATTAACAATTTAAGCATAAAATCATCGAAATCAACACAATATACATCTTTTAAAAATTAAATTCAAAATGTAAATGTCAACATAATTCTCAGCAATATTTTAAGATGAAAACATAATACAATTTTTTTTTCAATATCCATGATCTCGAACAACTCATGCATTAATTTGAACAAAACAAGAACACAATTCGTTTAAATAACTGAAATTGAGTAAAAATAATATGAGAATTATATAACGAAAAAGGTACGTAACAACTCACCTAATATAATCCGATCTGATTTAACCTAAGCTCAATTCGTATCTAGACTCGAAAACTAATCTGACCAATGAGTCGACTTGGTGGATCAACTAAACTCAGCAAGTTAACTCGCTGAAATTCCCTCTTCTTCTTTCCTTCTCCTTTTCTTTCGCTTTCTTTCTTCTTTCTCTCTACCAAATCACGTCCAACACGTGCTGAACTCGAACCAACCTGAGTTCGACTTGACAGCAAGTTGGCGACTCAGTTTCATGCTATCTCTCGTCTTTCATTTCTTTTCTTGATTTCTTTCTTAGTATGTCATGAGATGTTTCTCTCTCGATCTTAGGGGTTTTATAACATCCTCTCATCCCTTTCGGTTTAAAAAATCCAAGTTAGAATAGGTTTCATATTGAGTTTACACACAAGTTGTGAGTGAAATTAGTTTAATGCTGGCGACTTTTGAATTTTTGTTACTACACGGGTTTTGTAACATACTCTCAACATCCCTTTCAGTTTAAAAAATCCAAGTTAGAATAGGTTTCATATTGAGTTTGCACACAAGTCAAGTTGTGAGTGAAATTGGTTTAATGCTGGCGACTTTTGAATTTTTGTTACTACACATTGTTCTAATCTTGACTAAGACATTGGTGATCACATGTGGATCAAATGGCCTACCCATTGATTGATTTTGATCTTAGGTTGGTGATAGCACATGAAATATTAATGGCCAGAACCTCTTGGTGAAGAGGACATCCACCATTAATAGTAGATTTTGACTGGAGGGTTTTTTTTTGTTCCTCTTTCGATGGATGGCTCAGATGGGTCCACGAAAGCTCAAGGACCAAGGATTTTGAAGGTCTATCTTGTTAATAAATGACTTAATGATTGTCAATGGGATTATTTGTGTTATAAGGATGATAATGGCATAAGAAATCGGACGTCAAATCTCTACACTCAAGCCCTTCGGATGGGTGAGTGTGTTTCAAAACATTCCTGTTGTCAGGCTAGTAGTGTCCTTTGGATGGGTGAGCACCCAAAAAAAGGTTCCCATTGCTAAGTTAAGTAGAGATGTTGAATGTTTCGCCGATGAACGCCTTGGATGGGTGAGTGTGTGATAAAAAGATTTCCATTTTCAGGTGAAGAGTGTCCTTTGGATGGGTGAGCTACATACGAAAGGTTCCCATTGCCAAGCGAGGTTATATGTTGGATGGTTAGAGGGTTGGCTACTTGGTTTAATTGGAATTGAACTAATTAAAATCTCTAATTCAAGGTAATAAAACAAATGGACTTTGAAATTTATGCTTGACTCGGCCAAATGGAAAGAATTGTATGCTTTACCATGTTATTATCATTGTGAAGATCCTTACAATTCCTCTATGCAAACTTGTATTAAACTTGGAAAATGATAAATTGTATGCGATGGACTCATTGAGCCTTCTAGCTCACCATTCTAAGATAAGCCGTTGCAGGAACTGAGTTAGAAGAGAACCTCCTTAGAAAAGTTTCTAGAAGTTTAATCATAGTTATTCTCTTTAATTTCATTAAACCTTTTGTAAGAAAGTCTTAGTGGAGACCAGATAAGAGTAGTTGTTATATATGGATTGGAATTAAGAAAGTCGTGGATGTTGCTATTAGTTTGGACATTATCAATGATTAATGAAAAGTTTAGTTTTCATGGTTAATGGAATGGTTCAACGTGTTGAATTTGGGAACGGGTGAGAAAGTGGAATTATGTGACGCATATAAATAAAATTAAAAATCCTATCAGAATCACACACTCGAATCCGGGACGATGAGATATCCTGGGGTTTCGAATCTGGGGTCGTTACTATTGTGTAGTAAGCTAACAATGCTGATGAACTGAGATTCAATCTTCGGTCTCACCCACAAATGATAAACAAGAAGAAATAATATCTAGAAGTAGAATTCAAACAAACCAACAATCCGCAAGACAGAATTTACGTAGAAAAACCCCAACAAGGGTAAAAAATCATGGGTGTAAAGTTCCACTATGAAGAAAACAAAGTTACAATGATTATACTCACCTTCTCTTATGCTCCTATGCATAGAGACGATCCTTTTTGCTAACCTCTTCTCTCTTTCTCACCTTGGACGTATAGAAAACCTAATCCCATGCCCTAATCCCGAATTACACCCCTTTATATAGCATAAAACGGAAATATGACTCAAAATAGGAAACCCCGCGAAACTGTTCACATCCTGTCGGGCGCCTGGTCAGGCTTGGTCGGGTGCCGTCCAATGTGAAACACATCCAGCGAGCCATCAGAGACAATACCCGAATTTCGGGCGTCTGACTAAACATGGTCGGGCGCTCGCCTTGGGCTCCGGGCGCCTGGTCTACTAATCGTCGGGTGCCCAACTGCATCTGAAGTAGTTCAGAGACTTTCTGTCTCCCTGTGTGAATATTGGGCGCCCAGTCATAGATTGTCCGAGTGCCCGACCACTCCTTGGCTGGCATAATTGGTGAGCTGGCTCCACACCTTAACAATCTCCCACTTGGAGACATATCACCATAGATCCTTCGTCTTCTACATCCGAAGTGCACCACCTCCTCGTTTTCAAGCCTGAAGACTAATCAAAGCTGAACAAAGCTTCAACTTCTCCCCTGTGACCGCCTTGGTCAACATATTCGCAGGGTTCTCACTTGTTTGGATCTTCTCCAGAATAATCGATCCATCTTCTAGTAACGAACGTATGAAGTGATTTCTGATGTCAATATGCTTGGTCCTTGAATGAAATGTTGAATTCTTGGCTAAATATATTGCACTCTGACTGTCATTGTATAGCTTGCAATCTGCTTGCTTCTTCCCCAATTCTTTCATAAAACCTTGCATCCACACCATCTCCTTGCACGCTTCTGTAGCTGTAACATACTCTGTTTCCATTATATTGATGTACACTATCTTCTGTAACTAAGAGACCCAGCTGACTACAACACTACCCAGAGTAAAGACATACCCTATAGTGCTTCTTCGGCTATCAATATCCCCTGTTAAATTTGAATCGATGTAGCCTTGTAACTCAAATTTTGATCCTTCATAACACAATCCTACATCTACAGTACCTACCATGTATCTGAGGATCTATTTCACAGCTTCCCAATGTTCCTTCCTGATGTTGTTCATGAACCTGCTAACAACTTGCATTACTTGAGTAATATCTGGCCTTATGCTAACCATAGCATACATGAGGCTCCCTATATATAGCTGACTCGTATGAGACTTTAGCCATGTAGTCCCGTTCCTCCCATGTCTTCGTACCTTGCTTCTTAGAAAGCTTAAAGTGATTGGCTAATGGAGTGCTAACCGGCTTAGCACCTCCTATATTGAATCGATCAAGTACTTTGGCTATGTACTCTGCTTGTGACAAAACTAGTTTCTTGTTTTCCATGTCACGCTTTATCCTCATGCCTAGGATTTGTTTTGTAGCTCCTAAATCCTCTATGGCAAATTCTCTAGACAAGTGTATTTTGAGATCTAAGATTCCTTCATGCTTGATCCGGCTACAAGTATATGATCATCATATAGAAGAAGGATGATGTATGACGTGTCAAACTTCTTCAAATAGTAACAGTGGTCTGCATGGCATCTCCTAAACTCGTTTCCCAACATGAAACTGTCGAACTTCTTGTACCACTACCTCGGAGCCTGCTTCAGGTCATATAGACTCTTTCTCAGTCTACACACCTTATTTTCCTTTTCTGGTGCCACGTATCCTATCGGCTGATGTATATATATCTCTTCTTCAAAGTGCCTATGAAGAAAGACTGTCTTAGCATTTAGCTGCTCTAGATGTAAGTCTTCTGTAGCCACCATACTTAAGACCATATGAATCATGGACATCTTAACCATTGGTGAAAATATTTCAGTAAATCGATACTTGCCTTTTGTTGGAATCCTTTCACAATCAATCTAGCCTTGTACCACTTTGAACTATCATGCTTCTCTTTCAATCTGTAAACTCACTTGTTATGAAGAGCTTTCTTACCCTTAGGTAGAGTGACGAGCTCCCACGTACGATTGGACTTAAGAGAGTCCATCTCATCATTCATAGCCTGCTCCCACTTAACCCGTGTATCTGATTGTAATGCCTCTTCAAAACACTCCAATTTACCATTATCTTTCAATAGTAAATAATGTAAGGAGGGTGAGTATTAGACCTTGGGGCTCCTCTCCTGAGTAGACCTCCTCACAAACGGTGTTTGCGGCTCTGCCTCATCATGCTCCTATGCATGCTTATCCTGTGGCACTGTAACACCTATGTTCAGTAACTTTTCCAACTCTACGAATTCTTTCTCATCGGCCTTATTCTGTTTTTGCTGCAAACTATCCTTATGCATCACTTTCTCATTGAGGACTACGTCCTTGCTTCTGATAATTTTTTAGTTCTCTGTATCCCAAAACTGGTAGAAAATCATGCTGCCCGTGGCCTATAAACATGCACCTCCTGGACTTCGCATCCAACTTGTTTTTGTGCTCTACATCAATGTGAACATATGAAGTGCAACCGAACACTTTGAGATATGTAAGGTTCACTTCTTTTCCAGTTTACGTTTTTTCTGAAAACCCACCATCCAATGGTGCTAAGGGACTTTTATTGATGAGATATATGGCAGTATTCACAGCATCTACCCAAAACGTCTTGGGCAACCCTGCATGTAACCTCATGCTCCTAGCGCTCAAGAATAGTCCTGTTAATGCATTCAGCCACACCATTCTGCTGCGATGTTCCTTGAATCATTTTTTAATGTTTGATTCCATGTACTGCATAATACTCCTCAAATCTCTCGTCATAATACTCTCCCCTATTATCTAATTTGAGACATTTTACTATTTTACCTGTCTCATTTTCTACCAGTACTTTTCACTTCTTAAATACATCAAACACTTCAGATTTATGTTTTAAGAAATAGACCCGCAGTTTTCTACTAACATCATCAATGAAGGAAACAAAATAACGTGATCCACCAAGAGATGATACTTGTGCCTATCCCCACACATCAGTGTGTACAAGCTCCAATAAATACGTCTTTGGGGCTCGTCCTGTTTTCTTGAAGCTTATCCTCTTCTGCTTGCCATACACGCAGTCCTCGCAGAATTCCAAGTTGATAGACTTCAACCCTGGTAGCTTTCCTTTTGACAATAGTACTTTCATCCCCTTCTCACTCATATGTTCCAACCTTTGATGTCATGACTACCCATTCACTCTAGTTGATGTAACTGCGGGTGAGCTATATGATCTGAAAGTCACGTACAAAGTACCTTCATTCTTGCCTCAAGATATTATCAGGGCACCTTTTGTGACCTTCCATGAATTATTAGTGAACGTCATCACATATTCAGTATCGGCTAATTGCCATACTAAGATCAAGTTCTTTCTCAGACTTGGTACATGTCTGACATTCTTCAACTTCAAGATCGTTTCGTCTTTCTGACTTATGTGAATGTCTTCCTTGCCAACAATATTGCAAGGCTCATCATCACCCAGGTAGACTCTTCCGAAGTCACCTGACACATAATCACGAAGAATTTCCTTTGATGAAGTGGTATGAAACGAAACACCCGAGTCTATAACCCAAGACTCATTCCGTGCATCAAGAGATAAGATCAATGCCTTTGTATCACTCTCCTCAGATAGATTCACTGAATCCTTCCTGCCTTGAGAGCTTCCTTCTTGTTTCTTAAGTGCCCTGCAATCACATTTCATGTGCCCCTTCTTTCTGTAATGTCAACACCCGTCCTTATCTTTCAGTCCCTTGGACTTCTTCCTTGACTTAGAACGTCCGTGTTTATTGCCTCCTTTGTTCAACGATCTTCCTCTTCCTTCAATGTTTAGAGCATTCCCCGAATCCCTTGAAACTCTCGATGCCTTCCTTTTAGATTCTTCGCAGAGAATTAGACTTGCCATATCATCAAATTTCCACTTCGCCGACCTTGAAGAATTGCTCACGACAATCACCAAAGCATCCCAACTGTCTGGAAAACTGGACAAGATCAATAACACCCTGACCTCATCATCAAAAGTGATGCTAATGGATTCCAATTGGCTCGTGACTGTATTGAACTTGTTTAGATGTTCAGTTACGCCCCCACCATCTGACATCTTCATGTTGAATAGCCATTTCATGAGATGAATCTTGTTGGATACTGAGGGTTTCTCATACATTGTAGCTAGAGCTCACATCAATTCTTTTATGCTCTTCACCTTGTATATATTGAAGGCGATGCTCTTAGACAAAGAGAATCGGATCGTTCTTAAAGCCTTCCGATTCACTAAAGACCATTCATCATCTGTCATCTTCTCTGATTTCTTCTCTTTTCCTTTTAGAGGAATATAGAGGTCCTTTTGATACAGATAATCCCCTATTTGCATCTTTTAGAAGGCAAAGTTTGAACCATCAAACTTTTCAATTTGTATCTTCCCTTCTTCCGTCATCGCTCCCACTTGAACTAAACCAATAGCTCTGATACCAGTTGTTGCGCAGCACACCAACAACGCCGGTGAACCGAGATTCAATATCCGTCTCACCTACAAACGATAAACAAGAAGAAATAATATCTAGAAGTGGAATTCAAACAAACCAACAATCCACAAAACAGAATTTATGTGGAAAAACCCTAATAAGGGTAAAAAACCACGGGTGCAAAGTTCCACTATGAAAAAAATGAAGTTATAATGATTATACTCACCTTCTCCTATGCTCCCATGCACAGAGACGGTCCTTTTTGCGAACCTCTTCTCTCTTTCTCATCTTAGACGTATAGAAAACCTAATCCCATGCCCTAATCTTGAATTACACCCCTTTATATAGCATAAGATGGAAATAGGACTCAAAATAGAAAACCCCGCGAAACTGTTCGTGTCTTATCGGGTGCCCAGTCAGGCTTGGTCGGGCGCCCGCCCAATGTGAAACACGTCCAGTGAGCCATTAGAGAAAATATCCGAATTTCGAGCGTTCGACCAAACATGGTCGGGCGCCCGTCGAGCGCCCTGGGCTTCGGGTGCCCGGTCCACTGACCGTCGGGTCCCTAACTGCATCTGAAGTAGTCCAGAGACTTTCTGTCTCCATGTGTGAATATCGGGCGCCTGGTCACAGACCGTCCGGGCACCCGACCACTCCCTGGCTGGCATAATTGGTGTGCTTGCTCCACACCTCAACAGTTACAACCATCCATCATTCAATAGATCAACCAAATAGCCTTGTCACTTCTGCCCAGGGCCCATCATTTTTACCTAAACAGGGACAACAATAACAAAGGTGGAACCAACGATTCCTTAAGCAGAATCGACAAATAGGAATGGCTCAAGAGCTTAGCAGTGCTAGCCCAGACATACAACCAAGTACTAGCTATGCTAGTCTAGAGGCAACTCCTTGTCCCGCTAGAGTCTGGCTTCCACCAACCATTTTATCAGCAAACTACAATGAAAATTATATTACGCATTCAAATAGTTTACGAGTCATAACGAACGATGCTTCACTTTGAAATATGTAGTCTAAGATTAGATAGACCAAAAGAAAATCTGGATCGTGACCCCTAACACTGCTGCCAATAACATTAATGAAAATCTACTACCACACCATCAAGCATGCCCTAGTTCTTTAGGGACCCTACTGTCAATTCACCTAAAGCCAAGCTTGTCAGCCTCCCTCCATCTAGTCAGTCTACACTACATAGGAAATATGGTGATTGACCATTAAAAACTTCCAGTGTTGGGCACAAAAGTTTTGGATCAAGTTAATATTTGTGTTTTATCCTCATTCGGGCCTATATGACCTTTTCAACATGTTAAATGCCAAATAAACATTAGGGTGAGCCTTAGGATTTTTTGATGCTGGACATTCATTGCTCATGCCCTAAAATGAGCTGGCAAAACAGATGAATGGCACGGATATACAACACATACATCAAGGTGGGTCCCACGGTCACGGCCTGACCAAACTCTGTGTTGCCTGACCTTACCGAACCCACTGCCAATATTCCATCCCCCCATTGTTAGTTATACATGGTGACAGTATATTTTGGATCTGGGCTCATGTTGCAATGATCCAAACCGTTAATCCAATGGGCCACACCATAGATGCGTTTCTTTTTTCACCATAGACGAGGGTTACTCGAAAAAGAACTCTAATATTCTAAATTTCAATACTTTCATATTTAATTATTTTCTTTTGATTAGGACATACCCTTCTTTTTTGCGGGCCATTGACAAGACTTTCCATTTTTGTTTTTAATTATTTTCATCTATGTTTTTGTACAGCCATAGTGAAGCCCATCATGTGAGTGATTTTGATCATCAAAATAAGACTCTTCTCCAATTAAAAAATAGCAATTGGTGGTAATCATTGCATTGGATCTCTACTTTCGTGGAACACAGGTGGAAACCATGATCTATGTGGGTGCATGATGATATATTCCTTTCATTTCATTTCTTGCACCTGCCAAGGCTACCCGAGACACCTGTAAATGTCGCACATGTAATCCGTACCGTCCATCAGGTTGGCCTCACTATCTCTCACATTGCTCCAAAAACTGATTGGTCAGGTCATCAGGTGCGTGTCCCACTATCAGTGTCACATTACTTATTATTTTTTTTCGGAAGAAGAAAATTTTATTGATTATGGATTCATATGGACAAAAAGTACTATATATTTGAGTAGGCTTAACAAAAAAAAAAAAAAAAAAAAAAAACCAACGGCCTCACCTATTGTATAGCCCAAACTGATTAATCCTTTCTAATTGTCCCTAGACTCACATTATCTATACTGAGGAGGCCCCTAATCGGGATAGGAAGATCAGCTCTACTTTGATATGTGCAATTATATTGGGCAAACCACTACTCCCCAACTTTGCCAAAGCATCCGCGCCTGCATTTGCTTCCCACGAAATGTGTATCAATCTAAAGTATACTGTTACATTACTCAGTAACAGCCACCAATGCCGCATGTTTGTGCATGGAGTTCGGATCGTCTGCTCGGCCTCAACAAGATTTTTCTGTTTGCTGACCACTTGATTGGTCCAGCTAAGCACTGACGTTGTTAGCACTACTGCATTTAATGCAGTTAGTGCTGACGTCTGCTGAGCTGGACCAATCAGGCTTCGACAAACAGGAAAATCCTGTTGAATCCGAGCAGACGATCTGAATTCCTGTGCATGACCCCTACTGTCCATCAGGTTGGCCCAACTATATTTGTCACATTGCTCAAAAACAGATTAGTCCAGTCATCAGGTGCGTGTTGGGTCCTTACTCATGGCTTAGTGGTAGACTCACGAGAGTTTCAACACCAAGTTCAAGGGTTCGAGCACCCATTGTGGGTGTGCGTGTGGGTGTGAAGGTTGTGTGCGTACAAAAAAGAAAAAGAAAAAAGTCGTGTGTGCGAAGTTGAATATGAACTGATTGGTCAGAAATGGATACACGATCCACCTGATGACGGCCTGATTTTAGCAAAGCAAACGTAGACGGTGGAGATCACCGATCTCAGCGAGTGTAGAGTATCTGCTCTCGCGAGTAGCTTTCTACATTTCTCTCCATTACTTTGGGTATCAACTGATGATTGAAAAATGACCTAATTATGTCGCACACTCTTTGCGGAGCTTGATCCAGTACATCTCGATTTATTGTAATAAGAAACATTGCGACTGTAGTCGTTGGATTTATGGGTGGGAATATTTTTAACCCTTTCATTGCTCTATGGCTATTCTGACCGTTCATGTCCAAAACAAAAGAGCCAAATTATAGTAGGGTTGAAATAATCCAACTCAAACTTTTATTTGTATACCATCCACTATGGAGCATATTCATATAAACGGTTAGGATAAAGCCCTGGAATCAGAGAGAGAGAGAGAGAGTGAGAGAGAGAGGCTACAACGGGGAAAGAGATGAGAAGAAGAGCTTTCATCTATGTAGGAATCCTTGTAATAGTGATTGGGAGTCTTATACTAATCAAGGATGCGAGGATGCATCTAGCTTGTAGGAAGGTGTAAAACATCTAGTCTTCTCTATGTGTGTAAGTTACAGGATCCACTTGAATCCTTCTATATATCCTTATGCACGTCTGCCAACTTGGCATTATTCATGTGTAAGATCCAGGCCATTGATCATCATGTTGGAAGGTCTTCCCACAGGTCTAAATGTTCACAAAGGTCTTAATGAGTGGGTATCTACGTACTCTATACTGCTGTCTGCATTTGTTGTAGCCCACCTAAGTCATGGCTTGATTTTTAGGCCCGTGGATCGCCATGGAAGGTTGCATCTGATTGATGAGATGGATGTCCAACATAGATCACGGCGGAGCCATATATATATATATATATATATATATATATGATTAGACATTGTTTTCTATTGTGTGGCCTACTTGATGATAGGGTTGATTTTTGCATAAGGTGATTCTCATTGTGGGGTTAAGCTATTGCATGTGTTGGATTAGGCATGCACTTAGCATGGTGGAAGTAATCCACTGGGTGGACTATATAACTTGTGGTCCGACCGGTTGGACGTGAGACCTACTCATATCTACACACACTATATATGAGGTTGACCTAATGAGAAGCTTCGTTGAGGTAGAGCTATGTAGGTCCCACCATGATATGTGATGGACATCCACCCCATCAATCAGATGCAACCTTTCATGGTGGGCCACGAGCCTAAAAATCAGCCCATTTCCTGACTTAGGTGGGGGACACCAAGTTTTAGCCGTATCCAAAACTCAGGTGGGCCTCAACAAGTGCTTTTGGACGTTTTAGGCATGATTCCACACTATTTCAGATGGTGTGGCCCACGTCAGTTCCAAGTACGGCTGACTTTTGGGTTATCCCATAACCTAATGGAAATTTTGATCATTAAATAAAGACTCTTCTCCACATCTACACAGAAAAAAAAAATAGCAATGAGAGGCATTCATTGCAGCAGATCTATCCTTATGTGGAACACAGGTGGAAACCATGATCTATGTGGGTCCACGATGATGTGTTCCTTACATTTCATTTCTTGTAACTGCCAAGGTTACTCATGACACCTGTCAGCATCGCATCAGGTTGGCCTCACTATATAGAGTCCAAATCCTTTATTGAAACCAATCAGAGAAACCCTGCTCGTCACTTCTCTGATTGGCCCAGATCAGCCTGACTGTGTCAGAGCTGAGCTGCTCTGACACCGTCAGGATGAGGTGGACCAATCAGAGCAGCGGAAGCAGAGGTTCTCTGCTCGATTTCAACAGAGGATCCGGATTCCACTATGTATGAAATGGGTAACTCAGCATGCTCTTATCGTGCGGAGTAAACTCTGTTGGACCTACCTAGAATGTATGTGCTTTATCTATTCCGTCCATATGTTTTTTCAGCTCATTTTAAGGGTTGTGCCCAAAATTTAAGCATATCCAAATCTCAAGTGGACCATGCCACAGGAAACAGTGGGAATAATGATTTACACCGTTGAAATCTCCCCACTCCCCACAGTGATGTTTACCTGTCATCCAACCTGTTCATAAGATCACATGGACATGGATGAAGGGAAAAAACAAATATCAGCCTGATAAAAAACTTCTGCCCCGCCCGAGAATTTTTCAATGGTAGACGTTAAGTTTACACTTTTCCTGTGGTGTGGTCCACTTTAGATTTTGACATGCTTCATTTTTGACACCTAAAATTATCTATTAAGATGGATGGACAGAGTGGATAAAAAAGTAAATCACGGTGGGCCCCAGGGAGTTTACTCCACACGCTTAACGTGGGGAGTTACTCACTACGCAATCCGATTCCACTATATATGTCACATTGCTCTAAAAACAGATGGTCCAGCCATCAAGTGCGTGAGAAAGTCGAAAGTGGGCTCATTTGTCATATCTTTTTAATAAACCATATATGGATACTTGATCCACCGAAGTCGGCCTGATTTTGTTGAGATTTTTATACTAATTTCAAATTAAAAAAATAATTTCAGAAAATATATAGAGAGAAATTGGAAACCAAAATCAGAATAAGGACAGGCTGAATCATGTGTTGAACACACTGTCATTAAAGCATTATTTGCCCCTACTCGATAGTGAAGTCTGCTGACAGGTTATAGGAAAATTGCTTCCAGGATACAATGAACATTTTGTGGTTCTGAGTTCAGCAATCTGCTTACAGGTTATAAGCAAATTGCTTTCAGGATACGACGAGCCTTTTGTGGTTCTGAGTTCAGCAAAAATTAATTCCACTATGGAACTCTTTTAAGACTAAACTAGCAGATGAAACAACATTGCAAAATTTAATAAAGAAAAAGAAAAAAAAAATGAGTTGGGGTTAGACCACTTCACTAGTCAAGATCACGTGAACCGTTTGGTTCTGAACCACTGGTTTGAAATGAGGACTTGAGGTGCTTATTTTGATTGAGAGAGATGGATATGTTTTCTGTGTTGTTGGAATGAACCTTCTCAACGCTAATTTTATAGGCAATGGTGGCTCAGGAGTTATCGTCTAGGTCCATTAATATTTTGGACCGTTTATAGCTGTTGGAGAAACTAGCCATTACATATGGCAGCTTCTGATTGTTTTATAGTTGTTGGAGACATGCTACATACTAGTTGTTAAACTACAACTAGTCGTTATATAGCTATTTTCTGACTGTTTATAGCTGTTGGGCTAGCCACATGCAACGATTTCTGCATGAGTAGTTACAAAGGGTCCCTTTAATAGCTCTGCAGCCCCTTATAAAAGGCACAAAGATTTCTCTATCAGATCTCTTTCTCACAACACACAACTCCGAACCTAGCTACCTGACCCATCACTTAGCTTGTAGTCACACTGGTTCGTGAGGGAGCGATCCATATGCGATACGTTGTGCATGTGCAAAGTGCAAAGTGTGCCACTAGTGCCTCTACAGCCACACTGCCTCACATGCCCACGCTTTCGCATCGAGTTTGAGTCCGAGACTGAGACCGAGACTGTTTCTGTGCCCGTACGCGTGAACACGCAAACTTTGATAGTCCTCTCTCCTACCATGAAACTATAAGGTACACCACCAATTTATTATAATCAGATTTTTTCTTCATCCCTATCTGATATAGGACTTTTTAAAAGTGAAAAACCAAAACATTTTTCACCTGATGTATCCTTTTGGAAAGAAGCTATTAATGATGAGTTAGAATCTATTATATCCAATGGAACTTGGGAATTAGTTGACCATCCACTTGGCAATAAAGCAATAGGGCTGTAAATAGGTATTTAGGAAAAAGATAAAATTAGATGGTACAATTGACAAGTTCAAAGCTAGATTAGTGGCTTAGGGTTTCAGACAAAAGGAAAGAAAAAACTATTTTGATACCTCTTTCCTTATGGCTAGAATCTCCTTTATTAAAATCCTTTTTGTAATATATAACCTTTATATATAAACTTCTTATACATTAAAAGGATGTCAAGACAACTTTCTTGAATTGAAAATCTAGAAGAAGAAATATACATAGATTAACGTGACAGTTATAAAATTGAAGGCAAGGAAAACAAAGTATGTAGGTTGATTAAATCTTTATATGGTTTAAAACAAGCTCCTAAACAATGACATGAAAAATTTGACAATACTTTGAAATTCAGTAGATATAAAATAAATGATGCAAATAGATACATATATAGTAAATTCACAGGTAATGAACGAGTTATAATTTATTTGTATGTAGATGATATGCTCATATTTGTAACCAGTCTTAAGTTGATTAACTCAACTAAGAAATTCTTGTCGTCGTATTTTGATATGGAAGATTTAGGCCAGGCCAATGTATTTTTGGCAATAAAAGTGATTAAAAAAATAATGGATTTGTTCTGTTACAGTCTCATTATATTGAGAAAGTGTTAAAAAGCTTTAATCATTTTGATAACATATCTGTTAGCACGTTTTATGATTATTCCATACATCTAAAGAAGAACGCAGGTGACAGTGTATTACAACTTGAATATTCTAGAATAATTGGCAGCCTGATGTACCTAATGAATTGCACAAGGCCTAATATAGCGTATGCTGTAAATAGATTAAGCAAATATACTTATAACCCTAGTCATGATCATTGGAATGCGTTATCTAAAGTACTAAGGTATCTAAATGGTACTATTGTATAGGGTATACATTATGTTGGTTTTCTTGCTGTATTGAAATGATACAATGATGCTAACCGGGTTACAGATTTAGATGAAACAAAATCTACAAGTACTGGATATGTTGTCCTTTTGGATGGAGGAGTCGTCTCCTGATAATTCACCAAACAAACTTGTATTGCTCGATTCATTATGGAATTTGAGTTCATTGCTTTGGAAAATGAAGGAACAGAAGCAAAATTGATTAGAAATCTATTGGTTGATATACCTTTGTGGCCAAAATCTGTTTCAATTATATCTTTGCATTGTGATTGTCAAACTACTATAACAAGGGCTAACAGTAAGATCTATAATAGCAAAAGTAGGCATATTCAACTTCAGTATAATATAGTAAAACATTTGTTATGTGATGGAGTAATAGCCATTGATTTTGTGATATTAGAGAAAAGCTTGACAGATCCTCTGACTAAAGGATTTAGCAAACAACTAGTCCTAGATATATCGAAAGGAATGGAGCTAAGTTCAATAGCATGAGCTACTAATGTTGGCAACCCAACCTATACAAATGGAGATCCCATGTGATAAGTTTCACATGGGTAAACAACAAGACATTAGGAGACATTTAACACTACAATAATAAAACCCCTTCTATGGTGTAGACAATGCAAGCAACAATTAGTAAGGTTGAGTCATGAACTTTTAATGAATGTAAATGCCATATATATATTGGTGGTATATTCATTTGCTACGTACACTTGGTGGAATTTACCTATACGAGTGTGGAGGTGAGGTCGATTCTTATGAGATTTTGAATTAATTCTCTAGAGCACTAGTGAAATTCAGGTAAAGGTGCATGGCAAAAAAGTACCAAACCACAGAATCACCTGAATTGGAACAATTGTGTGAATGTCATGTGTAGCCATTTTACATTAATAAGGGTCCGATTCAAGATTGTTTATTATCTGACTATTATGAACCTACCTTGTCTATTCTAAGTATCGATTCAAGTCTATTAGACATTGGTATAATGCACAATCATTCCTATCTAACCTAAAAGTCGTATTTTGAAATATATGGGGGATTGTTGTATTTTGGTGTTTCAAAATAAATAAAAGATTATTTTAAATTGTTCGAACATTTCCCTCCAAAAAGTTTAAAAAGAAACTTTAGTTTTTGTCTTGTAGTGATGTGAGTTTAGTCCCACATCGGATAGGTAAGAAGAAAAATAAGAGTTTATAAGAAGAGATTTTGATATAAGGCTTGTGCCCCATGTGAAATTGGGGGGGGGGGGGGGGGGGGGGGGGCTATACTCTTAGCCCATGACATGAACCACACATGCGCATGCACCAGGCTGAGCCGAGGACGTGGTGCAATGTGGTGTGGTGCGATTCGTGTGCGAGTATACTTGCTTAAAGCCTAAACGGTTTTGTTACTTTTTGCAATTCAATTTTTTTACAACTATTGCTAGAACAATTATTTATTTTGAATTTTAGAACTAGCAATCATTCCTTTGGAAAACCCAACAGCCATGTCTATTGGCAGGGGTGCTTCTACACCTATTTCATGGCAATCATTGAAGTCTATAAATGAACTTCTTTGGTTCGTTTTTCATATGCAATCAGATCTCTGCAATCCAAATTTTAGCAAAGTGTTTTCTCAATGGTTAGACACAGAAGTGGTTCACATCTTCTCACATTGAGTGCGCCGGTGTGACAAGATAACAATCGAGGGTATCATGGAGGTTGATTATCCAGTATTCCTGTAGCACTACAGACATCATCCAAAGGAAGACAAATCAACTTCAAGCCGAGTGATTATTCATACCTCGATTCAATAAATTTTTTGAATTCTTCTTTTTTTAATTTTATTTTTCAAATTTCATTTTCTGTTTCATTTTATTTACAATTTTTTATAATTCTAAATTTTCATAATTACGTATTTACAGATCCAAAATTCCAACATGGAAAGATCTAAACCTTTCAATAAGGGGCTAATGTCTTAAAAGAAAGTACAACAAGGGTTTATGTTCAATAAGAAATGGCCAAAACACTCTATAGCTATCCATGAGATCTTCCAATCTCTTTGACTTTTGGTGCGTGGGCCATCCACTCTAAAGCCCATCATATCAAGGGTTTTGATTCATTGAACCATGGGCCCTAGTTGCACAAATACAAATTGGGAATCTGAACATGATGTAACCAGCCAACAATCGAGCATTATCTAATAACTAAGATACTTATGTGGTGCACCACGTAAGGAATGAATAATGCCATGAACCACACACGCATGCGCATCGGGCCGGGCCATGGACGTGGCCCGGTGTGGTGTGGTGTGGTGCGGTGCGTGCACGTGCGAGAGTATACTTGCCATGGTTTTGTTGCTTTTTGCAATTCTTTTTTTTTTTTTTTTTTGCAATTATTCCTAGAACAATTATTTGTTCTGAATTTTTGAACCAACAATCATCTCCTTTGGAAAGCCTAAAACCTATGTCTGTTGGCAGGGGTGCTTCTGCACCCATTCATAGCAACCATTGAAGTTTATAAAATGACTTCTCTGGTTCATTTTTCATATGTGAATGTTACATATTGCGGAATAATCGGATCGTCTATACGTCAACAATGGAGATTCTATACTATAATCGAAAAGTCATACTTGATTGGGAGGACATTCCCGATGCCCTCGTGTTGTCGAGAAGAGCTCTTGGTCTTCCGCACCTTACACCTTTAAGAGAACCTCTCAATGGGGACTAGGGTTTTCTCTTGTGTGTTGGTGAGGGGACCAAGACATATTTATAGGAAAGAGGGCTAGAGAAGCTTACCCATCACACTTCTCTCCTCTAAGGTCTCCACACTGTAGGTTTCTATATTTGGTTTAATAACCACGTAGAGGGAACACGGTCCAAGCGTCCCGCCCCAAACCTATTCGTAACGATCACAACTATAGTGGGGCCCACTGAATCGCTCAATCTGAATAGTCCAACGGTCATGATCTAAACCGATGATCATGTGTGGCCCACCTAATGGAGTCTTACATTCTCCCACTTGGGCTATACTGATCCCTGAAGGAAAACAAAACATTTTATTTTATTTTGTAAAAAATATTTCATAAAACATATTTGTTTCAAAAGGTCCTAATGGGCGCCCTACTGATTTCAAAACAATGCCGTTGGATAACTATGAGTAACGCTTGTCAGATCCGGTCCATCAAGACCACTGATACTGAATCGTGGTAGTCAATACAACATTTAATATTTTCGAAGTGTGACAAATCACGATCACAAATACCAATAGCCTTAATGACATGGATCAATGATATGGGGTGTGGTATGAAGATTACACGTCTTATGTGTTCATACGTGTTTATCTTCAAGTGGTCCTTTTAAACGTGTCTTCAAGACACAAACCAAAGTCTTACTTACACAAAACTAAATGTGTACACTGAAGGAGAAACAAGATATAAACTGATAAAAAAACAGAATCATCAATGCATAAAAGATATCTCTAAAATGTCTGGACATAATCGGATCATATATGAAAATTTCCACTACTGAAATACATCATTGGGATCAACAACTCCCATAGACGTCACATGCTCCTTAAAGAGCGTGATAGGAAGGCCTTTAGTGAGATGATCCGCTATCACCAGCCTTGTGCCAATGCGTTCCACAGACACTTAGCAATTCTGAACTCTCTCCTTCACAACAAGGTATTTAATGTTAATATGCTTTGATCTCGATGAATGCTTGTTGTTGTTGGAGAAGTTAACTGCAGCTGAACTATCACAATAGATTTTCAATGGTTTTGGGATCGTCTGCACAACCCGTAAACTAGAGAAAAAACTCTGAAGCCAGACCGCCTGATTCGTGGCTTCATGACAAGCTACATACTCTGCTTCCATGGTAGATGATGCCGTAATCGACTGTTTCACATTCTTTCATGATACGGCTCCACCAACCATCATGAATATATAGCCCTAGGTGGACTTCTTGCTGTCGAGACAACCAATAAAATCTGCATGTGTATATCCTACCAACTCCAAATGGTCGGATCTCTTGTATGTGAGTTCGAAGTCCTTTGTCCTTTGCAGGTAGCGCAATACTTTCTTTACAGCTATCCAATAATTCATTCCTGGATTACTAAGGTACATGCCAAATATTCCAACCACAAAAGTAATAACTGGACGCGTACAGACCTGAGCATACATGATGGTCCCTACTGCCGACGAATACGGAATAGCTTTCATCTTGTCCTTTTCTAGGTCATTCTTAGGACACTGAAATTGACCAAACTTGTCACCTTTTACAATAGGTGCTTGGCCAGGAGCACAACCTTGCATGCCAAACCTTTCGAGAACCCTATCAATATAGGCTCTCTGTGACAGGCCAAGTAATCCACGTG
Organism: Liriodendron chinense; assembly: GCA_003013855.2. Taxonomy (NCBI): domain Eukaryota; kingdom Viridiplantae; phylum Streptophyta; class Magnoliopsida; order Magnoliales; family Magnoliaceae; genus Liriodendron; species Liriodendron chinense. The sequence continues at coordinate 1,546,796 of ML058403.1, forward strand.
ATCTGTCCCGGCTAATCTGAATGCCGATGAAAAAAGAGGCATCACCAAGATCTTTCATCTCAAAATTTTGAGATAGAAATTTCTTAGTTTCACGCAACAATCCAATATCACTACTGGCCAATAAAATGTCATCAATATACAAGACCAAAATGATAAACTTACTCCCACTGATTTTCTCATATATGCACTCATCCGCAGTGTTTTCAATGAAACCATATGAGGAAACGACTTTGTGGAACTTTAGGTACCACTGTCGTGATGCCTGTTTCAACCCATAAATGGACTTCTTAAGTTTGCAGACTAAATGTTCTAAGCTTTTGGCTTTAAAACCTTCTGGCTGCAACATATATACGTTCTCCATTAAATCTTCATTGAGGAACGTAGTTTTCACATTCATTTGATGTTGCTCTAGATCCATATGAGCCACAAGAGCCATAATGATCCTAAAAGAGTCTTTCTTAGATACAGGTGAGAAAGTCTCCTTAAAGTCAATGCCTTCACGCTGAGTGAAACCCTTTGCAGCTAGCCTTGCTTTATACCTTTCGATATTGCCCTTAGAGTCCCGTTTGGTTTTAAAGACTCACTTACAACCAATCGGCCTAATCCCTTCAAGTAATTTAACAAGCTCCCAGACTTTGTTGTCCTTCATAGATTTCAATTCATCTTTCATGGCATCGAACCAATGAGAAGAATTCACACTTTGTTCGACCTGTGAAAGGGACACATGATCCTTTTCAACCCCAATGTCAAACTCATGCTCCTACAAATAGACGATGTAATCATCTGGTATTGCAGATCTTCTCTCTTTATGTGATCGTCTTAGCGGCTCATTATTCTGAATTAGGTTGCATTTCCTCCTCAGTGGGTTATATTTGAGGCTCTACATGGTCATCCATAGGGATCTCAGGGTCTACTGCTGGACGGACAACCACGTTACTCTGAATGATTGTGGTGGGAATCACAATCCGCTCTTCCTTAAATACAATATTTCTTAAGTTCGTGCTCCCATTATCTTCATTGTTCTCAATAAACCTAGCATTCACAGTCTCAATGACTCTCATAGAATATGATGGACAATAAAATCTGAATCCTTTTGATCTTTCTGGGTATCCAATAAAAAAGCAACTAACAGTTCTAGGGTCAAGCTTTCTTTCATATGGGCTATACGATTTGGCTTCTGCAGGACAACCCCATATATGAAAATATCGTAGACTAAGCTTTCGCCCTGTCCACAATTCATATGAAGTTTTCATTATAGCTTTACTTGGGACCTTATCATGGATATGCACAGCCGTTTTCAACACATCACCCCACAAAGATTCTAGCAACGTAGAATTACTAATCATAGATCGCACCATGTCCTTTAGGGTGCAATTACGCCTTTCCACTATACCATTTTGCTCTGGGGTACCAGGCATGGTGTACTAGGCAACGATGCCACAATTTTGCAAGTTTCTAGCGAATGGACTTGGATTACGTCCAGATTCGTCATACCTTCTGTAGTACTCACCACCACGGTCGAAGCTAACGACTTTGATCTTTCTGTCGAGTTGATTCTCGACTTCAATCTTATAGATCCTAATGTATCCAGGGCGTCTGATTTTTCATTAATAAGGTATGAGTACCCATAACGAGAGTGGTCATCTATAAAAGTAATAAAATACTTCTACCCATTCCAAGATGCTGTAGGGAACGATCCGTAGATATTTGTATGAATCACTTCTAAGAGTCCTACGCTCCTAGTGGCACCCTTTTTTCCTTATTCTAGTCTGTTTACCTTTAATGCAATCAATACAAACCCCAAAGTCTAAGAAGTTCAGAGAGTGAAAAATTCCTTCACGCACAAGTCTTTCCAATCTCTGACAAGAGATGTGGCCTAAACGCTTGTGCCATAGCATGGAGGAATTTTCACAATCTAAACTTTGTTTGATGCCTTTAGTGTTTCCATGTGAGGAGTTAATGCTGTATACATGTGAAACATCCAAATCTAGCTGATAAAGGTTATTAACTAAAGTGCCAGAACCAATCACAACCGAATCATAACAAATACTTAATTTTTCATTTACAAATTTAAACTCATAAACATATTTGTCTAAACGAGAAATAGAAACCAAATTACACCTTATAGAAGGCACACAAACAGTATCTACTAGATCAAGAAAGTGTCCTGACGATAACCTAAGCCTACAGACTCCAATAGCTTCCACATTTACTTTAATGCCGTTCCCCATATAGACTGATCCCTCTGCATCAGTTAGCGTCCGGTTTCGGAGCATATCCTACATGGAATTACAAATGTGAATAGTTACACCAGAATCTATCCACCAGGTGTCGGTAGACATATCAGCTAAATTTGATTTAAAACAGACTAAAATATGGTGTTTACCCTTAGAAACGAGCCATGCTTTAAATCCTTCACAATCTTTCTTCTGATGACCAGGCTTATTGCAGAAGAAGCAGCCATCTTTAAGACCTTTCCTTTTCTTCTTAAATATTTTTCCAGAGTTAGGCTGATTGCTACCCGCAGGACTTGTAGAAATTTTTCCTAAAGTGTGCTTTCTTTTCTTATTTCCTTTTCGTCCTTGACCAAATGTTACTAGGTGCGCACTTTGTGTCTTGCCCGACTTTCTAAGTCTCTCTTCCTCTTGAACGCACTGAGATATCAGTTCGTTCAATGTCCACTTTTCCTTTTCAGTGTTATAGCTGATTTGGAATTGACCAAACTGTGGAGGGTGTAAGTTCAAAACTAAGAAAATTAGGAGTTCATCCTCAATCTTAAGGCCTAATGCGCGGATTTTAGCCACCACATCAGACAATCCACCAATGTACTTCCTGATATTTCCTTGATCGTTATAGGTGGCTTGAGTCAGCTTATCTAGAAGGGAACTTAGCTCAGCTTTATCTGATTTTTAAATCGTTTTCCTATTTCAGTCAAGAAATTTGTAGCTTTCTTAGTGTCGGGCATGACACCCTGTATGGTCTCAGAAATCGATTTCTTTATGATCTTGAAACACATCTTATTTGACTAATTGGTTCAAGCCTTGTAATGAGCCTTTTTAAATTCTGAACTGGAGTCAGATGGAATGAGAGGCTCTACTTCCTCCAAGCCAGGTCCAAGTCCATGAACCTAGGACTATTTCAATGGACGACTTCCATTTTAAATAGTTGGACCCAGTAAGCAAAGGTATGGAATTGAATTGGGTTGGAACATTGGAAATAATCATAGCTGGACATTCAAAGCATAAAACTCACATTAATAAATAAGTCCCATATAACAATGCATGAACGTAAACCATAAACATTATGCATGTATAAACATTTGATTGATTTGGACCTTCAATCAAATGACCCAGAGTGATGATGGGCCATATTCATCAAATTCTAGTAAGAGCCCAACATATCATCATGATTCCTCCTTTGGGCGAAATTGTAATATATATGAGGCTCTTCTGAACATGAAGCTGACCAATGTTGGTGAAATAAATCTAAGACGCCCATCACCTTTGGGTAAAATGAATATCTCAGACCTATATCACCATCACCAACCACTTCATCCCGCTCACATTCAGCCAAACGATGATACTTCTTTGTTTTGACCACTGCCTGCCTGGATGTGAATGCAACTGAATGCAATCCTATAATGGAGGGCCACTGAATTCCATATACTGAAGTCTAGAAGTAAAGATCTTCACAAATTGAGGTCACTTTGGTGGCTAAGACAACCAGTTCCAATCCCCACTTCTAAACTCAAGGATTGCCACATGGTCCTGCCTAAAATGGACCATTTTGCAAAAGTTCTAATTCAGCCTAAAACATGGCTGATGTTGACCGCCCGTAGGCTTAAAAGTATTCTAAAGAATGATTGGTTTAAATTCTTAATGGTCAACAACTAAATATCAGCCTCAAACACATGGGTAATGACCCTATTTTAGGCCAAATTTGAACTTAATAAAGAATAACCATATTCACTGAAGTACTTAAACCATTTATCAATTAAGACCCACCAACCATTAATATTTATTTAGATTTTATTTGTTCTAAAATAGTCCAAGTGAAATAAATCTAATGATTAAGATTATCTTCTATGGGCAATAGGCCCAAAAGCTAGGCCCACTAAATGGCCTAAATCAAAATCAATGAATAGTAAGCCCAAATATCCAAAGAGGGCCTAAAAGTTTAAAGATGAATGTGATATTAGGCCCCAAGGTTGGGCCCGACATTAGAATCAAGCAAGCCCCAAAATTTGGCCTAAATTTATAGTGGTGTAGGGGCAGATTAGTGTCCAAATATGGTAAGCATGGATTAGCTAAATATGAGCTTAATCGCTGCTTATGATGCACATTAAATAGGGTCACACCAGTCCATCCAAATAGGTCTATGGACGCTGGACCCAATGGGCAAATGCCCACTGCACAGGCCCAATGCATCGCTTGTTTTTAAAATAGGCAACTTCCTATCTTGTCCAACGCCCTAAGACCAGATCACCCAAAACAGCAACTGCCTCATCCGGTTGAAACCCTAGCTGCCACACTCCTTATGCCAACGAAAGTTAGCTGCCGATCGTCAACCCCCGACGGGGAGGACGACAGCCATTGCTGGCACATGCTAAGTTTTGGGGCCACCACTGCCGAAGAGGACACTGACGACTGCCAATGCATGCCACTGCCAAACCCAGCTGTCGAAAATGGCTACCGCACGACCGTCTTGATCATGGCCTTCCTCCGTCCTTCCTCATCCGATTTACGGAGGTGGGTTTCCATGAATGGCTGTAAACCCAATTCCGCCGCATGATTTCTGGTGACCTTGAATGGTCGGCACCGAACAGGGCAACCGACGATAGCCGCAATCATCTCCACAGATCAACGGGTATGGGCTTGCCATTACTTCAATGCCCATATCGACAGAGATCTCAAAGGGTTTTATATATATATATATATATATATATATATATATATATATATATATATATATATATATATATATATATATATATATATATTACTGTTGAAAATAGGTTCGTCGGACTCTAAATCGCGGGTGCAGTCGCTGTCGGTCCCTGATCGAGGTGCTTACGGTTGCAAGCCCCCAATCGCAACACCAGAATCCACGACCACCGCTGATCAGATCTGATCCCGCATGTCAGACGCACAATAACGGCTGATCAGATCTGATGAAATCTGGTTTCCTTCATGGTTGCCAGGCATCAACAGTCGCCAACAATGGCCAGTAGCCATCGACAGTGGTGGTGTGTCGTCTGCCGGTCCTGGCAAACATGGTGGGATCCAGCCATGACCACAGTGGCCCTGAACACGAAGGCTCAAAACTAACGTCCGAATTTGGTTCAGTGGGCAGTTCATCATAGGTCCCAGAGAAATCCAAAATCTGGGTCACCGTATAATGAACAATACTAAAAGTCCACCAAAATTGATGTGTAGGTGTCTCTGATACCAACTGTGAATGTGACATATTACGGAATAATCGGATCGTCTATGCATCAACAATGGAGATTTCATACTATAATCTTAAAGCCATACCTGATTGGGAAGACATTCCCGATGCCCTCATGTTGCTGAGAAGAGCTCTTGGTCTCCACACCTTACACCTTTAGGAGAACCTCTCAATGGGGACTAGGGTTTTCTCTTGTGTGTTGGTGAGGGGACCAAGACATATATTTATAGGAAAGATGGCCAGAGAAGCTTACCCATCACACTTCTCTCCTCTAGGGTCTCCACACCGTAGGTTTCCATATCTGGTTTAATAACCGCGTATAAGGAACACGGTCCAAGCGTCCCGCCCCAAACTTATTTGTAATGATCACAACTATAGTGGGGCCCACTGAATCGCTCAATCTGAATAGTCCAATGGTCATGATCTAAACCGATGATCATGTGTGGCCCACCTAATGGAGTCTTACATCATATACATTCAGATCTCCGCAATCTGAATTTTAGCAAAGTGTTTTTTCTTTGGTTCACGTTGGTTTTGTTTTCGAGTTAGACACATATAAGTGGTTTGGGTCTTCGTACATTGAGTTTGCTGGTACGACAAGACAATAATCGAGAGTATCCTGGAGGTTGATTGTCCAATGTTCCTGTAGTACTATGGACACCATCCAAAAGAGGACAAATCAATTTCAAGCCAAGTGATTATTCACACCTCGATTTAATAAGTTTTCTGAATTTTTATTTTTTCTAATTTTATTTTACAAATTTTTATAATTCCAAATTTTCATAATTACAAATTTATAGATCCAAAATTCCAACATGGAAAGATCTAAACCCTTCAATAAGGGGCCAATGTCTTGCAAGAAAGTTAAGCAAGGGTTTAGGTTCAACAAGAAATGGCCAAAACACTCTATTTCTATCCATGGGATCTTACAATCTCTGTGACTTTTTGTGTATGGGCCATCTACTCTAAAGCCCATCATATCAAGGGTTTCTATCCACGGTTTTGATTCACCGAACCGTGGGCCATTCACTAATGAGTAGCACCACGCAAGGAATGAACAATGCTTCCTTACCACTCTACCGCAAACAACCAGAAATTCAGGATTTCTTATTTCTGGCCATCGTATGGCCAGTGAGTTAAGAAAAAAATAAAAAGAAAAAAGAGAAAAAGAAAAAGAAAAAGAAAAAGAAAAAGTGAAGAGAGTCTGTAAGCAAAAAGGAGAGGGTTTCAATCAGATGGCGATATTTGTAATGGACCATCTTAAGTATGTCCCACCATTTAAAGGGTCTAGAATCGTCAACCCTAAGCCAAACAGATGTTTCCTTTTAAAAGTGATTCTTTCAGTTCTTTATTCTTTTCTTTTCATTTTAATCTCTTTTTCTTTTTCTTTTCTAAGGTTTGCTAGCCCCCCAAGCGACCTCCTCCAAATGCACCTTCACACGAAGCACACGTGCCAACACACTTTAAAGTGTTTCTGGGACATCTGACTGGTGCAGAAGATGGATTCTATTATGATGTTGACCATGCAAAAAAATCATAGTGGCGGGACACCCCATATTAAAAGGACCACCAGCATACAGTTCTTGGGCCAACACGCAAAATTAATCATGTCAATTGGATAATCTGGTCCATTCAATTTAGGATGGTTAAGATTGCATGACACAAGTGTTTCAATTCTTTAGAACCACATACAGTCCATGATGAACCCCAATAAATATATATCTCAAATAGTTGGTTGAACCTATTTTGTATAAAATATCTGGACCGTTTATTTTATAAGCTATTGATTAGACAGTTAGAATGGTTAGACGGGTGTGATTTTTGCATGATAGCCCATGAAATGGCTGGTAGACCCAATGCATGGTCAGGTAGATCAATTGGACTAATCAAATGTTCTGATGCAACTAGGAGCACTACAACTTACAGTATTCCCAGAGCACCTGATGGAACTAGCAAGACAGGGAATTAGCATAAGAAGACATCCAACAGCTTAAAGGTTACAACTGTAAGTGTGTGCACTTAAATAGGAACCATGTGGTGAATATGTAGGTTGTAGCACCTTCGAATCCAGTAGATCTGGATGCATGGGAGGAACCGCGCCTTTCCATGATGTACATGGCATACATGTGCATTGGTGAGGCCCATCCCTGTTTTTATGCGTACTTTTTTGTTTAGTGCTGTATAATGGAGATGTACGGTGGGTGAGGTTCATGATCCCTCTTTTCGTGGCACCTACTCGAATGAATGAACAATCATTTTATGATATCTAACAAAATTATAGGTGGTGTGCTCCCACCTTTCTGTTAAAAAATATGATTTAACATTTAGTATACATAGATAATGCCAATTTATGATTTTATCACTTGGTATATGGATGACACAATTTTTTTTTTTTTGATAATAATCGTGCAATGTATGATCAGTAATGTGCATTGGAGTGACTCAAATGATCGCACTCCTAGCATGCCATGTATTGGAGAAAGTAGCGTACTGTATCAATTCTGGTATGTGATACTGGAGTGGCCGATGATCTAGGTAACATTGATTGGAACATGAATAGTTCCAATATTCAAGTTGTTGCATTCATTGCCTGGGCCATACATGTAGGACTTCAGTGATTTCTATCCACCCATTGTCTCCATTCAAATGTGGCTCACCTGGTGAGTGGATTAGCTAAATTTACAGGTAGGTTTATGTCCATGTCTGGACACACCTAATTAATTGACCCATATCTGGTTCGCTTGTTACACTCGCTCATGTGCATGCAACCCTATGATTCCCTTTGTATTAATTTAGTTTTTAATAGAGATTTTTCCATATGGTGTCTACTTTTTTGCTATGGACTGCAAAAACCTCCCGCTTTTAAACTATTTCGGATCTGCCTCATTTTTTGGCCATGCCCTAAGGTGAAATAATAAAATAGATGGATGGTATATGGGAAATAGTTTAAAAGCAGGAGGTTTTTGGTCCATAGCTGAAAAGGCAGGTGGCCAGATGGAAAAATCCCCTTTTAACATCCAAAGTGATGGTTTATTCTCTTTCACTTTTTCTTTTTAATTCTTTAGTAAGACGATTGATTCTTTTACTACTATGAAGTTAAGATATCATCATTTATGATGTGTTGTGAGAGAAAGGAAGTAGCAATGAGAAGTATTGAAGATAGGCGTTTGTATGTTTGTAGGAATCCTTGCTATACTTTTTGGGAGTCTTATTTATAGTGGGAGTTGTGAATTGTGCAGAGAGAGAGAGAGAGAGAGAGAGAGGGAGGAAGGAATGCTTGTAATAGTAATTGGGAGTCTTATTGGTGGTGGAAGTTGCTCAAGTAGGGAGGCAAGTGCAAGTGCAGCATGCAATGGTTCCATTGCAGAATGCTATGAAGAGCATGTAGAGTTTTTTTTCATGGACTCTGATATCAATAAAAGGATTCTTGTAGGGACACCAATAATATATAAGCCTCTGACACTCATTGGTTGTCGCCAATCGCTGATACTCATTGACCGTCACGAATACTCACTGAATGTCACTGGTACTCGGTGTGTATCGGAGATCCCCGACACTCACTGATTGTCGCCAATCACCGATAGTCACTGACTATTACCGATTGCCGACACTCACGAAAATGATTATAACTCCCCCGTTACATGTCCGATTTGGTTGATCTTATACTTGTTGGAAAGATAATTTGATGAGATTTTAGATGTATTTGGCATCACCTCATTTGGATACCACTTGATTGCCCAAAACTGGGCCCAAAGTCACCATCATTTGTTAATATTCCATCGTTTTCGTAGATCCAAAAAAAAAAGTCATAACTCCCTTATTAGAGTTGTTACATGTCTGATTTGGGTGACCTTATACTTGTTGGGAAGGTAATTTGATGAACTTTTAGATGACTTTGGAATCACTTCATTTGGACACTACTTGATTGCCCAAAAGTGGGCCCAAATTCACTATCGTCCGTCGATACTTCATTTACAGATCCAACAAAAACAGTCATAACTCCCTTGTTACATGTCGGATTTTAGTGATCTTGTACTACTTGTTGGAAAGATAGTTTGATGAACTTTCAGATGACTTTAGAATCACCCCATTTGGACACCATTTGATTGCCCAAATATGGGCCCCATTTTCATGGGATATGCAATCTGCATGGAGTTATGACAGTTAATTAAGTAAAAAAAAAAAAAACCACTCGGAAGGTCGTTGGAATGGAGGGAATGATGTCAAATGCAAGTTGAAAGCTCACTAGAGTGGATCCCATGAAGGTGGCAACGGTCCCAACGGCCAAATGGTCCCCTACTGGAAAAAAGAAGAAACGAAGAAAACGGTCAAAAGACCTTTCCTGCACAAGGGACCCATCTATTGAACCGATCCCACGTCTTATGTGGGGTCCACTGGATAGTCTTGGAGCAGATCTAAGTTGTCCACATGAAAGGGGTATTAATTTCATGCCATCTGTCCAACGTCGAGGGATAAACTCATCACAGATGAACCACATCGGTGGAACTACTTTGAAACTAACTCACAGCGTTAACATAGGTGTGGGCTATAGAAAGCTTCAAATTTTTTTTTCCTTTTTCGAAATGACCTTCCTATGAGTTCACGGATGTCTGATTAAAGTGAATGGATGTGAACAGCTAAAGGGTGGCCCCGATAGTCAATTTTGTGGGGCCCACACCCAATTCTCAAAAAACCCTCTCGACTTCCAAAAAAAACTACTGCGACATCAAGGCTTTTTCAGCTATTATCCCTTCTTGAGGTTGCTCCAGGACATCTGATGTATAGAAATATGAAGCATTGAGACTCTAGTAGTATGATTTGGGTGTTTTCTAATGATACAAACCGTTCATTTAATAGGGCTCCGATTGAATGGGTGATTACGAAAAAAACTATTGGAGGAAGCATAGAAAACCTTTGATTGCTATATGGTCATCTTGACTGTTCATGTTCAATGCAAAAGGGCCAAATTATAAATGTGTAAAGCTTTTATTTGTTGAATTTTCACAATAAATAACAAGAATATTCATATAATAAACGGTTAGGATTATTACAAGATGACCCTGATTTAAAGGCAAAAAATCCTTACATATCGTGCTGCAATACGTCGGGATGTACCGGTGAAAACCTCTTCTTTGTTATGTAGTGCAAGTGCGCACGCGCAGAGAGAGAGAGACCCGAAATCAGATGGAGAGAGAGAGAGAGAGAGAGAGAGAGAGAGAGAGAGAGAGAGAGAGAGAGAATGAGGAGTGGAGTTTGTATCAATGTAGGAATCCTTACTCATTGGGAGTCTTATTTATGGTGGGAGTTGTGAATGGTGTTGAGAGAGAGAGAGAGAGAGAGAGAGAGAGAGAGAGAAGGCTACAATGGGAAAAGAGTTGAGAAGAAGAGCTTGTATCATTGTAAGAATCCTTGTAATAGTCATTGGGAGTCTTATTGATGGTAGGAGTTGTGAAAGGAGCGAGTCAAGTTCAAGTGCACCATGCAATGGTTCCATTGCAGAATGCTATGAAGAGTCTTTCTTCATGGACTTTGAAATCAGTAGAGGGATTCTTCAAGCCTACAAGGGAATGTTGGAAATTCGGTCAGCGGAAGCATCGAAGAAGATCAAACAATCACCACACAGCCATACACGCAATCAATGCAAAAGCACATGAATTTTACGTGGAAAACCCTTGCGAGAAAAAACCACGACACAAAGCGACACCTTCACTATGAATCTTAGATGATTACAGAGCTAGAACTACCTGAGTAGATCCCAAAAATGAACAAAGCACTCAAAATTCTCAATCCTCTCTCCCAATAACCCTAATCCCATTTAGATCACCTAGGTATTGCTTAGAATAGAGTCTAACACGATTAGGAAGCATATTTATAATAGGAAACCCGGAATTAGAAACTTGTAGCGCGAAACCCGCAACGCTATCAAATCCCGCAGACCACAGACTGGTCAGGCGACCGGTCGCGAACAGTCCAGAGAGTTTTTGCTAAAATACTTCATGCTGCTGCCTTAACTCAGACCTGTCTCACGACCGGTCTGAGACCCTGCGACTGGTCTGGCGATTGGTCTTAAAAAGATTAAAAAAAAACGTCCAGAGAGTTTCTTCACTAAAATTGTCCATTGGCTGACCGATCATGCGACCGGTCGGTGGACTCAAATGATGAAGACTCTCTAACAAACTCCACCGAGGCTTCAACATATCGAACCATCTTCTCTTCTCTTCATAGAGACAACTCCTCATCAATCATAGTCGCCTCTTTTCATGCATCACTGCATCTTCATCAAGCCTTCGCCAATCCCAAAGAAGTTACACAAACCTTGAACTTCTCTGAAGGGACCACCTTGGTCAGCATATCCGCCGGATTCACCCTAGTGTGAATCTTGTCCAGAGTCACATTTCCTTCCTCAAGCACCTGTCGAATAAAATGGTGACGCACATCAATGTGTTTACTACGTGAGTGATAAACAGATTTTTAGCCAAATTTATAGCACTTAAGCTATCACAATTAACTAGCACGGCTTCCTGCTGAAGCCCCAACTGATTTATCATCCCTTTCAACCAAACAGCTTCCTTGAAAGCTTCTGTTACTGCCATATACTCAGCTTCAGTAGTGGAAAGAGCCACCACAGACTGAAGCTTAGACATCCAACTAATCGCTCCACCGCTAATACAAATAAGTATCCTGAAGTTGATCTCCTCCTGTCCACGCTAATCAATATAACCAACCAACTTGTCCTTAGAATTTTCAAACGTTAAGATGTAGTCCTGCGTACCCCGAATGTATCGAAGTAGCCATTTCTCAGCTTTCCAATGTTGTTTTCTTAGGTTAGACATGAATTGGCTAATAACACCTATAGCCTGTGAAATATCTGGTCTTATACAGACCATGGCATACATTAAACTGCCCACAGCACTTGAATAGGGCACATGAGACATAACATGCTTTTCTTCATCTATTTTGGAACAATGTTTAGAAGAAAGCTTGAAGTGAGCCGCGTGGGGAACGCTGACCGGTTTGGACTTGTCCATCTCGTACTTTTTCAATACATTCTCAAGGTATTATGCCTGAGATAATCACAACCTACTCATTTTCCTGTCTCTATGAATATCTATGCTAAGAACCCTCTTTGCAGCCCCCGGATCCTTCATCTCAAATGTCCTTGAAAGCTAAGTCTTCAACACATCAATGTCAGACATGCTGTGACTGGCAATAAGCATGTTATCGACGTACAACACCAGTATGAGAAACTTCTCATCATTCAGTGTCTTGTAATAGACATAATGATCGTACTCGCTCCTGGTAAATCCCTCACTCATCATGAAGGAATCAAATTTCTTGTACCACTACCTAGGCGACTGTTTGAGACCGTACAACGATCTCCTCAACCTGCAAACCTTGTTCTCGGCCCCTTACACTGTATAACTTTCTGGTTGCAGCATGTATATCTGCTCTTCCAATTCCCCATACAGGAAAGCAGTTTTGACATCCATCTGTTCCAGCTCGAGGTCGTATTGGACAACTAGCGCCAACATGAACCTGATAGATACTTGCTTCACAACCAGTGCAAAAATCTCACTGAAGTCCACACCTTCACGCTGAGCATAACCTTTCGCTACCAACCTTGCCTTGTATCTATCCTGTTTCTTTAAAAAAAATCACTTACACTCTATCGCTTTTTGGCCCACTAGAAGCTCCACAAGCTCCCAAGTCTCATTCTTGTACAAGAAGTCCATCTCGTCTTGCATTATCGTCTTACACTTCTCAGCATCTACATCCTGTAGTACTTCCTCAAAGTTAGACGGGTCCCCCTCATCTCTAATGGGAGCAAATACAACGTTCGAGTCATCCCTGTACTTTGTCGGTAACTTGCGACCCTGGGTGGATTTCTTCGCACAGGTGGTTGCTCCACTTGATCCTGTACCTCTTTCTGGGCCTCAGCATCGGCCCGTGTCTCATCTCTATCCTCATGAGTATCAACCTGTTCTAATGTTTCTGGTTTCTTTGTAGCATCCTTACGGAACAAAGACCCCTCATCAAACTTGACATCACGACGCAGGGTGATCTTCTGTGTGACAGGGTCATATATTCGATATCCCTTCACACCATCACCATAGCCTACAAAGATCCATTTTCTGGCCCTATGGTCTAGCTTATATCTCTCAATTGATGGTACATGAGAGTAAGCTTCACAACCAAAGACCCACAGACTTGAGTAGTCTAGCGTACTACCACTCCACACTTCCTCAGGGATTTTACATTCAATTACCATAGAGGGCGACCGATTTATCAAGTAACAAGCCGTGTTGACGGCCTCAGTCCATAACTCTTTGGTCAACCAAGCATTACTAATAATGGATCGAGATCTCTCCAAGAGAGTCCGATTCATCTGCTCTGCCACACCATTCTGCCCTGGCATGTGGTACACTGTGTTGTGCCTCACGATCCCATTCTCTTTACAATACGTGTTAAACTCCTTGGGAGTGAACTCGCCTCCATCATCGACTCTCAAAATTTTCAATTTCTACCCCAACTGATTCTCCACCATTGCCTTCCAATACTTGAAGGTCATGAAGACATCGGATTTATTTTTCAGAAAATAAACCCAAACCTTTTTGCTATAGTCATTGATAAATGACACGAACCACGATAACCCCTCAACAGAAATAACGGGAGATGGCCCCCATACATCGGAATGAACATAATCAAGCACTCTTTTACATACATATTTCCCCCCTTTCAATGACAATCTAGACTATTTCCCATACATGTAATGTTCACATATACTAAAGTCTACAGATTTAAAGGAATGAATTAAAGACCGTTCAAAGAGTACCTTCATGTCCCGCTCACTCATGTGGCCTAAGCATGCATGCCACATACGTGCAGACGTAGAATCCACTACAGTCGTTGCAGCTCTACCTACTGAAGTGCTCTCAATCATCCTGTAAATGTTACCATGCCTCTGTCCCTTCATAATTATAAGGGCCCCATAGAAAACTTTACAGAACCGGTCAAAATCGGTGAACTTGCACCCCAATGCTTCGAGTGCACTAAGGGAGATCAGATTCTTCCTCAACCTAAGAACATGCCTCACTTCTATCAAGGTCTGTTCGATCCCATCGAACATCTTGATGCACACAGTACCAATTCCCACAACCTTGCAAGCTTAGTCATCGCCTAGAAATACCAAGCCTCCCTCATACTCCTTGTAGGAAGTAAAGACACTCTTATCTGGGCACATGTGATACGAAGCTCCGGAGTCTATGATCCACTCATCACAGAGAGATCCAGCCTTTAACACCGTCAAGACCTCGCACACATCACTACCACCTTCCTCGGCTTCAGCGGTATTGGCTTCCCTAGAAGAATCACCTGACTTCTCCTTCTTATATTTAGGACTCTTGTAGTCCTTCTTCATGTGCCCAGGCCATATCCCCAACACTTTAACTTGCCTTTGCCCTTGCCCTTCGATTTGGATCGAGAACGCGACGATCCTTCACCTCGCTCAGAATTCCTTCCTCTCATAAATAGTGCTCCAGAGGAAGAATTAGTATTACCACTTTTTTTTATTGGGGTTGAGATAACGGTCTCAACGTTAATAGTGTCCCTACCTGCGCACAACGAGTCCCTGAGTGACTCATATGAAATAGGAAGCGAGTTCAACAAGATTAAGGCTTGATACTCATCCTTCATCTGCTCACCAAAATCGAGCAACATGCAAATTAGTTTGTTAAACGTGCTAATGTGGTCCTCCACATCTGTCCCCTTCGCCATCTTCAAAGTAAAGAGTTGCATCATTAGATACATGCAATTTTCTAGAGATTTCTTCGCATAGATGCTCTCTAGCTTAGTTCATGTCTTTACAGTGGTCTTCTCCTTAATGACATTATATAGGACGTCATCAACAAAGCACAATTTGATTGAGGCCATAGCTTTCTCATCCATCTTCGTCCACTCCTCATCTTTCATCACGGCAAGGCGCTTTCCAAGGGCGTTCACGACCCCTTGCTGAGTTAGAACGGCATACATCTTCACCTTCCATAACTCAAAGTTGTTTTTGCCCGAGAACTTTTCAACGTCGAACTTTGTACTTTAAGCCATGAGATCGTTTCAGAAAACTCCTTCAACCTTCTAACGTTAGCTCTGATACCACTTGTTGGAAATTCGGTCAGCGGAAGCACCGAAGAAGATCAAACAATAACCACATAGCCACACACGCAATCAACGCAAAAGCACACGAATTTTACATAGAAAACCCTTGCGAGAAAAAACCACGGCACAAAGCGACACCTCCACTATGAATCTCAGATGATTATAGAGCTAAAACTACCTGAGTAGATCCCAAAGATGAATAAGGCACTCAAAACTCTCAATCCTCTCTCCCAATAACCCTAAACCCGTTTAGATCACCTAGGTATTGCTTAGAATGAAGTCTAACACGATTGGGAAGCATATTTATAATAGGAACCCGGAATTAGAAACTTGTAGCGCGAAACCGCGCAACGCTATTGAATCCCGCAGACCACAAACCGGTCTGGCGACCGGTCGCAAACAGTTCAGAGAGTTTTCGCCAAAATACTTCATGCTGCTACCTTAACTCAAACCTGTCCCATGACCCGTCTGAGCACCCCACGAGCAGTCTGGCGACTGGTCTCAAAACAAGCAAAAAAACATCAAGAGAGTTTCTTCACTGAAATTGTCCATTTTCCGACCAGTCGTGCGAGACTCAAATGATGAAGACTCTCTAACAAGGAATCAGCAAAGATGCGTTGAACCGCGACCAACCTGCCAACGGTGGAAGGCCACAGGGTCGACCCTATGCACGGCCTTGCACAAAGGGCAACTACTGCGATCGTCCAGGCAGTTGATCTGAAGAGAAACACCAATCAAATGTCCGCCTCAAAACCCAAACCTACCCATCTTATAATACTCACACCCAAGTGCCATCTTGGCGGAGGGGTATCCTATACAACACCTGTTGTAAGAAGAACTTGGAACGCCCAAGATTTATGGGGCTCACTATGATGTTTGTGTGCCCATCCATTCCATCCATCAGTTTTCACACCTTATTTTCATCGTACTTTCAAAGAAATCCACTGATCCAAATCTCAGGTGGGACACCCTACAGGAACAATGTAAAATCATGATTGAAACCTTTAAATTCACTCGGTAGCCCACTTGAGTTTTGGATGAAGATGTTTTTAGGGATTTATCTTCATCTTAGAGTGGCTAATCAAATGAAGGCGTTGGATGGCATATAAAAAAGCACAGTGGCCCAGAGGAAGCTTTCTATGGTGGGGCATCCCCATCCTCACTGTTCCATGTGATGTCCCACATCTGAGTTTCGGATTGGCCTTATTTTTGGGCTTAAGATGAGGTGTTGCAACTGATGGATGGAGTGGATGTCACAACTACATCACAGTGGGCCAATAATACTCAGTTGTTGGATGCTCTTTCAATAACTGGTGTTGCTAAGGATTCCATTTCTTTGATGGCCATGTTAGAAAACATTCTGAGAGTAGATTAAGAAAGCCTTTCTAGAGTAGGATATTTTCTTTTTTTATTAAGATGTGTATATGCTGAGTATCCTAGAGATTTTTCCTTTCTTTTATATATTCAAATAAATAAGTTACAATTTTGTAGTCCCTTGTGATATAACATTGTATAAGAGCTATGAAATTTCTCTTCTAGTTCCAAACATGCAGGTATCTTTTTTTTTTTAATTTAATTTCATGTGTGTTAGAACTAGAGAATGAACATTCTCTGGAATGTTGGGTTTTGTTGCTCTGGGGTTCTGAATAATAGAAACATTCGTAGACAATCACAAGCATTCACAAAAATACACAGGAGAAGAGATATCGCAAGGCGAATTTTATTCCAGAGATTCTGAGATCTTGTACATTCCAGGCCGTGGTCTGGCACAAGCCCTTAATTACATCGAATGATCGATGACCCTTGATTAAAAGGCAAAAGACTAGTCAGCGGGGACTATGGTTTCAGAGTTCATTGGTCATGGAGACCTGTGTTTTGGTGGTCGTAGAGACCTGTATTTGTATGGTCACGGGGACTTGTATTTGTATGGTCGCGGGGACCTGTATTTGTATGGTCATGGGGACCTGTATTTGTTGTGTTCTGTTATGGACTGACCCATCTTTGTACGAGTCAGATGTCTATGTCCCATATTCTGACCGGAGATCCGGGCTGAGACTGTCAGGGTTTATGGCCGAGATGGACGACTCTGGGCCCGCGCCTGTCAATGTAGGGACAGGTGACCTCGGAAAGTCCATTCGTAGTCGTGTGGACCTGAGCAACTCAACCAGCGGATGCCGTTTTGGATGGGTAGGGCATCGACTGTTCTTGAAGTGTCAATCTCTAACAAATTGTGTGTGATAGTTTAGAACTCTCCTGATATGGTTTATCGTGGTAACCATAGTCCCCTTTGCTTAGTCTAGACCTGAATCCGGGTCATATTATGATAATACATGTAATGATGATGCATCAGCATGATTCTGGGCAGTGGCGGCCTCTTTTCAGGAGAATTGCTCCGTTCAGCTCGTTGGATCGGATTAGACTCCGAAGGCTTGTATTCCGCTCCTTGGGCAGCCCGGATGAGTCATTTGACCACTCCATTGCGTCCGAAATGCTCGAAATACCCAAAACAGGCTTAAACGGGGCTTGAAAACGTTGTAAAATGAAGATTTAAAGGTGCTGAGATGAACGCTCAAAGTGCTGATTTTTACGATCCGCTGGCCTGATTTTACTGATGCGCTGGGGCCAGTGCGTCTTTAAATGCATTTTTCTGATCCGCTGGGCTATTTTGCGACGCGCTGGGGCCAGTGAGTCCTTAAATGTTTTTCTGATCCGCTGGGCTATTTTGCGACGCGCTGGGGCCAGTGCGTCCTTAAATGTTTTTTCTGATCCGCTGGGCTATTTTGCGACGCGCTGGGGCCAGTGCGTCCTTAAATATTTTTTTCTGATCCGCTGGGCTATTTTGCGACGCGCTGAGGCCAGTGCGTCCTTAAAATGCCACGATTTGTGGTTTACGTAATCCGCCGAGGATTTTCCTGATGCGCCGGGTCGCTTTTTATGATGCGCTGGGGCCAGTGCGTCCTTAAATGTTTTTCTGATCCGCTGGGCTATTTTGCGACGCGCTGGGGCCAGTGCGTCCTTAAATATTTTTCTGATCCGCTGGGCTATTTTGCGACGCGCTGGGGCCAGTGTGTCCTTAAAATGCCACGATTTATGGTTTACGTAATCCGCCGAGGATTTTCCTGATGCGCCAGGTCGCTTTTTATGATGCGCTGGGACCGGCGCATCGAAAGAGGGTGACTTAAGTTATTTCTCCGGACATGGTATGATTGGAGGTGCGATTTTCGGTGAGGGGTTCCGGTGATCGGAAAAGGATTCCGGTGATCGGAAAAAGGTTTTCCGGCGACGAGGTTCTCTCTCTCTTTCGCTGACCCGTGCAAATGAGGCGGTGGGGGGGGGGGGGTATTTATAGGCAAAGTCGTCCAATAGGCGGTCGACACGTGTAGCGCGTCGAGAAAATGGGTCGGCGCGTCGATTAAAGCCACTCGGCGCGTCTCAAAATGGCTGAGTTTGGAAGCTGATTTTCAGGGCGCGCTAGCTGTCAGTGCGTCCTGAAATTGGCTGATTTTTTGGATGCGCTGGAAGAATTTTCGGACGCGCTGGAGGCAGTGCGTCCTGAAATTCAAATTGATTGAATTACACGATGTGCTGAGTGAATTTGTAGACGCGCTGGAGGCAGTGCGTCCTTAAATTCAAAATCACTGAATTACATGATGCGCTGAGTGAATTTGTAGACGCGCTGGAGGCAGTGCGTCCTTAAATTCAAAATCACTGAATTACATGATGCGCCGGGTGAATTTGTAGACGCGTTGGAGGCAGTGCGTCCTGTAATTCAATCAGTCCGAATTTCCGGATGCGCTGGAGGATTTTTGTGATGCGCTGGGGGCAGTGCGCCCTTAAATTAATTTCTGGATGCGCTGGACGTACTCGTGCCCCTCCAATTTTGGGTTTTGCAAATTGGGGAATTTGTGGGGTCCGCCTTGTGATGAATGCCGATGCACTGCTCGTATCTCTTGGTAATTGAGGTAATCCCCCTACATTTTGACAGTTTTGATCATGATGACCGGCGGGGCCCACCACCGGCTCAATTTCCTGTTCTTTTGGTTAAGTTAGATGCGTGTTGCGATTTTCGACGCGGTCTTCGATGCACTGGCCCTAAATCCAATAAAATGATGATTGGGGCACCCATAATCATTGTTTTGAAGATCTTTACTTTTGGGACCCCAACAATGTGTATTCAATGTGATGGGGTTTTTCTCCTCAGGTGTAGAGGAGAGATCGATGCAGCCCGAGTGTGGTCGAGCGCCTGGTCAGTTTTGGTCGGGCGATCGAAATTCACTTGGAAAGACTGAAAAGTCACTGGACTGTTTTTGGAACAGTCGGGTGCCAGATGGTCTGCTGACCGGGCGTCCGGTGCCCAGGTCGGGCGACCGAAATTTCGGTAGTTTTCTCACTATTCTCTCTGAACAGTTTTTTGGTTGGGCGGGTGCCCGACAGCTTAGGGCTGGGCGTCTGACCATGCGCGAACTGCGAATCTGCAGTTTCCTGTTTTGACTTTAATTCCTCCGATGCTCTATTTAAGAGGTTCTAAATCGGGATTAGGTTATCTTAATAGGTGATTTTCACATCCAAGGAGAGAGAGAGAGAGAGAGAGAGAGAGAGAGAGAGAGAGAGAGAGAGAGAGAGCTTGAAGGAGGGAGATTATGCCTTGTCGAGGTCATCTACTGCACAGTCGACGTATAGGCACTTCTACATCCTCATGATCGGTGAGATCTCTTAGTTTTCATATTCTCTCATTGTTTATCCACTCATGCGTGAGTGAGGAAGGTTAGATCCAAGCGGGTTGTGCTTGTGATCGAGGTTGTAAACAGTTCTCTTTCATAGTAGATTGTTGGTTTGGACTAAGTCCCGTAGTTTTTACCTCTTCAAGGATTTTCCGCGTAAAAATCTCGCATCGTGTGGTTTGCGTTTTAATTTAGTTCATTATATTATTTATCCTTGGGGGGCAAGATTCTAAGGTTTTGTGAAACGCACCTAACACAATGCACGGGAGTTCGCTACAACATCCGAATGTAATGTTCCATGTCATAAGATACAATGGAACTATATATAGTTGTTGGATATATAAGAGCATGGTGGGCGATCCAACCGTTGACCTAATGAGTTTTACAGTTAATTATGGCCGCACCTAAAATATTTAAGATTTGAAGAATCTATATAGATCTGGCAACAGGCCGGCCTAAGGTTGGTTTTGACATGTATGTTGAACTAGTGGGGCTGAGAGCTTTTTTGATTTATTGATTTACCTGGCCCAAACCAGCCCATTGCCATCCCTAAATTCTTTACTTTCAAATTTCAATCAGTGGCTCAAAAAACAGCAGTTAAGAAGACAGACCATTTTCAATGGACAAGAGTTAAATTAATGATCAAAAGTTTCAAATATTTTGATTTTAGAGTTTATTTTTTAGAAATGCCCAATCCGCAGTGTGGCCCACCGATAAACGGTTTGGATCCTCCAAATATGATCCCACATCCAGTTTCTGTAGTACCTGTGTACTATAAGTAATACATTTTTATTGTATTAAGGTAGACTCCTATTTTAGTTTTGCACCATTTAAACATGTTGTTGACTCATCAAACATTGACGTGGCATAGCTAAGGGAAATCCGACCGTCTAAACGGCTGGCCCAACTGTGGATGGAGCATAACCGAAATTTTGCACTGAAAAGATAATGTTAACCTTCTGATTTTTCCAGTTGAATTTTAATTACTTTCTAACTTTAACCAGCCATTAATTTGATAGGCACTAATCGGATGGTTGGGATTGCTTCATCGGTGTGATTTAGGTATATCTATATCCCCAATGGGACCCACAATTTGGATGCGAAGCTATATGGTAAATCAGTGCACACCCATGTCCATAGCTCAAGCGGTAGTCTGGCCCGTTTCAACAATGAGGTCATTGTATCGATTCCCAAAGTGGGGGTGGCTAACATTGCAGTGTGACTAACAGGGTGGGTTGGGTGTACCAACGGTTAAAAAAAAAAAAAAAGAAGGTTCCACATAAGAGTAGTCACCACGGAGAGGGGTGCAAAACTAACATGAGAGGCAAGGTGTAGAGAGAATTGGAGATATTAGTCTACAAAGCCCTTGCTTAGTGACCTCATTATAAAAAAAGGGTGTTAGAAGTTTTTTTTATTAGTGCTCTGGGCACTATTTGCATTTTTGCAAGATAAAAATGCCCTTCTACTATCCCTGCTCTCGTACAGTGGCAACATTTTACAGAAGTTGAGGGGGCCTTTTGAGAATGGTGGTGTGGGCCCATTAAATCAACGATTGGAGCCAGCCTCGGCCGATTTGATCCATTCACTATAATCGGACGGTCGCGAACCCAAAGTAAGGTCATTTAAAAAAAATTAGAGTTTTCTGTGGCCCACAACTACATTAATGTTGTAAGTTAATTTTGAACTGTTTCCTCTAGTGTGGTTCATCCGTGATGAGTTTTGCCCTCAAAGTTGGACAGATGGCATGAAATTAAAACCTTATTCATATAGACTACTTGGATCTACTCCGAGACTATCTAGGGAGCCCACATAAGACGTGTAATCGGTTCAATAAATGGGTCCCTTACGCGGGAAAGGCTATTTGACATTTTTCTTCTTTTTTTCTTCTTTTTTTTCCCTGGGAGGGGACCATTTCGCCATTAGGCCACCTCTGTAGGACCTACTTTGGTGAGCATCTGATGTCATTCCCTCCATTCCAACGAGCTTCTAAATTTTTTTTTTTTTTTTGAAGATTTTTTGCCCCAATCTCTGATGTAGAAGCTATGACGGCTAAATATGAGTTTAGGTTAGGATAATAGTGACCGTTTTTTATTTTATTGGTGGGTATCAATGATGGGAGTTTGTGAAAGGGAGGAGGTGTGGTGGTTCCCTTTATAATTATTTTTTTATTTTTTATAGGTATGAAAGGTGAGAATTTGTGAATGAATGAATTTTATAATGAAAGAATGTTGTAATGGATGAATTTTGAAATGGAATAGTGTTGTAATGGATGAATATGATGAATGTTGTAGTGGAAGAATGTTGAAATAGATGAACGGTCATAACTGTCATAGCTCCATGTGGATTGCAGATCCCATGAAAATGGGCCCACTTTTGGGCAATCAGATGGTGTCCAAATGAGGTGATTTCAAACTCATCTAAAATTTCATCAAATTATCTTTCCAACAACTACAAGATCACCAAATCGAACATGTAACAAGGGAGTTATGATCGTTTTCGTCGGATTTACGAACGGCGGTAAGTATCTGCGAACGATGGTGAGTATCGACGAACGAAAATGACTTTGGGCTCACTTTTGGGAAATCAAGTGGTGTCCGAATGAAGTGATTCCAAAACCATATGAAAGTTCATCAAATTACCTTTCTAACAAGTACAAGATCACCTAAATTGGACATGTAACAAGAGAGTTATGACTCTTTTCATCAAATCTTTGAACGACTATGACTATATGCATGCGAACGATGGTATCTGTGAACGATGGTGACTTTGGGCACACTTTTGGGGCTCGTTTGACATCTTTACTCTAATTCAAAATGAGATTTTTCAATAAGATCTTCTCCAATAAGCCTTTTTTGTTCTAACTCTTGTTTTAAATAAGCTTGTTTGGTAAAATCTAAAAAAAAAAAAGTTGTTAATTAAAATAACCATGTTTGGTAAAACTTTCAAATAAAAGCTTTTTTAAGGGTAGTTGACGTCATTTTTAAAGTTTACAACAACTTTAATATAAGAGCAATTCAAAGGGTTGTTTTGGTGGACCATCCATCATGTGGGGCCCGATTATCCTTTATGTGTGGCCCCTTAATGTCCACTACCCATCACCCATCATGTTGACTCTACATTCGATGTGTCCATAGTGTGGGCCCTACCTTTGAAGTGGATTGTCCATCATGCGGGGCCCACTTTTGACATCTACCATTCATTGTGTGGGGTGCACCTTCTATGTAGATTATCCATCATATGACCCACTTTGGATATGGGTCATCCATCATGAGAGACCTTGGATGTGGACCATCCATTAGGCGGGGCCCACTTGATGTGAATTGTCCATTATGAGGGGGCACACTTTTATGTGGGCCATCCATCATGGACGCTCACTTTGTCCATTATGTGGGCCCACCTAGATGTGGACCATTCATTGTGTGGGGCCCCACCACACTTTGATGCAAGCCATCTATCATGTGGGGCCCACCTTGATGTGGGGCCCCACTTCAATATGAGTCGTTCATCATGAGGGGCCCATCTTTGATGTCTGCCATCCATCATGTGAGTCCCACCTTTGTTGTGGACCACTATCATGTAGGGCCCACTTGATGTGGATAGTCCATCATGTTGGACCCACCATCCATCATGTAGGTCCCACCTTTGCAGTGGATTGTCCATCATGTGGGGCCCAACCTTCAATATGGGTCATTCATCATGTAGACCCACCTTTAATGTCAACCATCCATCATGTGGTCCCACATTCAATATCCACCATCCATCACATGGGTCTTACCTTTAATGTAGACCATCCATCATGTGGGTCCCACCTTTGTTGTGGACCATCTATCATGTGGGCCCCACTTAATGTGGATAGTCCATCATGTGGAACCCACCTTTGATACATGTCATCCATCATGTAGGTCCCACCTTTGTTATGGATTGTCCATCATGTGGGGTCCAACCTTCAATATGGGTCATTCATCATCTGGGCCCACCTTTAATGTCAACCTTCCATCATGTGGTCCCACATTTATATCCACCATCCATCATATGGGTCCCACCTTTAATGTCGACCATCCATCAGGTAGGGTTTGCTTGATGTGGATCATTCATCATGCGGGGCCACAGTTTGAAGCAAGTCATCCATCATGTGGGGCTCACCTTTGATGTGATCGTGCATTATGTAGGCCCATCTCTGATATGGGCCATTCATCATGTGGGTCCCACCTTTACTATGGGTCATTCATCATGTGGGCCTGCATGAAGAAATTGTAAAGAGAAGAGAAGAGGGTAAGATTGGAATTACTTGAAAAGTTTAAGGACAAACTTGTCAAAAAATTAGTCCAAAATGTCTACTCGCTTAAGCTAAATAAGCTCCATTTCAAAAAGTAACCCCTCCCCAACTGATTAAATTAGAGCTTATTTGCTACTTTCTAGACAAATAAGCATCTTGATTAGACTTTTACCAAATGGCCTATAAGCTCTTATTTATAGAGATATCAAACACCCCCTTGGGCAATCAAATGGTGTCCAAATGAGGTAATTCCAAAGCCATTTGAAAGTTAATCAAATTACCTTTCCAACAAGTACAAGATCACCCAAATCGAACATGTAGCGAGGGAGTTATGACTGTTTTCGCCGATACACAATGAACATCACTGATACTTACTGACCATCGGTAATTTGATTAACTTTCAGATGACTTTGGAATAACCTCATTTGGACACCATTTGATTGCTCAAAAGTGAGCCCAAAGTCACCGTCGTTCGTTGATACTTACCATCGTTCATAGATTCGATGAAAACGATCATAACTCCCTCGTTACATATCCAATTTGGGTGATTTTATACTTGTTGGAAAGTTAATTTGATGAATTTTTCAATGACTTTGGAATTACTTCATTTGAACACCATTTGATTGCACAAAAGTGGTCCTATTTTCGTGGGATCGACAACCTATATGGAGTTATGACTGTTCATCTATTTCAACATTCTTCCACTACAACATTCATCGATTACAACATTCATCCATTTCAACATTTATCACATTCATCCATTTCAAAATTCATTTATTACAATATTCTTTCATTACAAAATTCACCACCTTCATAAACTCTCACATTTCATACCCATGAAAAATAATTATAAAGGGAACCACCACACCCTCCTTCTATTCACAAATTCAATTGATACCCACCAACAAATAAGAAGCCACTATTATCCTAACCTAAACCCACCTTTGGTCGTCGTAGCCTTTACGTTGGAAATTGTGGTCGAAAATCTTTAAAACAATATTGAAAAGCTCATTGGAATGGAGGGAATGCACACCAAAAGCTTACTGAAGTGGGTACCACAGAGGTGGTAACGTTCCTAATGGCCAAATGGTCCCATTTCAAAAAAAGTAGAAGAAAAGAAGGAAAAGGCCAAATGAACTTTCCTGTGTAAGGGACACATCTATTGAACTCATCCCACGTCTTATTTGGGTCTCACTAGATAGTCTTGGAGCAGATTCAAACCATCCATATAAATGAGGTTTCAATTTCATGCTATTTGTCCAAGTTTAAAGAAAAATTCATCATGGATAGACCACACCAGAGGAAACAGTTTGAAATTAACTCATAGCATTAATGCAGGTGTGGGCCACAAAAAGCTCTAATTTTATTTTTTTTAAATGACCTTACTATGGTTCATTACTGTCCGATTAAAGTGAACAAATCAGATCAGTTAAGAGGTGGCCCTAATTGTTGATTTAGTTGGCCCACACCCTCCATTCTCAAAAGGCCTTCTTAACTTCCACGTTCTGCTACAGCCATACGAGGGGACGGTTGGGCAGATGGGTATTTTCATCCTAAATAAGCCAAACAGTGCCCAAAAAGATACAAAAAAGGCTTCCAACAAATGGGCTAACATCATAATGACATCACTAATCAAGGGCTTTATCAATTAATATCCTTACATGATACTCCAGGGAATGCCTATAGTACTTAGTGCCTTAGCCACCACAGCCTACATTGGTTGGAAGATGATTTGGTGATCTAGACCGTTAATATAATGGGTCCCATTCTGTATGGGGATCCTTACAAGAGTCTTGAAAGATCTTAGCATTTTTTTTTAAAGATCTTTGAGGTCTCTTTTCGTGTTAGTCTACTTTCAGGCTCACATCAAAGGGAATCCTTTGATTTGGGAAGCTTTTTAGGCAGTTTCCATCCAGTTAGAGGACATCCAATCAACGATCCATAGAACTAAACCGTGGCCCACAGATATCAACCAAACACATCAAGAGATTATACATTGTGGTCCATCTGCGTAGCCTAACGGATGGAAGATTCTCTGAATTTATGAAATTCATGCATTTCGGCTAACTATTTTAGTTATGTGGCGGCAGGGCCCTAGGGAAGAGCATTTAGTGGGCCAGTGGCCCACATGTTTTCACAGGTGGCGATGGGCCATTCTAGTGACCCCTGTGCCTTCTACGGGCTTGATTTGAAGATAGGTTAATAAACCGGTTGACCTGGACTAGGGTTTTACAGACCTTTCTGGTAGGGCTTGACTTGAGTAGAAAAACAAGCCTATTTTTTTTTTAATGGATGGGCTTAAATGGCCCTAGCTTAGGTCTAACTTTTAGACTTAATAAATAACTAGGTCTAGCTCAGGCAAACCTAGGCCTAATTAATAGATGAGCCACATCAATGCTTAACCTCTCTAATATATGCAATATGGATTGTCCATTCTCTGAACCATTAATTTGATGGCTAGAATCATCCAATCAAAGTGATTTGAGGGGGAGGTCAATCAAAGATTGGCCTCACATGATGGACGGTCCAAATTAATACTTATATATCGCTAGTATACTTAATATGGACTATTCATCTACCAAATAGCCAATTCGATGGTGAAGATCCGCAAACACCCCACCCTAAAAAACCCATGCACTTGATATTAATGAACTAAAATTAATGACAAACTCGAAACCTGCAATCTTTAGGAAACCATCAACCTGAAAACCTTGATTAGAAACCCGTTCACTGCAAACCTACCAAACCACTCCATATCTCAATCTAAAATAACCAAGGTAGACTCATCTAGACTCGATAGAAAGGACCAGAATGCATAATTTCATTCCAACAGTAATCAGATTAGTGCTGGCACATTCTGGCTATATTGGGTCCATTGGAGGGCATCCCAATTCATCTAAAATCAACCTATGTGGAGAAAATGAAAATGTATGAGTTGGTGGCTGCCAAAAGTCAATGGAGATCTTCATAAGGCTGTGCATAGATATCTAGGCCGGCTGGGGAAGATTCAACCACTTGGTGATAATCCAATTGTGGCCGGAGGGGTTACACAGTCATTTGCTCCTGATTTGGTGAAATTACATTTTATTTCTCTATACATCTTCTTTTCAAACAAGGAGCACGTTTAATCACTTGCATATCATATCTCCAGCTCTATCATCGCATAGGAAAATCAAATCAGGCTTATAGGAAGCACTTCTTCGGTTTTGCCATTGAGAAGCCTTTTGAAAAGCCCACCATAGTGTTGGAAATGAACGCCTCATATCATCATTGCACAGAGCCACCGACCGGTCGACCGACTCGTCGGTCACAGTGGAGATCAGATAACGAACTTGTTGGACCGTTTTTAGGCTCTGTTGACCGGTCGGCCGATCGACGTTGAGCTCTGACTGGTCGATAGGTCTCCTTGTTATGCTTGGATTGTTGCGCGGTTTTACGCAAGGAGTTTCTATTTCTGATTTTTCTCCTATTTAAAGAGTGTATTACGAGATTAGAGGTATCCTAGATTGTATCCTAGGTTGCAAAGGAGATTGAGAGAGGTTCCATGTGAGAGAAAGAGCTTGAGAAGAGGGTTTTCTTCTTGGAAAAGCTTGGGTTTCTCTTGTGGGCTTGTGTTTTGGGGTCTTGGGTTCCATCTCTTGTAACTTCTGATATTATAGTGGATTGGTGTCGCTTTGTGCCGTGGTTTTTTACCCGTGAGGGGTTTTTCCACGTTAAATTCAGATTGTCTATGTGTGGTTGGTTGCATGCATTGCAATTGCATTATGTTGCTTGTTTGATTCAATTTACTGCTTGTGTTCGGCTTTGCTTTCGCTGCCGGCCCTCCTATCCCAACAACTGGTATCAGAGAGATCGTTGGGGTGTAACAGAAATTCAGATCCGAGATAAGAGCATGGTATCGGACATGAGGTTTGACATAGAGAAGTGGGAAAAATAATTTTGAACTTTGGAAGGTTAAGATGAAAGGCCTTCTATTTCAGCAAGGATTGCAAAATGTGCTCCTTGGAAAGCGACCAGAGGCTACGAAAGAAGAAGAGTGAAAGAAGATCGATAAAAAAGCCAATGTCTCAATCCAATTGTGTCTGGGCGATGACTTCTTGTATAACGTCATGAAAGAGAAAACTGCGGCTGAAACATGGGCGAAGTTGGAGAATATCTACACAAAGAAATCTCTAAAAAATCGGATATATTTGAAGCTTCAGTTGTATAATTTGAGGATGGCTTAGGGGGCCAGTGTTGAGAGACACATCAGCAATTTTAATAGGCTTATTTGCAAGTTGATGGATGTAGAGGAACCAATGAAGGACGATGATCAAGCGTTTATCCTGTTGAATTCTCTTTCAGAATCATATAAGTTACTTAAGGACTCATTGTACGCAGGTAGGGAGACTATTGGCGTGGAAACCATTACCTCAGCCCTTCAGGCGAAGGCAATAAGAAGGAAAAACGGCGGCATGGGTCCCTCTACGAATGAAGCACTGGTTAAGAGGGGGAAGAATTCAAAGCGGGGTGGAGGATCTCCGTCATTTAGATCTAAATCAAAGGGCAAGTGGAGGTACAAGGTGAGATGCTGGAATTGTGGGGAAGAAGGGCATGTGAAGAGGGATTGTTCAAATTTTGAGAAAAAGCAGGAGAAATTTGGAGATTCTTCTAGGGAGGGGACCAATACCATAAAGGATGGTGGTGATGTTTGTGATATATTAACTGTATCCGGCATAGAGTCTCTTGGTGGAGAGTGGCTCATGGGTTCATGTGCATCATGTCACGTATGTCCTGATCGAAGTGCATTTATGTCATACAAGGAGTATGGTGGTAGATCGGTTGTTGTGGGTGATGGTTACCATCGCAATGTGGTGGGGATTGGTTCTGTGCGTATTAGGATATTCTATGGGGTCGAACGGATCCTTGAAAGTGTGAAGCATGTCCCCGAGATGAAGAGGAATGTGATATCTCTTAGTGCACTCGAAGTGAAAGGGTGCAGGTTCATCGACTGTGATCGGTATTGCAAAGTCATGAAGGGAGCACTCGTGATGATCAAGGTGCAGAGGTGCGATAATCTTTACAAGGTGATTGGGAGCACAATTCATAGTGGAGCTGCGGGATCGGTAGCGAGATCCACCGTTCCTCGTATGTGGCAAAAGAAAAAGGGCTACATGGGAAGAGTAACAAAGCATTTAAAGATGCAAGGATAAAGTTGATGAGGCATGAGAAGCGACGGGATTATAATAATGATGAAGTAGAGGTGGAGGTTATGCGTGAGAAGGTGGTGCGCGCATGATGATTTAAGTCATGGTGAAGTTTGTTGGAAATAGACGCCTCATATCATCATTGCACAGAGCCACCAACTAATCGGCCGACCGGTCGGTCACGGTGGAGATCAGACAATAAACTCGTTGGACCATTTTTGGGCTCTGTCGACCGGTCAGCAGGGGGGTCGGCCAGTCGACGTTGAGCTCCGGCCAGTCGATAGGTCTCCTTGTTGTACTTGGATTGTTGCGTGGTTTTACACAAGGAGTTTCTATTTCCGATTTTTCTCCTATTTAAGGAGTGTATTACGGGATTAAAGGTATCCTAGATTGTATCCTAGGTTGCAAAAGGGATTGAGAGAGGTTCTAGGTGAGAGAAAGAGGTTGAGAAGAGGGTTTTCTTCTTGGGAAAGCTTGGGTTTCTCTTGTGGGCTTGTGTTTTGGGGTCTTGGGTTCCATCTCTTGCAACTTATGATATTATAGTGGATTGGTGTCGCTTTGTGCCATGGTTTTTTACTCGTGAGGAGTTTTTCCACGTTAAATTCGGATTGTATATGCATGGTTGGTTGCATGCATTGTGATTGCATTGTGTTGCTTGTTTGATTCAATTTGCTGCTTGTGTTCTGCTTTGCTTCCACTACCGACCCTCCTATCCCAACACGTAGCATGTACTAGAGATTGGTCCATTTTGGCCAGGAAGTATATATATAGTTTAGGGAGCCTTTTGAAGTTAAGAAGCCCTAATTGCATGTGTACATTAGCGCACTCCTGGTAGCAAACAAACGAAAAAAAAAAAAAAACCAAAATAAACAGATATATAATAATAATTATTATAATATAATAATAATAATAATAATAATAATAATAAAGAGAGATAACAAAAGAGCAAGGAGAGAAATTACTAGCCCCCACCATTGCACTTAAAAGTTACTAGCATATGTTCAGCACTCTAAGAGAATTTCGGTGACATAGTTCAATACATACCTGGTTATGTATGGCAATGGATACCCAAGAGGACATGATTGAAGCCCTTTCGGCCCTAGAATAATTGGAATTGCAACCAAGGTTATCCCCACAACTCTTTTATTGGCATAAATGGTCCAAAGACTTAAAAGGCTGGAAGACCTCATGGCCAGAATCCTCTAGAGTGGTGTTGCACCCCTAGCCCAAAACATGTCTGCACAGACACCTGACCTGCCAATCAATCAATCTCCACCATTTACTACAATTTTCAATTTTCCTCTTAGCATTAAGTCAATCTAGCAAACTCACTATAAGGGCTTGGGCCCGATTTATTTGTCTCATCATTACCGTTCATCCATTTTTCCAAATCATTTAAGGGCTTGGGCCCTAAGGCATGGCAAACCCAAGGCCAAAAGTGGGCCACACCACTGAAGACAGTGGTCATTGAGCACTTGCCCTTGAAACCTTCCTTGGGCCCACTATGGAACGTGTGTTGGTAACACACCATCCATCCAACTTCTAGCCCACTTCAGGCCCAGGCCTAGATATGAGGCAGATCCAAAGTTCAATTGGACCGTAGCACATAAAAAGTGAGGTTGGATCTCCATCCTTAGATTTTCTATGGGGCCCACCATGCTTTTTCTTTGACACCCAACCTGTGGGCCTCATCATGGCCTAGCCACATAAAGGAAGCAGATTCAAAGTTCAAGTGGGCCCCACACCCCATGAAACAGTGGTGAATGAATTTCTACCGTTGAAACCTTCCTGGCCCCACCCTACCATTTATTTGCCATCTAACCTGTTGATTAGGTCATACAGACCTTGATGGAGGGAAAATACGAGTATCAGCTTCGTCCAAAAGCTCCAGTGGACCCCACTGTAGGGAGCAGTGGTGTGATTAAAGGCCCACTCAGTCAAACTGTGACAGGTGTGCATTTGAAGAGTCAGCACTATGTTGGAGTGGCAGTGAACTATCACCATGTGCAGTAGATTTGGATCTCGTGCTTTTCTCCTGGTGATGATGGGTTTCCTCTTTTCAGCAAATAGAAAAAAGTGAAAAAGCAAAAAAATAAATAAATAAATAAAATAAATTAACTGAAATACTTAACCAAGTTTTAGCAAATA
Source organism: Liriodendron chinense (assembly GCA_003013855.2). Lineage (NCBI taxonomy): Eukaryota > Viridiplantae > Streptophyta > Magnoliopsida > Magnoliales > Magnoliaceae > Liriodendron > Liriodendron chinense. The sequence continues at coordinate 1,578,727 of ML058403.1, forward strand.
AGTAACCGATGATTAAGTGTTAACCAAACTTACTTTTCTTAAATAAATAACTTACTCCTAACATAAGTTACTTATGTAGTTGCATCCAAACAGGCCTAAATGAGAGTGCAGATCATGTGTTGAACGCACAGGAAAATTCAGTGCATTCTCACTGGTACATGTCATCACCGATCACAGCAGCCAATAATATAAGCTGGATTTCTCTCTCCCCATTGAGTGCTACACAACTCGACTTTTAACATGTGAAACTTCTCTAGGTCCACAATGATTTATGTTTTAGATCCACATTGTCCATCAATTTTTACAGATCAGTATAGAGTATAAGCCCAAAAATGAGGCACATCCAAAGCTCAGGTGGACCACACTACCAAAAGTAGTGGGGATTGAACGACCACCGTTGAAACATTCCTAAGCTCCACTATGAGGTTTATTTGCCATCTAACCTCTCCATAAGGTTACACAGATTTAGATGAAGGGAAAACACAAATATCAGTTTAATAGATTGCCTTTTGTGGCGCTAATAAGTTTTCAATAGTAAGTGTCCAATTCCCACTGTTTCTTTAGTATGGCCCAGTTAAGCTTTGAAAATGCCTAGTTATTTATCTCGTTCCATAAAATTGTACCGAATAATGGATGGACGGTGTTAATATGATACATTCATCATGATGACGAAGTTCCACATGTTTTATTCTCCACATGTTTTATTCTCTTCACCTGGACGGTGCTGGACCACGGGAGCAGAGTAGATGAAATCCCATCCCTACCCAAGACGGTATGACCCGGTGCCCACCTTGATGTGTGCATTCTATATCCACCCGGTCTATCCATTTTTCCATATCATTTTAGGGCAAGATTCCAAAAATTATAAATAATCAATTATCAGGTGTACCATACTTTAGGAAACAGTGGTGATTGAACACCCTACCATTAAAATTTTCCCAGGGAGAACCTTAATGTTTCCTTAGTTTTTATTTGCCATCCAATCTGTTGATAAGTTCACGTAATCCAAAATGAAGGGAAGAAACAAATATCAGCTTGATCCAAAACTTTTGTGGCCCATTAATGGTCAATCACCACTGTTTCCTGTGGTATGGTCCACCTGATAATTGGATCGGCTTCAATGTTTTGGATAATGCCTTAAAATGATATGGAAAAACCAATTGTATGGGGGTGGATACAGACTACACACATCAAGGTGGCCCCCATGGTAAGGGCTGAACCGTCTTGGGTGGGGTCTCACCTAATCGGCTCCCCTGCCCCACACGGCAAGCAATGAAATTTCTTATATTGTGAAATTTACATGGGTCCCATGATGGATCCACACTATCCATCCTTCTTTTTTTTTTTTTTCCGGATCATTCTAGGATATGAACCCAAAACCAAGGAAGATACGAAGCTAAACCGGACCATACCATTGGAAACAATAGGAATTGATGCCACCATTGAAAACTTCTTAGGGCCATATAAGGCTCTGATCAAGCTGATATTTGTATTTTAACTTCATGCAGGTATGCGTGTTCTTATAAGCAGGTTAGATGAAAAATACGCCTCATGGTTAGCCTTAGGAAACAATAGTTTGTTCAATCCCCCACTACTTTTTCTGTGATGTGATCGACTTGAGTTTTGGATGTATCTCATTTTTGGGCTCATGGTCGAGAATTATCTAAAAAAATTGATGGACGGTGTAGATCTAATCCAAAAATTATGGTAGAACCTAAAAAGTCTCACATGTTAAAAGTTGTGTTAAAAGTTGTGTTGTGCAGCTAGCAATTTATTCGGGCGAGAAATCTGGTGCATCTTGTTACTAAGTAGTGGATTAGGTGAGACCTTGAATCCACCGAGGTGGGTGGAACCCCTGACTGTGGGCCCATTGCGATGTATGTGACTACATTCATGCCATTCATTCATATTGAAAGCTCATTTTAGGAAATGATCCAAAAAATGAAGCCATTCCGAATCCCAAATGAACCATAGTACAACAAACAGTGGTGATTGACCATTAAAAACTTCTTATGGGCCGTAAAAGCTTCGAATCAAGATGATATTTATGTGGTCTCTTCATCTAGGCGTTTGTGACCTTATAAACATATTGGATGGCAAATAAACATTCCAGTGGAATCTATGAAGTTTTTAATGGTGGAGATTCAATCATGACTGTTTTCTATGGTGTGGTCCACCTCGGATTTGAGTCAGCTTCATTGTTTGGATCATGCCCTAAAATGAGCTTTCAAAATGGTTGGACGGTGTGGATTTAAGTCCCATACATCATTGTGAGCCCCAGGGCCAGGGGTCCCACCCACCTCAGTGGATCCGGGTCTCACCTAATCAGCTCTTGTTAGCCAAGGTCATCGAAAAATGACATGTACCAATGAGAAAGGACAACACTGGAATAGCATGTGCCTTCAACATAGACGACTTGTAGTCATTAAATGAACATGTTTGATGGCATATTAAAAACACAGTGGTTGTGGCCCCAAGGAAGAATTCTATGGTGGGGCATCCCCATCCTCACCATCCCATCCTCATTTCCCCTAATGGATGGATTTGATGTTGTTGTTGTTGTTGTTGTTGTTGTTTTTTTTTTTTTTTTTGGTTAAACCAAAGGTGGAAGCACTCCACATGGATGGATTGGATGTCACAAGAACATCATAGTGACTAAATAAAACTTGGGTGTTAGTAAGTTTTGTTAGATTCTGTATATTGCGGAATTGAAGGACCGTGTAGTGCATCGAATATGTAGATCATATAATCTAAAACGTAAATCATACTTATTTGGTGGGCCAATTTCTTATTTCTGATCTGGATCTTTCTCTCCTGAAACTGCTATGGAAAAAATTCAAAGATGGAATGAGATTTTCTATGTTGTTCAGGATTGGGGACCTATCACCTCTTACATAGAGATTGTTGATAAGTGTTACAGTATTTGAAACCCATTAAAACACTACAATACTTTCACGGACAGTGTAGACGCACAACTCCTCTCATCTCTGCTAGATCACGCGGGGTCAACTGATCAGTCCATGTGGATCTAATATCCAGATTAGATTTGGTCCATTGTTCAGTTAGGCTCACTATATAGAAAACTTACAAGCTTTTCTTACAATTTTTATAATATGATCTTTTGTGCTTTAACATGATAATTTTCAGTTTCCAATAATGCTTATATCTTCTCTAATGATTTTAATGAAAGATTTTGTGTTTTGTGTTGGCTTTGACTGGCGGGTTTACTACATTGTCTTAGTGTATTGTTCCATGTCATAAGATAAAATTGGACTATAGCTGTTGGATTCGAGATAATGTTAGGTGATCCAAACCGTTAATCTACGACGTCTCGTTATGGTTGCTCCTAAAATATTAGAGATTTGAAGATCCTTACACGCCCGACAAGTCGGCAACAGGGGAGCGGATTAGCTGTTACCCCGGTAACAGCTTAGTGGGTCTTACACTTACCGTGTGGGGCCCACCATGATCTATGCGTTTTCAAAGATCATTTCATCACTTTATTCCAAAAATTAAGCAGATCCAAATCTCCGGTCGACCACACCACTATAAATAGTGGTGAATGGCGTTTGTAGGCTCCATAAGTTTTGGATCAAGCTGATATTTGTATTTTCCCTTCATCCATGTCTTTTTAATCTTATCAACGGTTTGGATGGAAAATAAATACAACATAATTTCTTACAGTGGGCCCTGAGAAGTTTTAATAATGAACATTCAATCACCACTATTTCCTTTGTTGTGGTCCACCTGAAATTTGGATCTGCTTAAATTTTGGGACCATATTCTAAAATGATCTGGAAAAAACGGATGGACGGCATTGATGATGTTGAGCTAGTTGGGTTGAGCTTATTCTAAATATTGATTTTATCTGGTCCAAACCACAATATCTGATTTTTTCAGTTGAATTTTGAACTCTTTATTTTAATTACTTTTAACCAACCATTTTGATAGCCACTAAATATTAGGTGGTTGGGATTGTTTCATCAGGTTGATTTTTATTTGGATCGACAGGATTGCTGTAAATCAGTGCCACATGAGAGAGGTAGTCACCACTAAGGGGTAAATACAGTAACTAGTGCCACCTCCAGCCCAGACCTTACTGGTGAGGAGATGATTCAGTACTGATCCAGACCGTTAATATAATCGGTCCCATTGTCGATGGGATCCAGACATTTGTCTCGAAAGATCCTAGAAATTTTTCTTTATGGATCGAGGTCTTTTGTCATATCAGTTAATTTTCAGTCCCTTTTCAAAGGGTTAGAATCCTTTGATTTGGGAGGTTTTCTAATCACTTTCCATCCACGTTGAGGGCATCTGATCAACGATACACAGAATTAAACTGTGGCCCACCGATATCAACCAGCAACAGCAAATAAGCTGTTGTCCATCAGGGGTAGCTAAGGGAGGGAAAATTCTCCCAATATATGTATGAAATTCATGCATTTCAGCAGACTTCTAGTTATTCGATCGCAGGGCCTTGGCAAAAACATCTAGTGAGTGGCCCACATGTGTTAAAGTCTAGCCTCCTTAATATATACTTGGGGGGGGGGGGGGGGGGGGGGGGGGGGTCAGAAAAATCAAGCCCGGCCTGTTTATGGTGTGAGTATCCCTCCACCCTTGCTCAATATATTCCTATGCGGAGCTCCACCCCACACGTGCATGGAGTGTACCCTTTGATATACATTGATACGTCATCCTCTAACAGCTTGAGCTTTTAGAGCAAGATGGTTATTTGATAACAATTTTCCACAGGTGTTGATGGTCTATTCTAGTGGCCCATTGGCCATCTATGACCCGATTTGAAGTCAGGTTAATAAACGTGTTCAGCCTGTGCAAGGGTTTTGTAGAACTTTGTGTTAGGGCTTGGCTTGAGCCAATAAAGAAGCCTGATTATGTTTTTAGTGGCCCTAGCCCAGGTCTAACTTTTAGACTTGATAAATAACTGGTTATAGCTCAGGTTAACCAGGCCTAACGTTTATAGTCAAAGTAACAAAATGGAAAAAAAAAATTGAAGACAGGCCGAGGCACATTTTCACACCATACAAACAGCTAAAAAAAATTCATGCCGTCTTCCATCAGAAAGTGTTTACAAATGTTAATTTCTCTTTTTGGTTTTACCACCTCAATATGGATCTATATTATTTATATTTCGGATAATTACATGGATGGTTATTATTTTCACAATCCAATCAAACACAAAGCCACACATGTAATTGAGAGCCCGTGTTCGGCTTACGTGTGCAATTAAGAAGTGTGGGCAAGCTAGAGCCGTACTTGACTCAATGTTTGATTGAACGGTAGTGACCCCTGCGCTAAAATAACCAAGTATGATTGGATTCAGAAATCCAACTGTCAAGCTAATCACTGGTTGTGATCACAGATTAGGTGATTTATGAAAGGGTAGGGGTTAATTCTTTCTAATGGATTCTTTTTGCCTTGTTTTTAATGACTTGTTCTTTCACCAATAATTATAATCAATATTTCTCAAAGGAATGAAGATGAACAAATAAATAAATAAAAAGAAGACTAAAACAATGCTGATTTTAATAATATTCGAGTAAAGGTCATTACAATCGACAAAGTATCAAAATAAACTAGAGAAATAAACAAAATGAGAGATAAATACCTGATCCGTCTATAAGAACAGATGATTGAGGTGAATGGGTCAGTCGGATTGTGACCAGAAAGATGATTGTCCAAGTAAGAACTCGGTTATGATCCAACAACTTTGGGTTGTAGATGTTTAATCTAATCTTACTGTATTGTAGTGGTAACACTGAGAAAAGATGATTGAGGTGGAAGGTCAATAGGATTGTGACTAGAAAGAAGATCGCCCAAGTAAGAACTCGGTTGATTAGGATCCAACAACTTAAGGTTGTAAATGTTTACTCTATTAATTATACCGTATTGTAGCAGTAGCTTTGGATAATAGTGATCTGTGCTAGAACTATGCTATGCTTAGATAAATGTAAAGATAAATGTAAAAGAAATAAATTGTGTTGGGCGTAAGCCTCGAGCTCTTCAATACATTTTCCTTTTATAGGTGGTTGATTTGGCGAAACCCTTGGGCTTCCTTGCTATTCCTGGATCCTTTGCATCTACGACACACATTTCAAATAAGGAGATCTTCATAAATTTGGATCTATTGGTTTTCAGATCTCTATTTTTACGCAGATACCTTTATATTGGAGACCTTTAGGACCCTACTGCATCTAAATTTAGGATCAATCAGATTCATCTCTATTGTTCATCTCAGACTTAAAATTGATTAGGTGATCATTGCTGTATCAGAATGACCCAATCGGTGCAATCCACCTTTCCATGATCCTGGTCCTTTCTGATTGTGATTACGAAACTGGTGGGACCAGATCCACCAGTTTGAGCTCTCCCATTCTTTTAATTCCGATTTAGATCTATGTTACGAGCAATTTGTTTGGATTTTGGTATAATTCTTTGGATATTCGAAACTTTCATGATCACTGCAAGCCCTCCGAATGTCTCTAGGAATATATCCCATTTTAGAAGGATTGTAAGAGGTGACCTTTCCAAGTCTATCATGTCCAGATCCGTGATAAGATTCTCTCTCTCGGTGGGTTTTTATAAATGTAACGGGCACACTGCCTCATTAATTAACTCGCTAATCAAGGCCACGCGGCATGCAACGTTTCCCTCTCTTAAAGGCAAGCATATGACTTTGTGTCATCGCATTAATAACAGAATTAGTATCGCCAAAAGAAGATCAAATGAAGATATCTTCGGGTGCGAGTACAATTCTTCAAACATAAAATTTGTAGTGGTGACTTTTCATTGGTCCACGTTTGTGCACCGAAAATGGGTGTAAACAATTATATCTTCGAATCAAATTGATTTTGGAGGGATATACAACCAAAGGTAAAGCCCACATGATGGCCAAGCTATGGTTAAAGCTATCTAGTATACATAATACGACCATCCATTTCCTAACCTAATCCAATAGTTATGCTCAACCAATCAAAGTGATATAATTAGAGGGACATGTAATAAAAGATGGGCCTTACATGATAGATATTCCACATCAAAGGTTAGACCGCTCTATCATACTAAATATGGAGCGTCCATTTCCTAAATCACGAACCAATGGTTAGACTTATCTAATTAAAGTGATATGAAGATGGGCAATCAAAGTTAGGCCTCGCATGATGGACGGTCTAGATCAATGTTTAGACCTCTCTTGTATACTCAATGTCTACTGTCCATTTCTTAAACCACTAATAAGATGCTTGGGATCATCTTATCCGAGTGATTTGAGAGGTATGGGCAATCAAGGGTGGGCCCCTTATGATGGCCGGTCCACATCGATGCTTAGACCTCTTTTTTTATAGTCAACATGGGGCATCCTTTTCCCAAATCACTAATTAGATGGTTAGGATCATTTGAACAAATTGATTTAAGAGGATGGGAAATCAAAGGTGGACCCCACATGATGGACATTCCAAATCAATACTTAGACCACTCTAGCATACTCAACGAGGTTTGTCCATTTTTCAAACTACTAATCAAATGGTTAGGATCATCTAAGCAAAGTGGTTTGAGAGGACTGGTTAACCAAAGGTGGGCTCCACATGATGGAAGGTCCAGATCAATGCTTATACCTTTCGAGTATGCTCAATGTGAACTGTCCATTTCCTGAACCACTAATTGGATGGTTAGGTTCATCCGATTGAAGTGATTTGAGATGGATGGTCAATCAAAAGTGGGCCACACATGATGGCTAGTCCACATTAATGGTTGGACCTTTTTATTATACTTGACATGGACCATCCATTTCCCAAATGATTTGAGGGTTAGAGTCATCCAATAAAAGTGATTTAAGATGGAAAGATGAGCTGGCAGTAGATAATCCACGATGAAAACGTCCCTCAATGGAAAGATCTAAACCCTTCAATAGGGGGCCAAAGTCATGAAAGAAAGTACAGCAAGGGTTCAGGTTCAACAAGAAATGGCCAAAATACTCTATATCCATGTGACTTTTGATGCATGGGCCATCCACTCTAAAGCCCATCATATCAAGGGTTTTGATTCACTGAACCATGGGCCCCAGTTCCACAAATACAAACTGGGAATCGGAAGATACTGTACCCAGCCAACGGCCGAGCATTGCATGTCTAATGACTAAGATACTTAGGCGCACGGCACCACGCAAGGAATGATCAATAATGCTTCCTTACCACTCTACCACAAACAATCAGAAATTCAGAATTTCTTATTTCTGGCCATCGAATGGCCAGTGAGTTAAAGAAAATAAAAAATAAATTAAAAAAAAAAAAGAGAAAAAGAAAAAGAAAAAGTGTGGAGGGCCCATAAGCAAAAGAGAAAGGGTTTCAATCAGATGCTAGTGTACTTTTAATCAGAACGATTTTTGTAATGGACCATATCCTAAGTATGTCCCACCAATTGAAGGGTCTAGAATCGTCAACCTTAAGCCAAACTGATATTTCCTTTTAAAAGTTATTCTTTCTTTTTCTTTTTCTTAGGTTTGCTAGCCCGACCTCCCTCCAAATGCACCTGCACACGCAGCACACGTGCCAACATACGATAGATGTTTTTGGGACATCTGACTAGTGCATAAGATGGCTTCTATTATGATGTTGACCATGCAAAAAAATCATATATAATGGATCATAAATCAGGTGGGACACCCCTTTATGATTTTAGCACTTGGTACATAGATGACACCATTTTTTTTTTTTTTTTTTTTTTTTTGTGTAATAATTGTACAATGTATGATCAGTAATGTGCATTGGACTGACTCAAATGATCGCACTCCTAGCATGCCATGTATTGGAGGAAGTAGCCTACTGTATCAATTCTCGTATGTGATACCTGAGTGGCCCGTGATCTAGGTAACGTTGATTGGAACATGAACAGATCCAAAATTCAAGTTGTTGCATTCATTGCCTGGGCCATACATGTAGGACTTTGGTGATTTTCCATCGACCCATTTTCTCCATTCAAATGTGGCTCACCTGGTGAGTGGATTACCCAAATTTACAGGTAAGCTTATGTCCATGGCTGGACACACCTAATTGACCCATATCTGGTCCGTGTGTTACACTCGCTATTGTGCACAAGCAATCCTATGATTCCCCTTTGTATTAATTTAGTTTTTAAGGGAGATTTTTCCATATGGTGTCTACTTTTTTGCTATGTACTGCCAAAACCTCCAGCTTTTAAACTATTTCAGATCTGCCTCATTTTTTTTGGCCATGTCCTAAAGTGAGATGACAAAATAGGTGGATGGGATGTGGGAAATAGTTTAAAAGCAGGGGGTTTTTGGTCCATAGCTGAAAAGGCAGGTGGCCAGATGGAAAAATTCCCTTTAACATCCAAGGTGATGATTTATTCTCTTTCACTTTTTCTTTTTTAGTTCTTTAGTAAGATATCATCATTTATGATGTGTGGTGAGAGAAAGGAAGTAGCAATGAGAAGTATTGAAGAGAGGCGTTTGTATGTTTGTAGGAATCCTTGCTATACTGTTTGGGAGTCTTATTTATAGTGGGAGTTGTGAATTGTGCTCTGAGAGAGAGAGAGAGAGAGAGAGAGAGAGAGAGAGACTAAAATGGCAAAAGAGTTGAGAGAAGTTTGTATCATTGTAGGAATGCTTGTAATAGTAATTGGTAGTCTTATTAGTGGTGGGAGTTGCTCAAGGAGGGAGGCAAGTGCAAGTGCAGCATGCAATGGTTCCATTGCAGAATGCTATGAAGAGCATGTAGAGTTTTTCATGGACTCTGACATCAACAGAAGGATTCTTACAAGGACACTAATATATAAGTCTCAAGTGGCAGATCAAGCTGCTCCGGGTAATTACAAGCCTGGACGATCCTATACTGGTCCAGGATGCAAGAAAGCATATACGTGCAGAACGGGATCTCCTCCAACACCCTAGACCTCTATCACTCTCTTTTGTGTGTGTTTTCTGACGTTTTATTAGTTACAACAGCCGTTTGAGTCCTACTCCACTTCTTCACACGTGCCAATGTGGCATTCATGGGTAAGATCCAGGCACTCATCAGGTTGGTCCTCTGTGGATGTGACCTCGGTCTTCTCCCCTCATGAACTGCACATGTGTGACAAAGTGGAGGTTCCAGAAATACTAACAATGGTCCATATTCACGTTCCACCCATCTAAAGGCTAGATCTTTTTTTTTTTTTTTGGACGGGTATCCTGTACAACACCTGTTGTAGGAAGCACTTGGAACACCCAAGCTTTGTGGGGCTCACAGTGATGTTTGTGTGCCCATCCACTCCATCCATGAGTTTTTGCACCTTACATTTCACTGTACATTAAAAAAACCACTGATCCAAATCTCAGGTGGGCCACACCACAGAACAATGCAAAATCACTAATAAAACCTTTACATTCACATGATGGGCTTGGAAGAAAATCTTATTAGATTAGAATATTTTCTTTTTTATTAAGACATATATCTGTAAAGTTCTCTACAGTTCTTTACAGATTTCCCTCATCTTCTATATATAATTGTCATTGCAAGTAAAATAAAAAAGTTATAATTTCCTATTCTAGTTACTTGTGATTTAATTAACTTGGTATTGAGAGCTATGGCATGTCTATTCAGTTTCTAAATATGTATGTATGTTCTCAATTGATTTCATTTCATGTATTCAATGTTTATTGGTACTCTTCTAATGATTTCAATGAAAGATCTTGTGTTTTGTGTTGGTTTGGAAGAGTGGTTTTGCTGCAATATCTCAATGTATTGTTCCATGTAATAAGATACAATGGGACTATAGCTGCTGGATCTGGTATATGTTGAGTGATTTAAACCGTTGATCTATGCCTTTTCTGGTTGATTATGGCAATATTCAAGATTTCAAGATCCCATATAGGGCTGGCAACCGGCAGGCATAGGCTTGGCCTGGATGTTGAACTAGTTGGGCCGAGCTTAATCTAAATATTGATTTTATGTATGGACCAACAACCAGCCCATTGCCATCCCTAAATTCCTACATTTCAATCAGTTGCTTACAAAACAACTGTTAAAAATACAGGCCATATTCAATGGACAAGAGTTAAATGATCAAAGCTTTCAAATATTCTGATTTTAGAGTTTCACTATGGCCATCGTACGACCCATCAGATAAACGGTTTGGATCCTCAAATTATAATCCCTCACCCACTGGCTATACTATATTCCCTGAGTAGATTATTAATAGTGCATTTTTGTTGTATCAAGGTAAACTCTTATTGAAAAATGTTGGTGGCTCTTCAAAACGTACACATGGCATGGCTAAGGCAAGCCAGACCGTCTAAACCGCTGGCCCAACTGTGGATGGTTCGTAACTGAAAATTTGCTCTGAAAAGATATTGATAAGCATCTGATTTTTCCAGTTAAATTTTAACCACTATAATTTACTTTTAACCATCCATTTTGATAGCCATTGATTGGATGATTGCGGTTGCTTCATCAGTGTGATTTTATGTACATCTCCATCAACAATGGGACCCACAATTTGGATGCGCAGGTTTGTTGTAAATCTCACACCAACAAATGGTGCAAAAATATTGCCATAGGAGCCAGGGAAGTGGACTGCATACTGACGCTGCCAGTAGCGAGTAGGGCTGCAAATGGGTCAGTGGACCGATGGAGTACCCAGACCCAATCTGTTTATTAAATGGTATGGGTTTGGTCCAGAACAGACCCAAAGCCATATAGAACTTGGGTCAGATCGGGTATAAGTCAAATAAACAAGTTAAGTCATTTTTCATCCAAACTGTTGGTTGAGTCACACAGAACTGGATGAAGGCAAAACACAAGTATCAGCTTCATCCAAAACTTTTGTGACCCGAGAAGTTTTTAATGGTGGGCGTTCAATAACCACTGTTTCATGGTATTCAAATCTCTGTCTATTTTTGGGTGCATGTCCAAAAATGAATGGACGGCTTGGATAAAACTAGGGGTGTCAAAGGGCCGGGTTAGGGCCGGTGGAGGCCCGCCTCTCTCCACATATGCCCAAACCCAGCCCGGACCTGTGACGGGCCACAATAGTCTAGCCCAAGCCCGGCCCAAGGTACAGATGCAGGTTCCAGCCCGAACCCGGCCCTAGTCCGAACCCGACCTTTTACATAAAGAGAAATTATCCTTTGTGAAAAAAACCATCAACAAACTATATACAATTTAAATTTTGAAAGGAGGGTAGATATTTTAATTTAAATTTTAAATTACAACATATATTTGAGTCGGGCTGGATTGTCGGGCTTTTGAACAGCTAGTCCAATTCCGGCCCGTTTGAAAAAGGGGACTTTAGGCCTGAACCCGACCTGCGGGCTTGATACTCTAGTCCAAGCCCGGCCCAAGTCGGGCCAAACCCAATAGCCCATCGGGCCAACCCTGTCCATTGACAGCCCTAGATAAAACACATACCTTGTGTGGGCTCATAGAGTACCGTCCAGCAGCTACTTGCTACCCGGGCATGGAGAAAAAATTTGCCACACCCACGGCTTGCATACTCTCTATATGCGCAAATCCCAGCGGCATCTCAAGGGTATTTTAATGTTGCGAGAGTGGGCCTCTCTCCTCTTTTCTCTCTCTTTGGAGAATCTCTCCGAATGGCAAGCAAAGGGATTGGGGAAGCCCATGAAGTTACTATGCTGAACCTAGGTGTGGCTACCGGGATGTCTATGAGAAATCCACCCCGTCCATCCGGTTATGTGAGCTCATTTAATTTAGGACGCGAGACAGAAAATGAGCTGGATTCAAGACTCAAGTGGGCCGTACTAAAGGAAAAAGGTGGGTATAAAAATTCCTACCGTTGAAACATCCCTGGGTCCACAGTGATGTTTATAGGCCATCCATACCGATTATAATGTCATTCCTACTCAGATGAACTGAAAACACAAATATTAGCCTGATTCAAAACTGCTGTGGCCCCCACGAATATTTCAACTGTAGATGTTTAGTCCTCACGTTTTCGGCCCACTTGAGTCTTGGATCTGGCTCATTTTTTTGTAGCCTGTCCTAAAATAAGCTCACAGAACAGATGGACGGGGTGGATTTATCACAAGCATCATAGTGGCCCCCACCTAAGTTCCCAGCACGCACAGGAATTTCTGCCAAAGGCTTCTGCCCAAAATCCCTGTCCGTTGCTTGCAAATGGGTACGCTTTTATTGTACTGAGTAAACTCAGATGGGGCCACTGTGACTGTATATGGTTTATCCACACCGTCCATCCGTTTTCCCCCCTGGCTCATTTTAGGGTTGAGCCCAAAATTGAAGCATATCCAAACCTCAAGTGGACCATACCACAAGAAACAGTAGGAATAATGATTCCCACCATTGAAACCTTCCTAGGGCCACAGTGATGTTTATTTGTCATACAAACTTTCGATGACGTCACAAAGACATGGATGAATGGGAAAAACAAATATCAGCTTGATCCAAAACTTCTGTGGCAACGGTTAACCTGTTTTCTTCCTTGGTCGTCTATTTCTTGGCCACCTATGGAATGGTTAAGGTCATTCCAATCGTTAACCTGTTTTCTTCCTTAGCCGTCTATTTCTTGGCTACCTATGGAATGGTTAAGGTCATTCCAATCCACTGATCATTTGGTGCAAGGGTCATCCACGGTGAGGAACATCATTTCAACGGTTTGGATTGCTAAACAATGAACCCTAGCATTTTGATCAATGATTTTCGAAAATTAAAATGAGTGATGATCATCTACAAGCAATTGTAGGTTAGCATACACATCCATCCATGTGTCAACGTCTCAAGTGTGCACCACATCTCAGCCATGAGAAATATTGGCCTCATCATGAAAAAGGCCGTTCAATCTTCAGGCAGACCACCCTGAACATAAACAAAGGATGGTTTAGATCAGACCGACCAACACTTTCATATGACATTTTGCATGGTATAGATGCCGCATACACATTAGCATACATGATTAGGAGAAAATTCAACGGTAGGAATTTTCCTACCCACCTTTTCCTTTAATGCGGCTCACTTGAGCCTTGAATCCGGTTCATTTTTTTGTCACATGTCCTAAAATGAGCTCACATAGAGTATGGACGAGGTGGATTTCTTACAAACATCATGGTGTGCCCCACCTAGGTTCCCACACAGTAGTTTTATGCTAAAGGGCGTGACTTGGCTGTTACCCGGTCACAGCTTTGTTTGTGGGTCCACCTTGATGATTTATTATATATCCATGCCATCCATCTGTTTCTACTTACCATTTTAGTACTGAGTTCCAAAAATTAAGCAGATCCAAATCTTAAGTGGACCATAACACAGTAAACAGTGGTGATTGAGTGCCTCATCATTAAAAATTCCAAAGGCCTATAGTAAGGTTTTTGTAATGTTTATTTTCCATCCAACCGGTTGATAATGTAAAGAGATCTAGATGAAGGGAAAATACAAATATCAGATCGATCCACAACTTTTGTGGCCCTTGAAATGTTTTTAATAGTCATTTATCACTGTTTCTAGTGGTATGGTTCACCTGAGATTTGGATCTTCTCAAGGTTTGGAATCATCCCCTAAAATGATGTATAAAAACAGACAGACGGCATGGATATACAAAAAGTACATCAAGGTGGTCCCCACACAGTTAGGGTAACAACCACTAAGCTGTTAGTGTGGCAACAGCTAATTCTCTTCCCATGCCAAAGGCTTCCGCCAAAAAATCCACATCCCCTTGCTTAACATTCGTATAGACTTTGGAAAGAGAGAGAAACGGAGAGAGAGGCCCGCTCTCAGATCATTAAAATAATCTCGAGATATGGATCTCACCCACAGCTTGGATTTGCATGTACGTAGCGTACGCTAGCCGTGGGTGTAGCAAAAATTTCCCCAGGGCATGGGGAGAATTACATGACACAAGGGATACAAATAGTACCTGGTGCCTCCGCCAGCACAGCTCACACGGGTGGGGAGACGATTTAGTGATCCAGACCGTTAATATAATGGGTCCCATTGTGGATGGCGATTCTACAAAAATCTAGAAAGGTCCTAGATTTTTTTTTTTCCAGATCTTTGATGTCTCCTTTCATATCAGTCAATTTTCATGCCCTCATCAAAAGGTTAGAATCCTTTTGATTTGGGAGGCTTTTTAGGCACTCTCCATCCAATTGGAGGGCATCAGATCAACAATCCATAGAACTAAACCGTGGCCCACTGATATCAACCAGGCACATCAAGAGGTTATATATGTTGTGGTCCATCTGCGTAGCCTAACGAATGAAAGATTCTCCCAATTTATCAAACTCATGCATTTCATTTTTCTTTGGAAGGGCCCTAGGCAAGAGTGCTTGAGGTAGCCCCCAACTTATCAAATTCATGCACTATCGACCGCTTGAGGTAGGCCCCAAGCTACCTTTAATGGCTCGCTGGAGTGGATCACCCCTGAAAAGGGGAACGAGAAGCTTTAATGGTTGGGTGAGCTTGAAGGGAGGAGGGCCACTGTGGGTTCCTGGGTAGGGGGGTAAGCTCGAGGAAGACCTCTCGAGTGCTGGCCATACTTTGGGGTTTGCTGGTGTTGGAGAGAGCACAGCAAATTTAAGTCAATATTTTCGGACTTACCCATTTAAATATATAAATGGCAAATGTTCACACCACCTTCCATGAGAAAGTGTTTACATATGTAAATTCATTAACCACATGAACACAAGAGATTTTTATATGGAAAATCCTCAAAGAGTATCGACTGGCTTCGCTCCGTTCATATTGAACATTTCTAGGATTTTCTGAGCATACCGCTCATGTGACAACCAAAGCTTCATGCTGCTTTTGTTACGGGTGATTTCCATTCTTAAAATTTGTCTAGCTGGGTGCAAGTCTTTCATCTCAAACGACTTGCCCAACTCCTATTTTAGCCTGTCAATATTCTTGATGTCTTTTTCCATGATGAGCATCTCATCAACATATAATAGCAGAACTATAAAATCAGCATCTGAGAACTTGCATGCCATCATGCAGTAGTCCGACTCCGTTCTGTCTTACCCATGCTTCAGCATAAACGAGTTAAACTTTTTGTACCATTGCCTCAGAGCTTGATCTAGCTCATACAAGCTCTTCCTAAGCCTACACACCATATGATAATTGCCCTTGACCTCGAACCCCTCTGGTTAGTGCGTATATATCTCTTCTTCCAAGTATCTATGGAGAAAGTCAGTTTTAACTTTTAATTGATTTATCTCCATATTCATGCTAGCCGCCAACCCAAGAAACACCCGAATGGACGTCATTTTCACCACCGGTGAGAATATCTCGTCGAAGTCGATTCATTTCTTTTGACCAAACCCTTTCACAACAAGTCTGTCCTTGAACCTCGTTTGTGAGTTCTTCTACTATCGTCTTTTTGAATACCCACTTGTTGCTCAGAGATTTCTTATCCTTAAACAATGCACCAGATCATAGGTGTAGTTCTTATGCAAGGATTTTATCTCTTATTGCATAGCTTTCAACTACTCCCCCTTATGCACGTCGGCTAGGGCCTCAAAATCATCTGGCTCTCCTTTATCGGTAAGCATAATGTACTAGTGCGTTGAGTACCTCTTTGACGAATGTCTGTCCCTAGATGACCCTCACCTGTGGCTCAACAGGTGGATCATGTGCGGGATTCTCTCCCGATTCATCTTCTGTAAAAACTCTCTGGTCCACTATACCTTGTTGCATCCCCCGTCATTAGAAACCATGGGAGGAGTGATCAGATCCATGTCTTCTAGCTCACCTGAACTGGGTTGGGTCTTCTCTGGCTTTCCAATGTCTTCTATACATAGATCTTTAAAGAAACATTTCTTCTCCTGATGAGCTTCTTCTCGATCGGATCCCACAATCCGTAACCAAATTTTTCATCACCATACCCCAAGAACACGAATTGCCTGATCTTCGTATCAAGCTTGGACCTCTCGTCCTTTAGAACATGAGTGGATGGCCGGCATCCAAACACCCTGATATTGCTGTATGACACATCGTGTCCAGTCCACACCTTCTCAAGAACTTCTCCTTTCAACGAAGCTGAAGGAGACCTGTTTAGCAAATACACCATCGTATGTATTGCTTCTCCCCAGAACATCTTGGGCAACTTTGCATCGGATAACATGCATCTGAATCTCTCAACAATCATGCGATTCATGAGCTCAGCTAGCTACACAATTATGTTGGGGGGTGTCACACCCCAAATTCGATTTCCGACACACAATCGCCGTAATCAGAACTTAGAGCTGATAGCCTCCGTAGTACTTCGATTTCGGCACCTAGCGTTATGCTAAGTCTAAAAAAAGGGATCCTACAAGGAGGATTTTATTTAGGGAAATAATAATTTTTTTTGTATAGCATAACTACAAGTTTACCAAACCAAAAGCATTACATCACATATCCATATCTTAATTTACACTTGAGTATCATGTTGACGGATGGTTTTCGCTATTGCGAACACAGTGACGATGCGATCGTCATGATAGAGGTTTTGAAGGTATCTGGTACAAAACACAAAGGTGGGATTTCTAGGTGTATAAAGGTGCTATGTATGATTAATTAACGGCTCAGATCGGAACATGTGTGCTCAGGCCGTGTCTCAAAGGATTGGGGTATCACAATCTACCCTCCTAATAAAAAATTTAGGCCTCGAAATTTCTCAACCACCTGAACTTTAGGCCATGTATACTCGCCAGGGAACTATTTTGAGAAGTTTCTAAGTTCTCGAGTAGGAATGCTAATTTAGACTAAGTTCGCAAACCGGGAAGTCGAAATGTAAACTTTTAGGTTCCTTCAAACCAAGGATTCTAATGATTTTAAGTTTGCAACAACCACACAGTGAAATGTAACAATTCTAGGGTTAATAGTAGATATGTGATGTCGTTTAATAGGTATTCTCAACTTATGCTCTGATTCCATCTTTTGTAACGCCCCAAATCCGATTTTCGATGCACAATCGCCGTAATCATAACTTAGAGTTGACAGCCTCCGTAGTACTCGATTTCGGCACCTAGCGTTACGCAAAGTCTCGAAAATGGGATCCTACAATGAGAAATTTATTTAGGGCAATAATAATTTTTTTGTATGGCATAACTATAAGTTTACTAAACCAAAAGCATTACATCACATATCCATATCTTTGCACTCGAGTATCAAGTTGATGCACGATTTTCATTATTGCGACCGTAGTGACAATACGATCGTCATGATAGAGGTTTCGAATGTATTCGATATAAAACACAAATGTGGGAT
This sequence comes from Liriodendron chinense, assembly GCA_003013855.2. Lineage (NCBI taxonomy): Eukaryota > Viridiplantae > Streptophyta > Magnoliopsida > Magnoliales > Magnoliaceae > Liriodendron > Liriodendron chinense. The sequence continues at coordinate 1,596,957 of ML058403.1, forward strand.
TTCTAGGTGTACAAAGGTGCTATGTACGACCAATTGACGGCTCAGATCAGAACATGTGTGCTAAGGCCGTGTCTCAAAGGATCGAGGTATCACAATCTTCCCTCCTAATAAAAAATTTCATCCTAAAAATTTGTCAACCACCTAAACTTTAGGCAAGGCATAATCGTCAGGGAGCTATTTTGAGAAGTTTCTAAGTTCTTGAGTAGGAATGCTAATTTAGACTAAGTTCATAAACTGAGAAGTCTAAATGTAATTTTCTAGGTTCATTCAAACCAGGGATTCTAATGATTCCAAGTTTGCAACAACCACGCAGTGAAATGTAACAACTCTTGGGTCAATAGTAGATATGTGATGTTGTTTAATAGGTATTCCCAGGTTATCCTCTGATACCATCTTCTGTCACGCCCCAAATCTGATTTCCGACACACAATCGCCGAAATCAGAACTTAGAGTTGACAGCCTCTATAGTACCCCGATTTCAGCACCTAGCGTTATGCCAAGTCTCGAAAATGGGATCTTACAAGGAGGATTTTATTTAGGGTAATAATAAATTTTTTTGTATGGCATAACTACAAGTTTACCAAACTAAAATTAAGCATTACACCACATATCCATATCTTTGCACTCGAGTATCGGGTTGATGCACGGTTTTCGCTATTGTGACTGCAGTGACGATGTGATCGTCATGATAGAGGTTTCGAAAGTATCTGGTACAAAACACAAAGGTGCTAAGTACGATCAATTGACGACTCAGATTGAAACATGTGTGCCCAGGCCGTGTCTCAAAGGATCGAGGTATCACAGGGGGTCTTGGGCATTGTCTTTTCATACCGTATACCCAAGGTCTTAACAGTACTCATGAAAAGCCCCAATGTATTCGCCTCCATTGTCAATGCAGATGCACTTTAATGGTTTACATGTCTCTCTCTCGACCATAGCATGAAATACTTTAAACATACCAAAGACCTCGTTCTTAGATTTTAATGCATAAAACCAAACCCTTCTAAATGCATCATTTATAAATGTAACAAAATACAGAGCCTCACCCAAGGATTTTGTCATCATCGGACTACACACATCAGAATAAACTAAATCTAATGCATGAACTTTATTAACATGAGAAGCAGTTTTCACAAATGAAACTTTATGTTGTTTCCTAGATAAACAGTCTATACAATTTTAAGAGGTATACCTACCAACTCTGGAAGGAGGCGCTTTTTCATTAGTAGCTGAAATCCTATCTCGCTCATGTGTCCGAGTTGCCTATGCCACATATCCGTCACTGAATCTTTCGCTGCATTCAACTCACCCTTACATACGCTGACACAGGTAAAATCATTGCCCATAAACACCTAGCCATCATCATACTTGTTGTATGTGGTAAACTAACTCCGATGAGGGCACATGTGATATGATGCCCCCAAATCCAAAATCTACTCATTACTGAGATACCCGGATTTGGATGCAGTCAGTACGTCATAACTACCTGCATCCTCACTGGATTCTACTGTGTTGGCCTCCCTCGGTGAATTGTTTGACTTATTTTCCTTCTGGATTTTGGGATTTCGACAATCCTTCATGTCCCAACTTTGCACAATTCCAGCACTTTATCTTCTCTTTGCCCTTCGACATGGATCTAGATCAAAGCTTTCCCTTCTCTTGCTCAGACTGTTTGCTCTAGATAAACAGTGCATCTGTAGAAGATCTTTCACCACCAATTTTCTTCATCAACTGCTTCGATTGAAGGGTTGAGATAAGGTCTCAATGTCCAAGGTATCCCTACCATAGTACAATGTATCCACTAGGTACTCGTAAGATTTTGAAAGAGACATAAACATGATTAGCGAGCTTTATCTTCTCCCTCCATCATTACTTCCACGCTTGTCAACTTACAAATTAATTGATTGAAGTTGCTGATGTGATCATTAAGGTTTGACGTCCCTTCCACCATCTTTAAATTATAGAATTGCCTCTTTAGATACAGACGATTTGAGAGAGATTTTGTCATCTACAAGCTTTCTAACTTCATCCATTGCCCTACAGTGGTCGTCCGATAAAGGAAACTATAAAGGACATCATCAGATAAGCATATTTAAATCAAAGTAGTCGCCCTTTGATTAAGTTCTTCCAACTCTTCATCGTTTGTATTTTCACGATGCTTCGCTTTACCAAGGAGTGCCTGTTGTAGTCCTTGCTGAACTAGAAGGCCTTTCATCTTCACCTTCTATAGTTCAAAGTTATTTTTCTCGATGAACTTTTATTTCATACTTCATGTTAAATCCCTTCATCACCATGTTATATATTCAAACCCAAATCCCAACGTTATCTTTGATATCATTTATTGAGAGCGAAGGAAGCAAACACTAAGTAGAATCACTGTTGGGGTTCAAAATAGCCTAATACGTTGGAAGTCAGAATGCCTTAAGGGAAGTTGTTCCGCAGGTCAGAAAAAGGATCTTCCTTTTAGAATGGGGCGGCCTATTTATAGCCGTAGATGTTGGTGGATGAGAACGAATAGCATCGCACTACATAACATGCCCCACACATCAATCTAGATAATAGGTGGTGGTCTATGTGTTAACTCCGCCTTCTATGTAGTGGTCAGGGTCGCTACGTCGCTTGTCAGGGCACCGCACCGTACTTTTAGGTCAGCTACTCGGCTTTTCCTGCTATCGTGCTACAGTCTGACCCGCCATGCCGGGTAGCAGGGGCCACTTCGTCGGGGGACTTGGGCAATATCTTTTCTCAATTTTCTTCTCTTGAGCGATGCGTCGGGCAAGCGTCTTGTGCATCGGTCTGGACTTGGGCAATTTTCAAGCCCTAACAGGAGCAACCCAGCATATACCTTAGGATTGGACAGGGTTCGTAGAGTACCGAAAGTACTCAATTGGAAGCCAGAGAATCTATATGGGAAATTGTTTGTTAGAGGATGTACTGGGAGTTATGTCATTCCATCTCCACTTACGGATGTGACTCACACTACTCCTCCATGACGTACACCTTGTGCCTAGTGTTAAGCACAATTTGATTTCTATGCTTTCATTAGTTAGACTTGATTTTTCCTTTACTTTTTGTTTCGATGTAGTGGACATTTTTTAGATTCTTCTAATTATGGATGTAGTTATGTTAATGATGGTTTATTTGTGTTTGATTCTAATTATTCATATGATTATGATGCATATACTCTTTTCACTTTAGCGAATATTGACTCATGCATTTAGCATGCTATACTAGGTCGCATAGGTCAGGATAGAATGCGTATACTCATAAGAGAAGACCTTTTACGCCTAATTACAAATGTAATTCTTTCTACTTGTGAACATTGTTTGATTGGGAAGTCAACAAGAAAACCATTTAGAAAAGCGATACACACATAAACTTCCTTAAAAGTAGTCCACTTTGACATCTGTAGACCCCTAAATGTCAAGACTCACCATACACAATCTTATTTTATCACATTTATAGATGATTATATGCGGTATAGTCATGTATACTTACTATCACATAAATCTGAAGTATTAGAGTGCTTTAGGAAGTTATGCTTGAAGTAGAGAACCAGTATGAGAGAATGATTAAAACCCTACGAATAGACTGCAGACATGAGTATTTGTCTAAGTAATTTTGAAGGCTCTGTAAATAAAAGGGCATCCGTAGGAAACTAACTACTCCATACACTTCGCAAGAAAATTGTGTTACAGAGAGAAGGAACATAGCATTACTTGATAACGTGAATCGATGATGGCGCAAGTAAGCCTTCCTCTTAAATTTTGGGAGAATGCGCTACTGACTACAACTTGTATCCTTAATCAAATACCTTCTAAGTCCATTTCAATGACCCCCTATGAGTTGTAGTGCAGTAGGAAACCCGATTTGGGTCATCTGTGCCCTTGAAGATTGATCAATTTTGTTCACATTCCGTCTTAGAAGACTGAGAAATTAGATCAGGAATCCTTAAAGTGCATTTTTACATGATACTTTGAGCACTCTAAGGGTTATGTTTTGATCCATGAATAGAAAAATGGTAGAACGATTGAAATTGACTTATGAGATGTCGATTTCGTCAATGATGATTTTTCAAGCAGGAAGAAGTCTTAAGATACTCATATGTTCTTCGAGATGATATACTTAAACCCTAACTCAGTCCTAGTCACCAAGCCGTCGTTCGGAGAGGGCTTCTCTTAGTCAAACCACGTCACTGAAACTCCCTAATTTGCCTTTAAACTCATCTGTAGATATCTCTAAACATTCTTCCCTCCATGCCTTGGGGTAGAGCTTTCTCACTTATTTCTCTACCCAAGGAGTCAGTCTTCTCGGGAATGTCAAAGTATTTTCTCTCCTAAGGAGGAAGAAGTGTTGTATATTATTTCTGATGTATCAAGAATATTGATTATTGGATATTCTCTTGCATTTTTCAACAATATATTTGTGCTTTTAGAAAAGTCTATAGTTATGATATTGTATCTTTTCATCCAAAAGAATGAGGATGCTCATATATTTTTCTATCTATATTTATATGCCATTGATATGCAGTGTTTGCCAATGTTATACATTGGATGAGTTCCTGAAATCTAACGTTTCTACATGTCGTAGTGGTTGGTCAATAGTACTTCTTTAATGACCTGTCCTTACATGCTGTCATCATGTTTGAGAAAATATAGTGGGAGCAATAGCCATGAGTTGTGAGCGAGAATACTTTTTTTTTTTAATTTTGTTGATCAATCCTTTATTTTGATATATTATAATAATGAGCCTTGAGATACTTCTAATTGCTTCGTGTATAAGGTGGAGGAACCAGTTCTAACTGCTATTGTTCTATGATTCCCTGATTCCTTGAGCTATTGTGAGGATGTGATTATTTCCAACTAGCATCGTAACAATAAAGAGTAGATCATTATACTTTCCTTTCAGATATACCCTGTCAAGATACAAAACTTTTTAGAAAAAATTGCTAAAAGCACCTAATGCATTGTCCAAGTACAATGAAACATCTCTCGAAACTATTCATATCTTTATTTATTTGTAAATTTGTTACAGTCCCGTTATTTGCCTTTGCTAACTCTTGAAGATAGGCAGGGAGAATAATATAATTCTTCAAAAGACCCTACAACCTTTTTTATTGCAATTTCCCTACCCTTTTCATGGGTTCATATAACTGATTTTAATTCCCTATGTCTTAGAAATTTTATGCACAATATTTATTACTTAGCTTGGATGCTAAATCAGACTTCATGCGACTAGACAAACTCGTCGCTTTTCTTACTACTTGCTTGTCAATAATGTTTCCTTGTCCTCTTAGAAGTTGATTGACGTTTACCACTATCATTCTCCTTAGAAGTTGCTTGATGTTAACCTATCAGCTCAGAATACATGATACATGTGTGTTTAGATCTGTATGTCTTTATTTTAAAAACATCAAGGTCATCTAGTCTCGATGCATGTATACTTCAACAATAATTTTCTGTACGACATTTAATAGTGTATCTCTACTTGTTTGATTTTATACCTTATTGAAAGTGGTTTCTCACCGCATACTTGCTCAAAATATTTTTCAACCGACTTTTGTCCTTAAACATTTGTATGTCCAACAACTATTTCATTCGAATCATTGATCAAAGCCAAATATCTCAAGGTATTTGCATTAATGAATGTAGCATCATCTGCACGTATGTTTAGTGGAAATATTTCGAATGGCAAAATCATGACATCCATTGGAGTATGACTTGGTAGAGTTGATGATCCAGGGATATTTACATGTTCTTCAATGAATGGTATGCTGAAATTTAGGTTCAAGTTTGATGGCCACCCATAACTATTAACCCTTGGATCATGTCTCGTTTCATTGGATGATAAGCCTAGGATCTGTACAGTCCTTATTATCTAACAATTGAAAAGTTGACCGCTCACAATTGTTACCCTTTGATCGTGTCTCGGAGTATTGGTTGATGGGTTTGGGATGTTTGAACAATCTTCATTATCTAGCAAGCAAAAACATTGCCGGAAACAACTGTCTCCCCTTGGATCATGTCTCGGAGTATTGGCTGATTGGTCGGGATGTTTGAACAATATTCACTATCCAGTAAGTAAAATGTTTGCACCTCACAATTTTTAAGCCTTAAATTATGTACTGGTGCATCGTGTGATGGGCTCGGGATATTCGAACATTCTTCACTATCTAGCAATTGAAAAGTTGGCCGCTCTTTGTGCACAGGTTGGTGGCCTCGGAATATCTATACCAACTGATTAAGGGCGAATGTAAATCCCATTTTCAAATTAGTATTCACAATTCCATGTTGCTCATTCAAATCTATGAATACGGGTTGTTAGACAATAGTTGTAGACCTCACTTTATCTATATAAATCAGTATCTGAGCATTGAGATTCTGACTGGAGATAATCATATACGCGAGGACATTTTCATAATCTTTGATAATGTGTGGAGAGAGTGATATGGGACCTTGCCTCACATGTACAACCTTCATTCTAATATGATATTCATCAGGCATTGTCTTCAAAACCTTGTGCATTTTACCTATAGATTCCTCATATGCAATTTCAGTGTCACAACGACATAATTACTTTAACCATCCTTATAGAAGAATCTCCCTTTTTCATATACAAACTCCCATCATAAAAGTATAATATGGCTTAAAAAATCATGATTTTTAATTATTATTGTATTTGGAAAGAGAACGTGAGGATTTTAGACTTTGAATAATAATATGAAACACACTGAATATAACTAAATCGCACCTAGATGCTTGGGATCGTAGAAGTGTGTGTGCATCCAGGCGCAATCTTAGATGCGATCCCATGTGCGATCACCATTGTGCATCTATAGTGGATTACTTTGTTGTGCATTTACACCTAACCTTGTGTTTACACCTAACCTTGTGTACATATTGTAGCCGAAAGGCCGGTAAGTGGTGGTGGTCATTTTAGTGTGGAAAAATGAGTTAGGGACTGAAAAACTTCACAGGAAATGTAAAAAGAAAGATGTTCTCCAGCAAGACAATTGATGTGAGATCCAAAACAAAGATAAAACTATGCCGGAAGTTAGCTGGAGAGTTGTTGGAGAGTGTGGTGGCTCCAAGCAGCTACCTTCTAATCGTTGGAACCTTCGGAATATGTGGTGATCCCCTTCTCGAAAAATCTGAAATAGGTCAAGTGGCCCTCTCCTTCATCTTGGCTCCTACATTTGAGCTTTTGGACAGCTCATGTGGGACCCACGACCCACTGGATGGGCATGAGTTAAACCCACACCATCCAATTTATAATGGGGGTTTTAATTTTAGGGCATGGGCTCAAGTTTGAGAAAAAAACAACATCATAGGTGGACGGTTACTGAATAAACAGTTGGGAATGAATGCCCAACACTAATGCCATCTATGGCCGCGAAAGGCTTGTATCAGATTCAACTTAGTCCTTCCAACCTTTGGTTGCATGGGCCATCCACTCTGAATCCCATCATATCAAGGGCTTTGATTCACTGAACCATGGGCCCACTTTTACAAAGTACAAACTAGGAATCGGAACATTCTGTACCCAGCCAAAGGCTGAGCATTGTCCAATAACGAAGATACTTTATGCGACGCCCCACGCAACGAATGAGTAATGCTTCGTTACCACTCTACCTGAAACAATCAGAAATTCAAAATTTCTTATTTCTCGCCATCAAATGGCCAGGGTGTAAAAAAAGAAAAAGAAAAAAGAAAAAAGAAAAAAGTGTGGAGGGCCCATAAGCAAAAGGGAAAGGGTTTCAATCAGATGCTGGTGTATTTTTCATCAGAGCGATTTTTGTAATGGACCATCCAAAGTATGTCTAACCAATTGAAGGGTCTAGAATCGTCAACCTTAAGCTAAACAGATGTTCCTTTTAAAAGTGATTCTTTGTGTGTGTGTGTGTATTTTTTTTCCTTCCATTTTTCATTTTGTTTTCTAAGGTTTGCTAGTCCCACAAGCGACCTCCTCCAACTGCACCTTCACACGCAGCACACGTGCCAACGTACCATAAGTGTTTTTGGGACATCTGACTAGTGCATAAGATGGCTTATTTATGATGTTGACCCTGCACAAAAATCATACTGGTCCATAAATCAGGTAGAATACCCCATATTGAAAGGACTGTCCAGCGTACAGTTTTTGGGCGAACACGAAGAAAATCATGTCAATTTGATGATCTGATCCATTCACAAGTTGGCTTTCTTTGTGGCATCCTTCTTTTCTTTTCTCCAAGTATATATATATATATATATATATATATATATATATATATATATATATATATATATATATGATGATGATGATGATGATGATGATGATGATTAGGATTGCATGACCCAAGTGTTTCTTTAGAACTATAAACAGTCCATGATGAACCGCAATAAATGGATATCTCAAATAGTTGGTTGAACATATTTTTGTATAAATTATCTGGACCGTCTATTTTATAAGCTATTGATTAGACAGTTAAAATAGTTTTGGATCAAGCGTATATTTGTATTTTCCTTTCATCTAGGTCTGTGTCACTTTATGAACAGGTTGGATGGAAAATCAAACATCACGGTGGGCCCCAGGAGTTTTTCAATTGTGGATGTTCATCGTGTGGTACAGTTGAGCTTTGGATATGCATCATTTTTTGGCTCATGCCCTAATTAATCCGGAAAAATGGATGAATGGCGTGGATAAAACACACACACATCACGTTGGGCCCCACAAAGCTTGGGCCACGTCGAGTCACATGGATACTCCTATATATGCCGTGTGCCACAGGCAATCGGCCACGTGTGGCCCCAGCATTGTACACTACCCTCTTTAATAATTCAAATGAGAAAATTTATGATACTCTGCCATAATGAGATGGTTGATACGCAGGGACTAAGAAATTGCGCAAATGCCATATATGTAAATTATGAAGTAAACCATTCAAGTCATGGGTCCCAGTTAAGATGCTTCTAGATTTTAACGGGCTGTGAAAATGAAAAATAGTCAATTGTCCATATTTAATAAACAAATTTCCATTAATCAGAGGCTGGGATCATTCAAAATCAATTTGAATTTTGGATCAAGACCTATTTATAGTAGATCCAGCAATTTCATTAATGGTTAAATTTGGAAATATGTGTAAAACTCTCTGAGGATTTCGCGGACTAGGCCGGTTAAGCCCAAAGCCTCGCTTGTTCATTGGGAGAAGCTGGTGAAGCTGAATGTAGACGGTTCTGCCTATGGTAATCTAGGGGCACTTCGGGGGAGCTTCTATTCACTTTCATGGCTGGTTACGACATGGGATCTAACGTTAGAGGTTAGGCTAGAGTGCTGACAGGGGTACTAGAGATGTGCATTTCCAGGGGTTTTTCAATCTAATTCTAGTGGAGAGTGACGCAAAGTCCATTGTGGACCTAGTCAACGATGAGAGACAACCCTCATGGCGGTTATGGTACTGGCTAAACTGTATTAAGTATTTAGCTAACAAATCTCAGGTGCAGGTTGTCTATTCCCTAGAGAGACTAATGTGGTGGTGGATGGTTTGGCACTACTAGGAAGTGCTTCCCAGATGAACATGGTTTTTAGTGCCGCGTCGGATCTCCCGTTCATCTGTAGAGGGGCCCTCTACCTCAACAAATTCAATATGAGAGCGCTAAGATCGAGTAATGGGGAGGGCTGAGTCTCAGTAAAGATCGGTGTAATCCCCATGAGGGTATGCCGGCCCGTCTAGCAAGGCCGGTGCAGAGTGGTGGTGTAGTTAGGGCTGGCTAGATGTGTATAGGCTGAGGTTTCTTATTAGGTGTGGTATATCCTTCTTTCTAGACCAGCCAGGTGATCTTGTAAAGCCTTTTTTGTCTATAAAATTTAGGTGGAATTCCCACCTTTTGTTTTAAAAATATATATATATTAGAATTTAGAGCAAAAAAAAAAAAAAAAAAAAACTTCTCTAAGTTTAGGGAAGATAGAGTGAAGGCGGAGTGTGCACGAGAAGCATCAATGATAAAGTTGTGATGGGGACAAAGTAGAGATAGAAGATGGAGCAAAGGAAGAATGAAATTGAGATTGAAGCCAAGTTGGAGATTGCTGAATGGAGCTTTCAATCTGGACAAATCAGAGGGTCATCGGTCAATCGACTACTATGATCGGACGATTGAAAATACCCTGAATATTGCAGATTGGCCTCTAGACAATTTTGGACAGGTTCCGTCGACCAAACTTGGAGGATCGATCGACCGACGATATTTGGAAATATGTGTAAAACTCTCTGGACTTTTTCTTGGCATGTTCAGACGAGCAAACGTGTGGTCGTTGGGCGACTAAGGGGTGGTAAGGCGATGTCGATCGGTTGACGGTTTCCATGGTTTTGCGTGAGTTGTTTTTAATTTTGGTTATATGCTATATAAGCTGGTGTAATTGGGATTAGGATATATGACCAAGACATGCTTAGGGGTTTGAGAGAGTTTTGGTGAGAGAAAAGCTAGAGTTTTTTCTTGAGAGTTTTGATGTTGGTAAGTCCATCTTTGATAACTTTATTTTCATAATGCATTGATTGCTTTGTGCCATACTTTTTCCCCGCAAGAGTTTTTCCATGTAAATTTAGAGTGTTCTCTTTGTTGGGAAAATCGACAGCGGAAGCGAAAGCCGAACGCTCAGAGTAATGCGAGATCAAACGAGAAACAATATGAAATCAAATCACACACAAGCATTCACCACAAGAGAATCCGAATTTACGTGGAAAATCCCCTCAACGGGTAAAAAACTACAACACAAAGCGATCCACTATGAATAAACAAAAGATTACAGAGATTTACAGCCTACAAGCAAGGAAAACAGAGAAAACCCAAGTTCTCTCTCTCACAAACACCTCTCCCCTCTTCCTAACGCAATTAGGAAACCTTGGACACCTTAGGATTACATCTAAATTCGGATTAGAACCCTTTAAATAAGCAACATCCTATGCATTATTGCGTATTGCGCAAGAAAGCCGCGCACAAAGCCAATCGGTCGGCCAGTGCACAAAATAGTCCAGAGGAGAACATGCCCGATGCTGCCTCACCACCGACCGGTAACCCGACCGGTTGGAGCCCCCTGCAGACCGGTCGGCCGACCGGTCTAGGGCAACACAGAGAACTATCTAGCCTTCACTGTGCATCTGGGCTATTCGGCCAGACCGGTCGCCCGACCGATCTGAGCACCCAAACCGATCTGAGCACCCAAACCGATCTGAGCACCCAAACCGTGCACGTTGTTTGAAGGCTCCCCAACACTCTTGTGGGATTTCTTCTACGGTGCTTGCTTGATTCTTCTGTGTCTTTTCGCAGGTCCCAACAGCATCATCTTCCCCCTGTACTCTAGATAGATGGTTCTACCATTTCCAGCTTTTAACGTCATCTACCGTATCATGTGGCTTGTGTGAAAGATAGGCCGGTCATCATGTTGGTTCAACTGTGTAACTGCCTAGCCAGAAATTCGGGCCGGTCTGGACATCAAGTGGTCGGCCCACTATCATCATTAGAGCCAGAACATGGCCTCTGCCAATAGTCATTTCTGGTGGAGCCCACCATTGTCGGTGAGATTTTTGTACAGTGTCGCAAGAATGGTGGGCCAACAGGAAGAAAATTCCTGGTGGGCCTAAGAAAGAAAATAAGCAAGTCGTTTTTTCTAACTTTATGATGGGCCCAAGCGAATCACCTAACCTCCAGCTCACTCATAAATGTAGACCGTTAACTGCCAACATCAATGGGGCCTTTGGCCTTTGGTGAAAGCCTTTAAGCTATACATCTACCGTCTCGAACACCTTTAAGTCGATCCTGAGAGAGAGAGAGAGAGAGAGAGAGAGAGAGAGAGGCTACAATGGGAAAAGAGTTGAGAAGAAGATCAGCTTGTATTAAGATTTCAATCCTTTGATGGCATTGTCCAATAATGCTTGGGCGTTGCATGCTCTTCCTATAGCGTATATAGGATTTCATCCTTCGATGGGCCATTTAAAGAAAACTATGTTAAAGTAGATTGGATGACCTTCTTGGATTAATTAAGATGTATATTTGTTAAAATATCTACATATCACTCTCATCCTTTATGTTTGAAATAAATCAATTATGGTTCTTCTTTTTTCTTTTATATATATATATATATATATATATATATATATATATATATATATATATATATATATATATATATATATATATGTTTTTTACATGCAAACCCTCACACCCACACACATATATGACAATGGGTACTTGAACCCATGACCTTAGTGTTGAAACTCTTGTGAGTCTACCACTTTGGCATAAGTAGGGACCATTATAAATAAATAAATTATGGTTTACACAATGTAATCTCTTATAATTTAACATGGTATAAGGGCTCTGCCTAGCTGGAAGACGCCTAGGCATTTCAACGGCAGGTCTCAAGTTTTAAGTGCTAAGTAGACACACTAATCCCATCAGTGGGTGGGTGCATCATGCGACTAACTGTTTGGGTGTGTTGCTTTGTATGACTAAGAAGAAGAAGAAAAGAAAAGGCTACCCCATTTCTATTTTACTTTTAAAAAATGTATGCATCTTATCATTTGATTTCATTTCATGTGTATTATTGTTTATTGGTATTCTTCTAATGATTTCAATGAAGGATTTTGTCTTTTGTTGGCTTAGAAGAATTGATTTGCTACAATTAATATCTCAATGTATTGTTCCATGTTATAAGACAAAAGGGACTATAGCTGTAGGATTTTTATTTTTTATTTTATTATTATTATCATTATTTTAATTTACAGTACCCACACACACTCACGCACTCACGCACTCCACATGGGCACTCTATGGCGGAGCGAATTAGGTGTGACCCTGGGAGCAGCTTAGTGGGTGTTACCCCTACCGTGTGGCCCACATGGATAGTATTCTGTATATCCACACCGTCCATCCATTTCTCCAGCCCATTTTAGGATAGTGTTCAAAAACTTATGCAAATCCAAATCTCAAGTGGACCATACCACTGTAAACAGTGTTGATTCAGTGCCCACCATTAAAACTTCCAATAAGCCCATTGTAAGGTTTTGTTAATTTTTATTTGTAATCCAAGCTATTCATAATGTCAAGAAGGTCTGGATGAAGATAAAATTTAAATATCAGATTGATTTAAAACTTTTGTGGCCTGCAAAATGATTTTAATGATTATTCATCACTAGTCTATTGGTATGGTCCACCTGATATTTGGATCTTCTTATAATTTTGTATAGAGTCTTAATATTAGGCTTAACAAAAGATGAACGGTCTGGATATACAAAAAATACATTAAGGTAAGCCCCCACATGGTAGGGTAACACGAACTAAGGTGTTACCAGGGTAACATCTAATTCACTCCCGATATCGCTGCCGCTGGTCTCGTGTTGAAATAAAGATTGTCTACCACTGAGCCAAGTAACTGGACCAATAGCTGTTGGATCTGGGATCATGTTATAACTTTCACAGTTAATCATGACCGCTCTTAAAGCCATGGTTATGGGGAGTGGATTAGGTGTGGCCCTAGTTTCACCCAAGGCGGTGCTGCCCTCACCCTGGGGCCCACCTTGATGTATGTATTTTATATCCATGCTATCTATTTGTGTTTTTTTTTTTTTTTTTTCTTCCCTTTGAGGAATGTTCCAAAAAATGAAGCAGTTTCAATTCTCAGATGGATGATACCATAGGAAACAGTGGTGATTGACCTTAATGGGCCATAAAAGTTTTGAATCAATTGCAGATATTTGTCTTTTCTCTTCATCTAGGTGTATGTGACCTTATCAACAGTTTGATGGCAAATAAACATTATGGAAACATTACGGTGGGCCCTGGGAAATTTTTAATGGTACGGCGTTCTATGACTTATGTATCTTATAGTATTGTCCACCTGAGATTTGGATCTCTTTCAGTTTTGGGCTCAAGCTATAAAATGATCTGGAAAAATGGATGGACGGCGTGGATACATAATAAATACATCAAGGTGGGCTACACTATAAGGGCCGGACTGTCCTGGGTGAGGCGGGGCCACACCTAATCCGCTCCCGGCAATGGGTGTAGCTAGGGTTAGTTTTGGCCTGGATGTTGAACTAATTGGGCTGAGCTTACTCAAAATAATCATTTTACCTGGCCCACTCGAGCCCATTGCCGTCCCTAAATTCCTACACTTTCGATCACTGGCTCACAAAACAACGGTATTAGGAAGACGGACCATATTCAATGGACAAGACTTAAATGATCAAAGGTTCAAAGTATTCTAATTTTACAGTATTTCCACGGAAATCCTCAATGCACTGTGAGGCCCATCGGATAGACGGTTTGGATCCTCCAAATATGATCCCACATCCAGTTGCTTTAGTCCCTGTGCAGACTTTGCACTATTTGAAAAATGTTGGTGGCTCTTGAAATCGTATACGTGGCATAGCTAAGGCAAGCATGACCGTCTAAACAGCTGGTCCAATTGTGGATGGAGCATAACCGAAAATTTGAAGTGAAAAGATAGCGTTAACCATCTGATTTTTCCAGTTGAATTTTGACCACTCTTTATTTTACTTTTAACCAGCCATTTTTTATAGCCACTAATTGGATGGTTGAGATTGCATAATCATTGTGTTTTAGGTATATCTCCATCCACAACGGGATCATTAACTGCCGACATCAACGGTGCCTTTGGTGTAAGCCTTTAAGCTATACATCTACCTTTGGAACACCCAATTACTATGGAGGAATTAAATATGGTTAGTGTCTTGGTGATCCAAACCGTTGATGGGAGACAGTCAGATGTGTAACTAGATCAATGGTCTGGATCACCAAGTTATGTGCTCCATTTGCAAACACACAGCGCTCCGCGAGTATGTCCGCAAGTCCAGGATCATAGAATTCATCCTAGGAAAGGCTAGTATTTAGTCTGTTCAAGTGGGTCCCACCGTGATGTAAGTGTTTTATCCATGCCCTTCATCCGTTTGCCAGATTATTTTAGCTGATGAGTCCCAAAAATGATGGAGATCCAAGCCTCAAGTGTACAGCACCATATAAAACAGTGGATATTAAACGTCTACTACTGAAAATTTATTGGGCCACAGATATTTTGGATCAAGCTTATATTTATATTTTCTCTTCATCCAGGTCTTTGTCACGTTTTGAACAGGTTGGATGGCAAATGAAACGTCACGGTGGGCCTTAGGAAGTTTTCAATGGTGGATGTTCAATCACCACTGTTCTATGTTGTGTGGTGTACTTGAGCTTTGGATATCCATCATTTTTGGGCTCACAACCTAAATTGAGCTGAAAAAAACGGATGGATGGCGTGGATAAAACATACACATCACAGTGGGCCCCACAGAGCCGTAGATGCTCCTATATACGCCGTGTTCCACAGGCAATCCGATTCCTAGTGTACCACGTGTGGCCCCAGCATTGTACAATACCCTCTTAATAATACCCCTGATTTTTTCCTCCGTAAATGTCTTCTCTTCTTTCTCTTCTGTAAACGTCTTCTCTTCTTCCTCCGTCTTCTCCTTCTTCGTCTGTTAGGCGTCCTCTCTTCCTCTTCTGTCGCTTCGATATCACAGGGGCATATTTGACTGTGATCGGTCATTTTGACCGATCACAATGGGCTTTGGACGATCACAGGGGAAGATTTCACTATGATCGATCATTTTGACCGATCACAGGGGTTTTGACCGATCACAGGGGCATTTTGACCGAATACAGAGTGAAATGACCGAACATGGTGTCTTTTTTAAAAAGAAAAACGAGAAGAAGATGGGTTTTTTTCAGCAAAAAAAATGAAGAAGGTTTTTTAAGAAGAAAAATGAAGACGAACATGGGTTTTTGGAGGTTTTTCGGTTTGGCTAAAAAAATACCTGTGCTTGGCTTCTTGGATGAGGGAGCCATCTTCAACCTTTGAAGTTGGAGATATTGAAGCGACAGAGGAGGAAGAGAGGACGCTAATCAATGCGAAAAATTTATGATACTCTGCTATAATGTGATGGTTGATACGCAGGGACTAAAAAGTTGCACAAATGACATATATGTAACTTAAAGTAAACCATTCAATTCATGGGTCCCCAGTTAAGATACTTCTAGACTAAATCCTTCACTGAATTTTAATGGGCTGTCAAAGTGAAAAATAATTAACAGTCCACATTTAATAAACAAATTTCAATTAATCAGAGGCTAGGATCATTCAAAATCAATTTAAATTTTGCATCAAGACCTATTTATAGTAGATCCAGCAATTTAAATGGTTAAATTTGAGTTGAAATAGCCCACATATACAATTCTGAGTAGCTGTGTATCAACCATCATACAGCGCCTGAGCATTAAATAACACCACTAATTGAAGGAGCTGTTGCTATCAGTAAAAGGGAAAGCCCATGTGGGAAACATCTGCTCCTTTCGTTTCTTATCATAAGGAACCTTGTTACACTACATAAGTTCCTACAGAGCCTGTGATAGAGTCGCAATATCACTGAGAGAGAAAGGGAGAGAGAGAGAGATGAGGAGAGGAGTTTGTATCACAGTGGGAATTCTTGTAATACTCATTGGAAGTCTTATTGGTGGTGGTAGTTGTGAATGGGGGGAGAAAGATGCACCATGCAATGGTTCCGTTGCAGAATGCTATGGAGAGTCCGAGTTCTTCATGGACTCTGAAATCAGTAGAAGAATTCTTAAAGGAATTAACTATCGTCCGTTGAATCAAAACAACCCAGCCAAAGCTGGAAATCGACGGGGTCGACCCTATACACGACCTTGTAATAAGCCCTACGGCTGCAATCGTCCAGGCCAATGATAAAAAGAGAAACACCAATCAAAGGATGCGAGGGTGCATCTAGCTTGTAGGGAGGTGTAAAACATCGAGTCTTGTCTCTGTGTGTAGTTGCTGTGTGTGATGTTAATGTAGTTGTCCAGGAGACACTTGAATCCTACTCGATCTCCTTATGCACTTGTGCCAATGTGGTATTCATGTGTAAGATCCAGGCCATTCATCATATATGTTGGTTGTCCATGAACATGAGCTCCATTCATCATATATGTTGGTTGTCCATGAACATGAGCTCGCTTGATAATGGACTGGCCTGATTTCTGTGGCTGGCATATTCACCACAAATCCCACTTATGAACGGTCAGATCTGGCATCTAAGTACAATGTATTTGTTGTATTTCTCTCTCTACTTTTTAAATCTTTGTATCTTTCTCCTTTGATTTCATTTTAATGTGATTCATGTATCTGGGTTCCATCAATGTTTTCTGGGATTCTTGTAATGATTCCCATGCAAGGTTTTGTCTTTTAGTAGGTGGGCCACAATGTCAGAAACAATTGCACCGTTGAAACAAAAAATAAAAAATAAAAAAACTCTAGCAAAGTATTTCTCAACCGTAAATTTTGTTTTGTAATCCGTGGCCCAATTGATGATGGACCAACATTATTCTTGGACAAGAAGATTTAAATAGTGGTAGATTGATACGTGTCATGTGTGTGAACAAGAGTTCGAAGGACTAATAGGTTCAAATATTCTACTTTGGGAGCTATGTACCCTTTTCTGATAAAGGAAATAAGAATATGAAATTGATAAATCCACCAACTTACCAATCAAATTCAGGACTTTCATTGGATTTGGATTTGGCAAGTCCAGAAATCTACTGTACAAGACGGACGGTCTTGACAGGAGCTCTGTGGGGCCATCGTACAGTAGTGATTGACCTTAATGAGCCACGAAAGTTTTGAATCAAGCTGATATTTGTTTTTTTTCTTTTTTTCTTTTTTTTTTTTTTACCTTCATCCAGGTGTACGTGACCTAATCAACATTATGGAAACATTATGGTGGGGCCTGGGAAATTTTTGATGGTACCGTGTTCTATGACCAATATTGCATGTATCTTATAGTATGGTCTACCTGAGATTTGGATCTTCTTCAGTTTTGGGCTCATGCTATAAAATGATATGGAAAAACGGATGGACGGCGTGGATATAGAATAAATACATCAAGGCATGCAGGCTCCACTATAAAGGGCTGGACTGTCTTGGGTGAGGCGGGGGCCACACCTAATCCGCTCCTGGCAATGGGTGGATGTTGAGCTAATTGGGCTGAGCTTACTCAAAATAATGATTTTACCTGGCCCACTCTAGCTCATTGCCGTCCCTAAATTCCTAGGCTTTCGATCACTGGCTAACAAAACAATGGTTAAGAAGACGGACCATATTCAATGGACAAGAGTTAAATAATCAAAGCTTTCAAGTATTCTGATTTTAAAGTATTTTCATGGAAATCCCCAATCCACCGTGAGGTCCATCCGATAAACGGTTTGGATCCTCTAAATATGATCCCACATCCAGTTGCAAGGTAGACTCTCATTTTAGTTTTGCAACATTTGAAAAATGTTTGTGACTCTTGAAACGTATAAACTGCTGGCCCAACTGTGGATGGAGCATAACCGAAAATTTAAAGTGAAAAGATAGCGTTAACCATTTGATTTTTCCAGTTGAATTTTGACCACTCTTTATTTTACTTTTGAGCGGCCATTTTTTATAGCCACTAATTGGATGGTTGGGATTGCATCATCAGTGTGTTTTAGGTATATCTACATCCACAACGGGACCCACAATTTGGATGGGCAGGATTAATGCTGTAAGTCAGTGCTACATGAGAGTATAGTCACCGGCTGGAAAACTAACATCCAGTACCTATTCCCACCACCAGCCAGGACGCGGATTGCCTGCGAAAGCCTTTCGCAGGCATCTCCTGCGCTCGGAATCTAGGTGACGGCTACAGTGATGTTTGTGAGATATCTACGCCGTCCAATCGTTTTGGGAGATCATTTTAGGCGTTGCAACAAAAAATGAAAGGGATCCAAGACTTAAGTGGGCTGAAAACAGTGACGATTGAACTTCCACAGTTGAAATATTCGTAGGGGCCACAAAAGCTTCGAATCAGAATAATATTTGTGCTTTCAGTTCATCTCAGTAGGAATGACACTATGAACGGTATGGATGGCATAGAAACATCACTGTAGACCCCATAGAGGTTTCAACAGTGGGAAGTTTTCCTACCCACCTTTTACTTTAGTTCAGCCCACTTGAGTCTTGGATACCGTTCATTTTTTGTCTCAACTCCTAAAATAATCTCACACTTTTACTTTAGTTCGGCCCACTTGAGTCTTAGATACCGTTCATTTTTTGTCGCAACTCCTAAACTGATCTCACAAAACAGTGTAGATTTCTCACAAACATCACGGTGGGCCCCACCTATATTCCGAGCGTAAGAGATGCCGGCGAAAGCCTACTGTTAAGGAGATGATTCAGTGATCCAAAATGTTAAACGTAATGGTTCCCCAAAATGAGCAATCTGATCTCTCACCCTCTAAAAAATACATGATATGAACGGCCAAAGCAAGGAAAGAAAGAAAGAGTTGAATGGAAGAAAATCGACTAGTAGCAGGCCCCTAGTGACCGGTCGCATACCCCTGGCGACTGGTCAAATTTCACCTACAACCGGCTCAAATAAGCCAAAATTCAACTTTGCTTGTTGGACTATTTTGGACTCCTTGCAACCAATTGCAGAGGCTGGCGACCAGTTGTCTCTCAACAGCCACCGATCGCCTCTCAACAACGACCGATCGACTGATTCCATAGTTTTGCGCATGATTTTAGAGTTTGTATCCATTTTCGACCAAGAGTTCTTTCTAATCTCATTTTTAAGATTTCTTTCATGCTTATGCGTATATAAGCTCATATTATTTCGTTGTTAGAAATCAATTATCATTATTTTTTAAATAAAACTTTAGTTTTTATTTTCTTCATAGATTCAAAGAATTCTGGTTTATAATTCTCATAAAATTCCATGGATCTGAAGTGCTTATCCATGAGAGAGATGATGGTGATTGATCTCACCACGTCTACGCCACTGCCACAATTACCGTTAGGGGAGGATTGGAGAGTAGTCACATTTCTCATAAACTCAGTATGGGTAAAATCTGTGATGTCCACCATGATTTATGAATTTTATCCACTTCAGTCTATCCATTTTACCAAAGAATTTTAGGTTTTGATCCCAAAAATGAAACATATCCAAATCTTAAATGGGCCACACCATAGGAAATAGTGTGAATCGAAGGTCTACCATTGGAAAAAGTTTGAGGGCCTCAGAAGTTTTGGATCAAGCTGATATTTTGCTTTCCTTCATGCATGTCTTTGTGATCTTATGAACAGGTTGCATGACAAATAAAGATTATTGTGGGACCTAGCAAGGTTTCAACTGTTGAAATAATGATTCCCACTGTTTCCTATGGTAGGGTCCAGTTGAGCTTTGGATATGCTTCACCGTTTTAGCCTAGCGCCTCAAATAAGCCGTAAAAACAGATGACCAGTGTCGATAAACCACATACATTCACGGTGGGCCCAACTGAGTTTACTCAGTGCGATAAAAGCGTACTGAGTAACTCAAGACGCAATCCGATTTCCTTGGGGTCAGCCTTTGAGCTACACATCTACGGACGCGGATTGCCTGCATCTCCTGCGCTCGGAATCTAGGTGGGCCCATTGTGATGTTTGGTAGAAATCTACGCCGTCTAACCATTTTTTGATATCATTTCAGGCGTTACGACCAAAAATGAACGGGGTCCAAGACTCAAGTGGGCCGTACTAAAGAAAAAGGTGGGTAGGGAAACTCCTACCGTTGAAACCTCTATGAGGTCCACAGTGATGTTTATATGCCATCCATACAGTTCATAATGTCATTCCTATTGAGATGAACTGAGATTCAAAACTTCTGTGGCCCACGAATATTTCAACTGTGGAAGTTCAATCATCACATTTTCGGCCCACTTGTGTCTTGGATCCCATTCGTTTTTTGTCTCAACATCTAAAATGAACTCACAAAATGGTTGGACGGAGTAGATTTATCATAAACATCACAGCGGGCCCCACCTAAATTCCGAGCACAGGAGATGCCTGCCAAAGGTCCGCCCTACATCTACCGTTGGAACAACCAATCACTACGGAGGAATTATATATGGTCAGTGTACCTTGGTGATCCAAACCGTTGATGGGAGAGTATGACTAGATCAATGGTCTGGATCACCAAGTCATGTGCTCCATTTGCAAACACACCCGAGTATGTCCACCAGTCCAGGATCATATAACTCGTCTTAGGAATGGCGAGTTTAGTCAGTTTTTAGTCTGTGCAAGTAGGTCTGTGTTTTATCCATGCCCTTCATCCGTTTTGCCATATTATTTTAGTCCATGAGCCCAAAAATAATGGCGAACCTCAAGTGGACCACAACACAAAGAAGAGTGGATATTAAATGACTACCATTGAAAACTTTTTGAGGCCACAAAAGTTTTGGATCAAGCTTATATTTGTATTTTCCTTTCATCTAGGTCTGTGTCACTTTATGAACAGGTTGGATGGAAAATCAAACATCACGGTGGGCCCCAGGAGTTTTTCAATTGTGGATGTTCATCGTGTGGTCCACTTGAGCTTTGGATATGCATCATTTTTGGGCTCATTCCCTAAATTAATCCGGAAAAACAACTGGATGGCGTAGAAAACACACACATCACGATGGGCCCCACAACGCTTGGGCCACGTCGAGTCACATGGATATTCCTATACATGCCGTGTGCCACAGGCAATCGGCCACGTGTGGCCCTAGCATTGTACAATACCCTCTTTAATAAATCAAATGAGAAAATTTATGATACTCTGCCATAATGAGATGGTTGATACGCAGGGACTAAGAAATTGCACAAATGCCATACATCGTAAATTATGAAGTAAACCATTCAAGTCATGGGTCCCCAGTTAAGATGCTCCTGTATTTTAACCTTGGTTGAAATTGAACGGGATGTGAAAATGAAAAATAGCAATTGTCCACATTTAATAAACAAATTTCCATTAATCAGAGGCTGGGATCATTCAAAATCAATTTGAATTTTGGATCAAGACATATTTATAGTAGATCCAGCAATTTCATTAATGGTTAAATTTGAGTTGAAATAGCCCACATATACAGTTCTGAGTGGCTGTGTATCAACCATCATACAGTGCCAGAGCATTAAATAACACCACGAGCTATTACTGTCAGTTAAAGGGAAGGCCCATGTGGGAAACATCTGCTCCTTTCATTTCTTATCATTAGGAACCTTTGTTACACTACATAAGTTTCTACAGAGCTTGTGATAGAGTTGCAATATCACAGAGAGAGAGAGAGAGAGAGAGAGAGAGAAGATGTGGAGAGGAGTTTGTATCACAGTGGGAATTCTTGTAGTACTCATTGGAAGTCTTATTGGTGATGGTAGTTGTGAATGGAGTGAGAGAGATGCACCATGCAATGGTTCCATTGCAGAATGCTATGAAGAGTCTGAGTTCTTCATGGACTCTGAAATCAGTAGAAGGATTCTTCAAGGGAATGGTAATATCATCTATAATACATTGAAGCCCAACCTACCTTACTATGGCGGGAGCAATCCGGGTGCATCCTATACACGACCTTCCACGGAGGCCAACAATTGCAAGCGTTATCTTCATTAGAGCAACATCAATCAAATGTCCACCTAAAAACCCAATTACCTACCTATCTTATACTAATCAAGGATGCGAGGATGCATCTAGCTTGTAGGAAGGTGTAAAACATCTAGTCTTCTCTATGGGTGTAAGTTACAGGATCCACTTGAATCCTTCTATATATCCTTATGCTCGTCTGCCAACTTGGTATTATTCATGTGTAAGATCCAGGCCATTGATCATGTTGTTTGTGACCTCGCTTGATAATCTCCGCGTTCTTTTCACTTAATGATCTGCGCATGTGCGGTAAATATTGTGTTCGAGAAAAACTACAATGGCCCATGTTCAAGTTCCACCGAGCTGATGAGTACTTGACTGGTCTGATTTCTGTGGCTTGCATATTCACCAAGTCCCACTTATGAACGGTCAGATATAGTTATTTTTTTCTGGTTAGTCATGTTACACACCCTACCCTGTTAATTGCGCAATGCACCCACACAGGTTAGTCACACATGCACCCACCCACCAGTGGGATAAGTGTGTCTCCATGGCATTTCAAACCTGACACCGGCTGTTGAAACGCCACACCTAAGCGTCTTCCAGCTGGGCTAGCAGGCGAGATACCAGTCAGATATAATACCTAAGTGCCATGTAGTTATTGTATTTTTATCTCGAAGTTCTACATCTCTTGATTTCATTTTAATGTAATTCATGTATAATGGTTCCATTCAATGTTTATTGGAATTCTTGCAAAGTATTTCTTAGCCATAAATTTTGTTTTATAATCCGTGGCCCATCTGATGATGGACCAACATTATTCTTGGCAAGAAGATCTAAATAGCGGTAACACATGATGTGTGGAATAGAACTCATAGCAATGTGCCCGATTGACAAGTGGCGTTATGTGTGTAAATAAAAGTTGAAGAACCGAACCTGTTAGCTGCGCAATGCACCCACATTGTTAGTCACACGGTGTACCCACATTGAAACGCCTACTCGTCTTCCAGCTGGACTAGCAGGCAAGACATAAGAGTTGAAGGGTTTATAGGCTGAAATGTCTCTTGCTTTGAGAGTAATTTACCTTTTCTGATAAAGGAAAATAAGAATGTGAATGAATTTGGTAAATCCACGAACTTACCAATCAAATTCAGGACTTTCATTGGATTTGGATTTGGCAACTCCGAAATCCAATGTACAAAAGGGTTTGGATATTTTAACCGTGATCACAGACCCAATCACTATAGTATCGATGGAGGCGGATAGGGTACTACCCCCCAGGACTAGCTAGAGATGGATGGACGTGACAGGGTCTCTGTCGGGCCCACCATGATGTATTTGTTTTATCCACCTTGTCCATCCATTTTGACATATCATTTAGGGCATAAGCCTAAAAAGGAGGCAAATCGATGGCTCAAGTGGACCCACCACAAGAAGCAGTAGGGATTTAACGCCCATCGTTGAAAACTCCTTGGGGTCCTGAATGGACCCCGTGGCTCTTGATAACGCTGGGATAGGCTTAGTTAGAGTAGGTTAACCTCTTCAAGCTGTTTGAGAGGGTGCTGTCTTCTTGGCACCTTTCTTGGCACATTTCTTTTCGTCTTTTCTTAAATCAAGTCTTTTCTTAAATCAAGTTGCACACAGAGTGAAGATAGCCTCGTTTCAACACTGAGGTCATTGTATTGATTTCCATAATGGGGTTGGCTAACATTGTGACGTAACTAACAAGGGTGGGTGGGTGTACTAACAATGGGGTCTGTGAACTAACCCAAACTAACCCATGAAAAAAAAAAAAGTTGAGGCCCAAGCTTTTTGTGCAGCCCACCCAAATGATCCCCGCACAGCTCCAGTTTTCTTCTATAAAGTTAGAGGGTGTATTACCCCTCTGCTTCAGAAAAAAAAAAATAATAATAATAAATAAATAAATTCTTTTAACGGGCAACACAAGTTCCAGATCAAGCTATTATTTATGTCTTCCCTTCATCTAGGTTTCTGTGACTTATGAACAGGCTGGATGGTAAATAAACATCATGGTGGGTACTAGGAAGGTTTCAACTGTGGCTGTCATTGTCACTGCAGCTTGCTATGGTGTGGTCCACTTGAGCATTCAGTCTTTCTCATCTTCAGGATCATGCCCTAAAATGATATGTCAAAATGGATGGACGGTGTGGATAAAACCCATTCATCACAGTGGGCCCTACAGAGCCCCTGTCAGACTGTCCGTCTCTAGCTAGGTCCTGGTGGGGTTAGTACCCCATCTGCGTCCGTCTCGACTGATCATATAACAGTACTACTTCAGTAATTCTATTGTATCAAAGGCACATGTAAGGAATTATCTTGTCTGGCGCCACATGTTTGTATGGTACTTGTGCCGCAAGTCCAGCAAGTCCAGCTCTTGAAAGTGGGGACATGGTTCCGTGATCCAAACCATTGATACAAATGGGTTCCATTCCAGTTGGGGATGCCACAAAAGTTTCACAAATTATTAATGCAATTCTTCTTGTCAGCAAATTTTTATGCTCATCATCTTTCGATTGGAGAGATTTTTGGGTGGATCAATCAACTATTGAGAATGTGTAATATTGATTACCAAACAATGGCCAATGGCTCATCTGTTGGAGTGTTAAGTCCCATTCTATACATTGATACACCATCTTCTAATGGCTTGAGCTCTTAGAGAAAGTGGTTGCTTGACATCGCCTCACAGCCGAAGGTCAAGCTTTCAAATCTTGGGAACTATCTCATTAGCGCATAAAATGGCAGCATACAATTGTTGGGCTAACACACAAAAGTCATGCCACTTTGCCGACCTGATCCATTCATAAGTTGGCCTTCAATTTTCAATCGATACATTGGATGGTTAGGATTGCATGACATATATAAGTGCATATATAAGTGTTTCTTTAGATCCGTAAACAGCCCAGTAATGAACCCCAACCAATAATTCGTTAAATCTATTTTGTACATGACACCGAAGTACATGGGGCCCTCATGCAGAGAGTACCGGCCAATGCATCTAAGCTCCATGGCGGTTGGAGAAGCATCAGAATATCTCTTTATCCTTGCCCTCCCAGGTAACCTAACTAAGACCTCCCTGTAGGGCTACCCACATCTCACGATGCACATAATAGAACCCACCCCATGGCCATCTTGCATCTCATAGGACCATAGGCCACCCCACCCCAGTGTTGAGATGCACCTGCATCAAGCCTACTATGTTGTACATGTAAAGTCTACTCTATCTATCAAATTTTATCCTAAAGGTAAAAAATTAGCTAGATCCACAATTCATATGAGCCACACCACATTGAACAATAAGGATATGATGCAGAGCAGGTCGTTGACTATTTCATGGCCTAGATGGACCAAAAGAAGATCAGGTCGAGGTCAAAAGTGATCTAGACTGTAAAAAGATCGTATATCGCGATCTGAGATGAGTTTCAGGGCATATAATATATGATTTTGGGTAGATCGAACTACTTTAGCCAAGTAACCTACTCCATCGACGGTCATTAGCCTAGTTTTATTTTAATTTTACTACTTATAATAAGTTTAGTTTCGATCATAACTTTAGATCCATAGGGTTTTAAACTTTGTGCCCAATATGAAAAGGGCATATTAGAATAATTAGTAGAACAACATAGTTATGCCCGTTTGAAAACTTTGTATTTTTGGCCGAAAACCATGAGTTTGAGTAGAATTGAGAGACTTTTATAAATAATAAGTTTACTGTTTATAATAAGTCGGGTTTTTTTAGGAGTTTAAGTTTAAGTTGGTGTTTGAAACTTCTACCTATGGTTTAATTTCTTATTTAAAGCATTGTAGTCACGTTAATTCTCATTCAATCGGTTATTACGAATTTTCTTTAATTTATTTTCTATTCTCTCTTTCTTTTTAGGGTTACGAATTCAATTGGTACTTATTTGATTAGGCTGGCGGTGATCAGCCTAATCACGCCCTCCCTACGGGATGAGATGCCAACCACGTGGGTTTGTGTGTGGAGCGATCATGGTGTGTATTCATCAAACCCATTAATCAAGTGTATCTGATTACCACTACGAAGATTAAATAAAATATTATCCTAATACAGAACTCAGGTGGGCCATATTACCATGTCAGCGGTTTTGGGAGCAGCTTTACATTGTTCTCATTCAGGCCGCTCTTACCAGTTTTTAATCAGGCAGGACGGCAATCGTGTTCGCAACTCACCAAGCTATAGGGTGGTGAGGAAACTGTGTAGCCCATAATGATGTATGTGCTTCATCCACGCCGTTCATCCATTTTTCCAGCTCATTTAGGCCATGAATCTAAAATTGAAGCATATCCAAATCCAAGCAAACAATGCTACAAGAAATAGTGAGAATTGAACACCTAGAATTGAAAACTTTCTTAGGGCAACATAACTTTTGGAATATTTGTGCTTTCCCTTCACCTCATGTCTGCGTGACCTTATGAACAGGTTGGATGACAAATAAGCATGTCATTATCCCCACATAACATGTTTTATGTGGTGTGATCCACTTGAGCTTTGGATATGCTTTAATTTTGGGCTTATGCCCAGAAATGAGATGGAAAAAATGGATGTACAGGGGTGGACAATGACACATAAATCACCGTGGGCCCCACAGCGTTACTCACTACCCATTCCGCGTCCAATCGGGCTTATCTTCCATACCTACCGACCAGATTTAAAATTAAAAAAAAAAAAAAAAAAAAAAAAACAACAAACAAAAACAAAAAAAAAACAAAACAAAACAGACGGTGAAGCCCGGATCCCAAAAGACAGGCTGGTTCAACGTTCAGGTGTACCATCCAAAAAACTTATCCCTAACCTAAGAAATCCTGTGACCACTAAGGGCTATGCCTTACCGTCAGTCCCATCTCGATGTATTTATTATACATCCATACCTTCCATCCATTTTGCCAGATATCCACATCTCAGGTGGACCCGTAATATAGGAAACAGTGTTTATTGAATGACCCATATTAAAATTTCCTTGGGCCCACCATAATCTTTATTTGCCATCCAACCCATTGATAAGGTCACACTATGATGAAGGATAAAAACAAATATAAGCTTAATCCAAAACTTTTGTAGCGGCAAAGAAGTTTCTAACAATCATCACTGTTTCCTATAGCATGCTCTACCAGATACTTGGGACCCACCTTGATGTATGAATTCTATATCCACTCCATCCATATCTTCTTCTTTTTTTCAGATTATTTTAGGACATGACCTTAGAAATGAAGGAGATCCAGTTCCAGGTGAACCATATCATATGTAGCAGTGGTGATTGTCCATTAGTGAGCCAAAAATGTTTTGGATCAAGCTGATATTTGTTTTCCCCTTCATCCATGTTTCCGTGGCCTTATCAACATGTTTGATGGCAAATAAACATTACAGTGGGCCCTAAGAAGTTTTTAACGGTTGAGTGTTCAATCACCCCTAATTCCTCCGGTATGGTTCACCTGAGATTTGGATATACTTCATTTTAGGGCATGAAGGTAGGCGAGGCCCATGTAAGGTGAGGCCCGAGTCCCATCTCATCCGCTTCCATAATAGAGACAATCACAACTCAAAACTTTATTCATAAAATAAGTAAAGGACAGAAATGCATGCCCTTAATTATGCCAAAACAAGACCAGGCATGACTGAATGTTCGCACGTACACGCACGTGTATCATATACACACACGTACAACCCCTATACCACATAATCCTCCTATCTTTCTCTATCTCTCCTCAATACTCCAAGGAGGAAAAAGAGGCTTTTAGTTATAACTGTCCTTTGGATACTTTGATCAGATCCTTTCTACCAACGCTCGAATCCAAATACTGAGGCAATTTGGTAATCGTTTCTTCCTCATGAAGCACATGGTATGAATTGATTGAATGTAATATAAACACCACAGTTGACCCTACATAAAACTAACGGTGTGCTTCCCATCTCAACAGGCCCTTATGGTGTAGCTTGCCTGAGTTATGGATTACCATGATTTTTGGGTTCAATGGTTAAAATGAGGCAGCCTAACAAATGGATGGGTGTAGATCTCATGAAACTTACACCCACGTGGTATTCCTGGCACATGCGAAGGATTCTTGAGCCGTACATCATGTGGGCCCTACCTTCATGATGATCTGGTCCATTAATAGTCAATCTAGATTTGCTAAGGGTCCACATTTAAACTCCTTAATAAGTGTAAATTTGTTATCCTTACATGGAGTCTCCAGTTGTTCAGTAAACATGCATGATTGTATCTGATATACTTACATTCACCAGACAAAATGTTATTTTAAGAAAGTGTATCGATTGAGCCACATGCATGTCAGTCCACACATGTGAGATGGGCCATGGATCAAGATGGCCCATGCACAATGTAAATTGATCAACGTGAGCCACAGATCATGAATGCTATGTACGAAATAATCTACCATATCGTTTATACTTTCTTAAAAAAAATGAAAGGGACATTTACTGTAAAATTCCCCCAGGAATTGGACTTTACCAAATAGTGCCTAAAGGAATTATAATATCCATCCACCTTGCTTTACAAATGAGAATCAAGATTTATGAGGCCCAGTACGTGTCTCACAACCAACCGTCTAATAGATATACACCAGCATTAATATTATTAGATGAACCAAAAATATTGCAAATCCAATAATAAGGTGGGCCAACCCAGTAGCAAATCTTGATGTTGATGTTGATATATACTTTACAACCCCACACACCAAGCTGTAGAATCAGCTTATTCTACAAATGATAGAGTAGAACCAGCCTAAAATTAATGGTCACGGATCGCATGCTGACCTTGGCAGGGCTCTGTGGGGCCCACCCTAATGTATGTGTTTTAACCATGCGATCCATCCGTTTTGTCAGCTTATTTTAAGGTATGAGCCCAAAATGGAAGCATCTACAAAGCTCAAGTAGACCACACCACAGGAATTGTGGGATTGAACGCCTACCATTGAAAACTTCTTAAGGGGGCTACAGAAGTTTTGGATCAAGATGATATTTGTGTTTTCCCTTCATTCAGGACTATGTAACCTTATAAACAGATTGGATGGCAAATAAACATTACTGTGGGCCCCAGGAAGGTAACAGTGGATGTCGTTATGCCCACCTTATCATATGGTTTGGTCCACTTGAGCTTTGGAGATGCTTCTACGTGCTAAAAAGAGCTGGCAAATCAGATGGACAGCTTGGATAAAACACATGTATCATGGTGGGCACCACAGAGTCCTGCCACCATGGAGATCACCACACAATCCATGTCCCAAATTAATAATCCGTATGTTTCCAATATTTGGCTTATGTATTTGCAAGATTGCCCAAAGTGTTGTGTACATGGTAGAGTAAGCTCAAAAAACTCGCTTGACTTGGCTCGGATCGAAAGTGAGTTTGGGCTGAGTCGAGTCAAATTTTGGGTGCTCGAATAAATTCAAGTTGAGTACCGAGCAAGGCTACACTCGACTCAGCTCGACTCATAGAGTGGCTCGAAATCGGCTCGACTCATATCGTAACTTAGAGTATAAATACCCCAAAAAAAAATCATTTAAAAAAAAAATTGCATGACTGTCCAAGCGCCCTAACCCTAAGCCTAACCCTCTCCCTCTCCCTCTCCCTCTCTCTTTCTCTTTGCTTCGCCCACCTAGCCCCACCGAACCACCCCCCACAACCCACTCCGGCACTCCCTCCTTCCCTCTCTCTCAAGTCTCGGCTCGACGTCAGCCACCCCCTGAGCTGTCCTGCGACCTGCCTATCCGCTCGACCCTAGCCACCCCTTGAGCTGCCCAACCTGCCTATCCGCTCGACACCAGTAATCATTTTTCCCCTCCATTTTTTTACATGAACTTAGCACGAAAGACTCAAACTCGAACTCCGCTTGAACTCGAACTCGCTCGGTCTGCTGATCGAGCAGGGTTCACTCTCGACTCGACTGAGTCGAGTTGAGCACCGAGCAAGGGTTGGGTGGTTCAAGCCGAGCAATGAGCAGGGCATAGCTTGACACAACTCGACTCGTGTACAGCTCTAGTCGCCAGTTCTCATGTGGTCCTAAAATTTTCCACAACACCTGTTTCAGGTGGTGCTTAAAAACATTAGATCTTTGGACCCACTATGTTGTATATGTAAAATCAACTTTCTACCTAATGCAATCCACAACTCAAGTGGACCACACCATCATCAAGCGCATTCGTCAGATTGACTCATCAGGATGAAGGGAGTATATAAAAATCAGCCTATTAACCCAAAACTCTGGTGGACCACCACGCTCGAATCTAGAGGTTTTAGGTGCAATTTTACGTGGTCCAATTGATGTGGTCCATCAGTGTTTTTTCATCTGCTGATATTTTGCATGTACCGTGAATATTAGAATTCTCTTCGTTCCAAAATCCAAGTTGGTTCACTCATTAGGGGTGACCGGCCATTGGTGATTTTCTAACCAGTCGAGATTTGCTCACCTGATGAATGGATTAGCCAGATTTACAGTTCAGCGCATGCTGGGAGCGGATTAGGTCAGGTTTGGGTAAGATACATTTTATAAGATCATAATATAGGCCAAAAAATGAGGCAGATCCAACGCTCAAGTGGGCCACACCAAATAGTGAGTCGACCCAGGGTCCACTCACTATTTGGCGTGGCCCACTTGAGTGCTGGATCTGCCTCCTTTTTAGAGTCGTACCTTAAAATGATCTTATAAAATGGATGGACGGAGAGGATAAATGGATATATGAGGGTGGGTCCCTCCACAGGTCTGCCCGCATGGTAATGCGGGCCACATTAAATTGATACGAGATAAGGAATGGACGGCGCGGTAGTAAGACACAATCCACGTCCGTTGAACAAAACGACGTGGGAAAAACCGCTGCATGTGAAGGATAACGTACAAAGCACCATGTGAAACTATCTTCCAAATTCATATTCAAGTCATTGACAGGGACTTTTTTCTGTCGGCAAGGATGTAGCTTTGCTAAGCACACAAGCGTATAGAAGTCAGCTAATGCACACGCCACCAAATATACTTCTGTAGCAAATAGGTATAATATCCAAGCCATCCATCAGAAGGGTAGCACTATATTAATTTATTACCAAAGGAATCGGATCAGTTGATTAGTCAGGTGGGACACAATTAACTGAACAACTGTACTGTTGTGTAAGAATTAGCTAAAGTTTTCAAGCCCATCAACTTATTTCAAGTATCATTCTCTGCCTACTACATGGACCACCATTGTTTTTTGGTATGAAAATCTAAGCAGTGAGATCCACCTGATGAATGGCTTAGATATTTCACCTATCTGCCACGCTGGCATATGTGGTGGCGTGTGCATCAGTTGATTTGTACACTCGTGTGCGGTTAACAAAGATTCTTATTGACAAGCGCACATGCAACCCAACTTTCTCCTACAAAGTGGCTCTCCGTAGGCCGGATCTAGGGTTGTCAATGGATCGAATCTTGGTCCGGATCTACTTTGGATCCACTCCAATTTTACCGAATTCAGATCAACGATCAGAATCAACAGATCGAATTCAGATCTTGTTAATTAGATCTGTTAAAATTTTAGGTCGGATACTTCTTTTAAGATCTTATCAGAATTTAAAATGAATTAAATAATATATATATATATATATATATATATATATATATATATATATATATATATATATATATATATATATATAAACCACATATATTATATCTTAAGTGGACCATAGTATTTACCATCTAACATGTTGAATGGTATCCACATGTATTCAGGATCGGAGTCGGATCAGCCGAATTTCAATCAGGTTGGCTTTCAGATCAAATGTTAAGAGATCCATCGGATTTTGGGTCGGAGTCGAATCATCCGGATCACAAATCGGGTCGGATTCGGATCATCCCCTATCCTCTCCAAATCCGATCCGTTAACAGCCCTAGCTGGATCTACTCCAAGCGCTTGTACGTTAAACTAAAATTACACTGTAATTTATAGGTCCATGCTATATTAATTTACTATTAAACGAATCAGATCCATTGAGTTGATAGGTGGGACACAATTAACTGAACAACTGTACCATTGTTCAAGAATTAGCTGAAGTTATCAAACCCATCAACTTATTTCAAATATCATGCTCTGCCTACTGCATGGACCACCATTGTTTTTAGGTATGAAAATATAAGCAGTGAGGTCCACCTGATGAATGGCTTAGATATTTCACCTATCTACCACGCTGGCATATGTGGTGGTGTGTGCATCAGTTGATTTATACACACGTATGCGCTTAGCAAAGATTCTTAGGACAAGTGCACATGCAAAAGGGGAATCTACGCCGTGGACAAAACAGACACGGATTGCCTGCTTGAATCTAGTTGGGTCCCATAGTGATGTTTGTGAGAAATCTACGCTGTCCAACCATTTTGTGAGATCATTTTAGATGTTGCGGCAAAAAATGAATGGGATCCAATATTCAAGTAGGCCTAAATAAAGCAAAAGGTGGGTAGGGAAATTCCTACCGTTGAAATCTCTATGGGGTCCACAGTGAAATAAGGTTTTTACCGACAAAATAATTCGTCTATTTTGAATCAGATTTCGTCGGGAAAAGTTATTACCGACGAAATTTTTCGCGACTAATATCGTCGCAAAAAGGGCGTCGGTAAAGGCTTTTCCTGACGAAATATAGGTTCGTCAGAAATAATAAAATAATTACCGATGAAAAAGATCGTCGGAAAAACATATGATTTTTTGTCGCAGAAAAATGTGTTTCGTCGATAAATAAAGTTTTTACCGACGAAATATTCCGTAGGTAAAACTTTTACCTACAAAAAATTTCGTCGGTAAAAAGTATTACCTACGAAAAATTTCGTCGGTAAAAATTGTTGCTCCGCTATTACCTATGAAATATTTCGTCGGTAATAGTTTTTACCAACGAAAAATTTTATAGTTAAAAGATTTACAACGAATTGTTTGCAACAAATTGTTTTGTCGGTAAAACTTTTTCCTCCTCTATTACCTACGAAATATTTCATCGGTAAAAATCTTCCCTTTTCTAATTCCATTTGTTTTCAAAATTCAGGAAAAAATTTCTGATATACACCTGTAAATAAACCTACTACAATACATTTTTATCCTATTCACATCTACATACATACGAACAAACACAAACCACACCATCCATACACAAAAAATCCATTCCATATCCATAGACAACCCACATTCATCTACGCACAAATACATATAAGTTTAATATTCGTACATAAAAAAAAATCACGAAGATGAAGGCGGAGGTGGCGAGGCATCAGTTCCAAAGCGTGCAGCGAGAGCCTGAAATATCTCTTGCATCCGTCGCTCATACTCCACCCACAACTCATCGATCCTCCTCTCCTGCTCCTCCCATCGCCTCTCCTCCTCCTCTCATCACCTCTCTTCCTCATCTCTCCACCTCTGCTCCTCCTCCACCCTACACCTCTACTCTTCCTCCCTCTGCCTCTCCAGCTGCTCTTTAATCTCACCGACGATGACCCGTAGCTGCTGGACCTCTCTCTCTGCAATATCAACTCGACGTAGAACGCTCTCACCAGCTACGGATCGGCTGGAGTCAGCTCTAGTGGGTGCCATGAGCTTGGCACCATGGCCAAGCCCACGCACATATCCAGAACGGGTGCCAAGCACCTCTCTCAGGATTTCTGGCTTACTCCCTTGACTACCATTGGGAGTGGGCAGACTGCGTATGGTGTCCATCGCCGCCTGTAATGAAAACATATGAAATTTCATAACAAATGACATGAATGACATTATTATCAATCAATGCAATTAAATTTTACAAAGTAAAGATTTTTACCCAATGTTCACTGGCTCTAGGATGAACCCAAGATCCCGTCGCCTGCCGACAGTAAGTCTCTCTGTAGAGGTCTACTGGTCCAGGCTCCTGGCTGGTGACGGAATCTCGCTACGCAATCGAAATGAAAGTAGACTTATAATAAATGTCAATCAAAATAATATATCAACTTAATAATCATCAATAATTTCTTACCATGTCGTAACGATGTCGTACAAATGACTTTGAACCAGCTACGTGGTTCACTTGTAACTTTTCCCTGTTCGCAGAATTTATTCTACTCCTCTTCTGAACACATTATTCAAAATACATTATTATTAATTGCGAATTTAATTGTTACCTTAAGATATCGTAAATATGTAAATATTACCTGAAAAGCCTCCGACGAAAATCTCTCGCAGAGTATCCGCCAGTCGTCTGTAGTCACGTGCGGCGATGCGGACAATACAACCTCATCGTGCATCCTGCAAAGGCTTGTACCAGCTGGTGTAACTCTCCGCTGGTGTAACTCTCCAGCGGTACTCCTTGAACCGCTCTCTTATCATGTCGTCGAAGGCATGAGAAATGTAAGGAACATTCAAATCGAAGACAAATTTATCCTGCAGTTTCGTAAGTAATAGATTAAGGCAATAAACTTATGAAGAAAATCACTTAACCGTAATTGAACTTTTACAAAAGTGAATTTCAATTTACAAAAATTTACCTGAAGGCGCTGACGGATGAGCTGTCGCACATCATCTGTCACGTCAGTCCAACGGGGGGTAGTGGCGGGGATCAAAGATCGGCATAGGACACTAACCTCAGACGTAAACAGCCTGGCACTGTCCCCAACAGGTCTAAGGCAATCCTGTGGGAATTCTACCGCTACCCTACCCTCACGCGTAAGTCGTTCTAAAACTAACCCACCCATGGGTCCACGTCCTCGTCGGCTAGTAGAAGATGCTGTCGCGAAAAGAAATATGTAAGTAACAACATAAACAGAAATCATTAAATAAATTCCTAGACTTACATGCACTGCTCGGTGTATGCTGAACCAAAGGATCAGACTGCCTGTGATGCACCATGCGACGTCGATGCTGTTTGCGTCGCATCACGGGTGGAAGGGGTAGATCCAGTGCGCGAACAACCTGATCTCCCACCTGGTGCCATGACTGAATATGTCCAAAATCGGGTTCGGGATCTGGTTTAGAAAATCGAGTTCGGGATCGGGTTTAGGAAATCGGGTTCGAGATCGGGTTTAGGGTTAGGTTTTCGAGTTTGGGTTTAGGTTTCGATTAGAGTTATGGATTTAGGAATAGGTGTAGGTTTAGGTTAGGTGAATTGAGTTTAGGTTTAGGTTTAGGCATAGGTTTAAGAAATTGGGTTCGGGATTGGGTTTAGGGTTAGGTTTTCGAGTTTGGGTTTAGGTTTCGGTTAGAGTTGTGGATTTAGGAATAGGTGTAGGTTTAGGTTAGGTGAATTGAGTTTAGGTTTAGGTTTAGGCGTAGGTTTAGGAAATCGGGTTCGGGATCGGGTTTAGGGTTAGGTTTTCGAGTTTGGGTTTAGGTTTAGGTTAAAGTTGTAGATTTAGGAATAGGTGTAGGTTTAGGTTAGGTGATTTGAGTTTAGGTTTAGGTTTAGGCATAGGTTTAGGAAATCGGGTTCGGGATCGGGTTTAGGGTTAGGTTTTCGAATTTGGGTTTAGGTTTCGGTTAGAGTTGTGGATTTAGGAATAGGTGTAGGTTTAGGTTAGGTGATTTGAGTTTAGGTTTAGGTTTAGGAAATCAGGTTCAGGATCAGGGTTCAAGGTTAGGTTTTCGAGTTTGGGTTTAGGTTTAGGTTAGAGTTGTGGATTTAGGAATAGGTGCAGGTTTAGGTTAGGTGAATTGAGTTTAGGTTTAGGTTTAGGCATAGGTTTAAGAAATCAGGTTCGGGATCGGGTTTAGGATTAGGTTTTCGAGTTTGGGTTTAGGTTTCGGTTAGAGTTGTGGATTTAGGAATAGGTGTAGGTTTAGGTTAGGTGATTTGAGTTTAGGTTTAGGTTTAGGAAATCAGGTTCGGAATCGGGTTTAGGGTTAGGTTTTCGAGTTTGGGTTTAGGTTTAGGTTTAGGTTAGAGTTGTAGATTTAGGAATAGGTGTAGGTTTAGGTTAGGTGAATCAAGTTTAGGTTTAGGTTTAGCCAAAGCTTATAGGCTTTAGTTTTAGGTCTATGGTTTAGGATTTAGGGTGTAGGTCTTGGAGACTCAACCAACTCACGGATAGCTCCAACGCACATCCGGGTCTGCTCCACACAAAGACGGGCCTGTCCAAATGGTCAGGCCACCCATATTGTTATCCATAGAAAATGGACAGCTTCGGCATGGTCACAACAGCGGTTCCCACCTTCTAGGGACCCCCGCTCAACACCCGGATAGCTCCGACGCACATCCATGTCTGCTTCATCAATTTCGAGCTAATACATAAACACGGGTCTGTCCAAATGGCCAGGCCACCTATATTGTTGTCCATAGGAAATGGACAGCTTCAGCATAGGCACAACAGCGGTTCCCACCTTCCAAGGACCCCCGCTCAACACCCGGATAGCTCCGACGCACATCCGGGTCTGCTCTATTAATTTCAAGCTAATACATAAACATGGGCCTATCCAAATGGCCAGGCCGCCTATATTGCTGTCCATAGCAAATGGACAGCTTTAGCATGGTCACAACAGCGGTTCCCACCTTCCAGGGACCCCCGCTCAACATCAATATCAATCAACTACTTTTAATCACAAGTATCATGTTCGTCATCTAATTTGCTAATAAATGATAATATAATACAATCAGTCGCCCATCCAAGGATGGATAGATTGAAATGCTATCATTATTTTCATTTAAATGCCTAAGCCTAAATTTTAACAGCATTTCCCCCTATCTCTTCAGATATATTTATCTTACATTTCATTTCCACGTCAAGTATCCACACATTGTGTGAATTATTGACAATGGAAATAAACATAAGAAACATATCCAAAGAGAATAGGAGAGTTACCGCACGAAACTAATGACAGAGCATGTAAATGACAAACAACGAGAACATTCCAATCTATCCAACCTTGGACTGTCCAACAGGACAATTTGACAGATTTTCATACCTCCAATACACACTTTATCTATGCTCGGCAATATAGAAATCTCTAAATGGGCTAACTGATTCTATTATACTACCATTTGTGGACAAAAAATAACTATTAATAAGAAGCCAAATACATCCATAACATACATCCACATAAATCAACCACGGGTAGCTTCGACGCACATCCGGTTTTGCTCCATCAATTCCAGATACACAAGCACATGAAAGTGGCAGAATCATCAACACCATGAATCAAGTCTAATCAAATACCTAATGACTATATTGTGAACAATTAAGTATGGGGCCCACCATGGGAATCGGATTGCGTGCGGAGTACTCCGCACGCTCTTATCGTGCAGAGTAAACTCAGTTGGGCCCACCTAGAATGTATGTGATTTATCTATTCCGTCCTTATGTTTTTCTAGCTCATTTTAGTGGTTGAGCCCAAAATTTAAGCATATCCAAATCTCAAGTGGACCATGCCACGGGAAACAGTGGGAATAATGATTTCCACCGTTGAAACCTTCCCAGGCCCTACAGTGATTTTTATTTGTTATCCAACCTATTCATAAGATCACTTGGATATGGATGAAGGGAAAACATAAATATCAGCTTGATCCAAAACTTCTGTGTCCTCCGAGAATTTTTCAATGATAGACATTCAGTTCACACTTTTCTTGTGGTGTGGTCCACTTTAGATTTTTATATGCTTCATTTTTTGGCACCATACCTAAAATTTCCTGTTAAGATGGATGGACGGAGTGGATAAAATACATAAATCACTGTGGGCCCCGCAGAGTTTACTCCGCACAAATATATGCTTGATCCAAAACTTTGGGGGCCCCACAGGCAGTGAACAGCGACCTTGGGCCCCACAATTTGGTATTTTAATTTCGATTTAATTTGTAAATCCCAAATTTGAAATTTAGAATTTAAAATCCCTAATTAAGGAAGGAATTAGGGATTTTAATTTTGAAATTCCTAATATAAATCAGTGGGCCCCACCAAATAGTAGACAGCTAAGGCGGACCCCACATGCAATGGACGATGGACAGCGACGGTGGGACCCACATGCAATGGATAGCAACGATGGGACCCACATGCATTGGACAACGATGGTGGGACCCACATGCATTGGATTTTGGCAGTGGGCCCCACAATCAACAAAGAGGAGAGAGAGAAAGAGAGAGAGGAAATGGAGGAAGAAGGAAGGGAGAGAGGGTTACCGGAGGTGGCGGCGGCTGCGGCGTACAGAGGCCTGGTGGGGTGGTTAGCTAAACGGGTGGGTAGCGCCTGTGACAGTGGTCCCAGCTAAGGCGGGTGGGCCGTGCAGGTGACGGGGGTGGTCGGCTGAGGCGAGTGGGCCGCGCCGGCGACGACGGGGGTAGACGGCTGAGGAGGGTGGGCCACGCGCGCGAGAGGAGAGAGAGAGAGAGAGAGAGAGAGAGAGAGAGAGAGAGAGAGAGATGAGGGTTGGATTCGGGGTTAGTTGAATTTTCGTCGGTAAAAGTCCGTATAAACTTATTGCCGACGAAAATTTTCGTCGGTAAAAGTCCTTAGAAACCTATTACCGACAAAAATTTTCGTCGGTAAAAGTGATTTCTACAAAGGGCGGGAACTTTACAGAATATTGCCGACGAACAAGAATCGTCGGCAATAAATTCACAACTAACTTTTACCGACAAAAATTTTCGTCGGTAAAAAACAATTTTTCTGCTTTTTCCTGCTTTAATCTTTTCGCGACGGCTTACTTCGTCGGTAATAAACTTTTTACCGACGAAACCATAATTTCGTCGGTAAAAGTGTATGGCAGGAAGGAAATCTGGCGGTGGCGGGAACCTGGAACGATTTTTACCGACGATTTCTATATTTCGTCGGTAAAAATGGTTTTTTCCAACAAAAAATATTTCGTTGGTAATACTTTCATCGGTAAAAATCCGCTTTCTTGTAGTGTTATATGCCATCCATACCGTTCATAATGTCATTCCTACTGAGATGAACTGGAAACACAAATATTATCCTGATTCGAAACTTAAGCGGCCCCACGAATATTTCAACTATGGAAGTTCAATCGTCACGTTTTCGGCCCAATTGAGTCTTGGATCACGTTCATTTTTTGGTCTCAATGCCTATAATGATCTCACAAAATGGTTTGACGACGTAGATTTCTCACAAACATTGTTGAACCTCCAATTTATACATTGCATTGCCCACTACATGACATGGTATGCATGATTTTCATGATTAAAGGGCCCATCTAATGCATGTTTTGTGATTGTAGGGATGAGAGCGGACTTAACCCAATTGGAGACCAAAAGACCATGTTTAGGAGTCTTTGATGAAGGCCCAAGGTGGACCAAAGAAAGAAGAAAGCAAAGAGAGAGGAAGGAGAGAAGAAAAGAAAGAAGAAAAAAGGCAAAACTGGGCCCGACCGGTCAAGACCTGGTCGGATGCACTCCCTGGACATCTGCAAGGCAGGTCTAGACCGGTCATGACCGGTCGGCCAGCCCTGTCCGACCGGTCATGACTGGTCGGCCATGCAAGTTCAACTTCCAGATTCTAAAACACCAAGGTATTCCCGTGTCTGATTTTTCGGACCAGTTTTTTGGGCTCATTTTGATGATATTTGGAAATCCAATACATCCATATCGAAGAGGAGCTCGACACCGAACTAACCCAAGTGGTTTCGTGTCGATCAGAGCTACGGATTGACCGTGGTGGCCAAAACAATACGAACTGTCCAGAAAGTTCCAGATTTCGCTGTTCAACTCTGGGCCGGTCCAGGTGACCCATCATTGATGATATGAAGAATCTACTTTGACCATCTTTTAGATGACATCCATATATGAATAACCACAAAAGTTTCAGATCAAAAGAATGTGTGGTTTGATCGTACCGGTTGAAGAAAAATGGACCATCCAGAAAGATCCAACTGCGCAGAGTTTATAAAAGCCCTAAGTGTTCTAATTTTTTGACCATATTCTGGAATTGTTTTGACAATCTAATCCGTCCTTCATGTAGAGGAGAAAGTTTTCTACTAATTTTCAAAATTTGAGATCAATCCGACCTCTGTACACTCCGGGGCGTTGAAAGCAAGATAACTGGTTCTGAAGGTACCCAAAGTGCGTGATTTTGAGAGGCGGTCGGTGATGTGATTGGTGGGCCCATTCAGAGGATAATCTTGAAAAATCTAAATCATCTATTTGGAAGATCACATTACAAGGAAGCTACAAACCAAATTTGAAGGCAATCCGACCATTGGTTAAGCCGTACCAAGCGAAACAAATTCTGCTATGTTGTTGTACTATTGCTGCACTATAAAAGGAGGTGCTCTTTTCTATTCCAAATCAAGCAAGGACGTGGGAAGCAAGGAGTTCAAGTCATAGGAGGCTTCCTAGCCTCCTCCAGCTAGTTTTTCTTCCTTTCTTAGTTCTAGTTCTAGTTTTAATATGCTTTTCCTTAGCTAACCTCTTAGCTAGAGCTAGAGGTGAAATTTGTAGTTGGTTTCAATGCTTTAATTCTTTTATTTGAAGTACCCTTTTCTTAATTTTGGATTTTAAACTTCTAGTTTGAATAAAGTTTGGATTTTTAGATGAATTGTGAGAGTTTGTGTACTCCAGACATGAGTTCCTTGCAATCCTCTGAGATTACCATGATTGGGTTGTTTGAATTCGAATTGTAGTAACCCTTGAGCATGCCATAGTCCATAGGCATGGCTGTTACTCCGAAGGCTACAAGTTCAAGTTCTATGTGCTTCATTAGAACTAGAAATCTGATTTCCAGATTTAAGTGGGATTGTTTGTGCTTGAATTTTATATCCTCCAATTAGATGACAGATAGGACTTTGATTCTAATTGTGTTGTACTTGGATGAATGGATTGGCATTAGACTACTACAAGTGATCCTTGATGCTCTAGTTCTTCTTAATTTCAGATTTTTCTATTTCATGTGGAAAACTACTTTCTTAAACTTCTTAGATTCTAGTTATTAAAGTACTTGGAATTGTTTACCTCTTTCCCTGTGGATCGACCTCGGTCTTACCGAGAATTATTACTACATCGCAGCCTTGCACTTGAGGCGAGCGAACAAGTTTTTGGCGCCGCTGCCGGGGAAAAGGTTATACGGTTCTAATTGTTCTAGTAGCTATAGAGTAATCTTAGTTAGGTAGGATTTTCAGTTTTTATAGAAGTAGATTTTCTGATTTTTTTTAGATAACTAACAATTTTTTTTGATTTTGTAGGACATTGTTGCTGACATAGATCTCACTCTATTGGGTAACATCTCCCCATCTCCCTTCTTTTTGTTTTTTTTTTTTTATATTAGGGTAGTTTTCAATTTCTTAAAATGTCATCATGTATGATTGGACGAATGGTGCATATAAGCATCTTTTGGAAGATGAGATGTCAGACCATGAAATTGAAACTCTTTATGATTGGAACCATTATAAGTATAAATATTTTTCTGAGATTCAAAGAACCTCCACTACCCCCCCACGTAAGACGATGCGTGATTACATTAATGAAAACAATACACATATTAAGACACGACGTAAGACGATGGGGGAATACCAGAACGAAGCAAAATTGGATAATCATCCGGGAAAAACATTACGTGATTACCGGATTGAAAATAACATGAGTGTTCCACCGGTTATGGTAGGAGGTGTGCAACAACAAAAGGAACAGGTGAATAGTAGTCAACCGATTAAGACAATGCGTGATTACTTGTATGGATATGCCTATCAACCATCATATAACTTTTCATCCTACAATGCGTACGGTCTTAATTGGGAAAACCATCATTCTCCTTGTTCAAGGGAGGAACCAACCATGGTTATTAACAATAACCCTAAAACATCTTCCTCTTTTGATGATAAGTATACACAAATACTTGAGGAAATATGGAATGAGTATGTGGATGAACAATTAAATCAAGCTTCCTCACCATCTTATGAAGACGTTGAGCCCAAAATTGGGGGCATCGAATCAATCCCCTCTAATGAGGAGGATGGAGCTACCCAAGTCCCACCTCCTTTGGATTTAATGAATAGACTTTTAAAGGAGATTGATCTTGATGATCCCAATATCA
This sequence comes from Liriodendron chinense, assembly GCA_003013855.2. Classification (NCBI taxonomy): domain Eukaryota; kingdom Viridiplantae; phylum Streptophyta; class Magnoliopsida; order Magnoliales; family Magnoliaceae; genus Liriodendron; species Liriodendron chinense. The sequence goes on from ML058403.1 coordinate 1,639,443, forward strand.
TCATCAATTATGGTGAGTCCACTATCTCTTTTGGATGCTTTAAACTTAATGATGAGGAGATTTCAATGACGGTTGATGAACTTGAGGAATCCATAAAATTTGAAAGCAGTAGTAGTGTTGCCTACAATGAGGGTTTGGTGAATGCTCATGAACCTATGGTTTCTTTTTTTCCCAAGGGCATAATGATTATGAGTCTCTAGAGGATATGCATGCTAGAGAGATGGCCGAAGTCGATCTTTTTGAGTCCTTCCACCAACAACACATGCCAAATTCTAGTGTGGTAGACCTCCCTTTGATTGAAAATTCTATTCCTTCGGATGATGAGGTGGCACAATCTGAAATTTTCAAAGATCAACCAATGTTAAATGATGTGCTTACCACTAAATCTGAAGAATTCTCTTTGCAAGACCTCCTCTCTATAGAGGAGGAATTCCTTACCATTGAAACAGAATTTCTTCAATCATTAAGGGAGGATGAGGACCCTTCATCCGACTATCTCGATTTCCTAGATGAATGCTTGGCCCACTCTTATGATCTTGATGATGAGATGATTAAGGAGTTGGATATTTTGTTAGACACGGTGTCAGTGCCTGAAGAACACCTTTCCACTGATTTACACTCTTTACCATTGTTTGTGGAAGCACCGTACAATTCTGAAATTGTGGAAGAGACAACTTTAACTAATGAAAACTCGATGAATGTCTCTCCACCGTCATGGGTTCTTTAGCCCATTGAAAATTCTGATTGGGATGACCCATTTTTAATCAATCATAACCCAAATCAGAATTTGAGGAGATATCTTTTTGCTGCTCTTATCTCCTCCTTTTATGCATGTGGTGCACAATACGATTGGACTTCAATGATAAGAAGCACACATGTTTACTGTTGAGCAGGACTTTGGATGGTCCTCATGAGAAATTTATTGAAATTCATGAAGATCCTGCTCAACTTTGATCATGTAGTTGATCGGACTAATCAAAGGTAGGTAGGTAGGTTAGGATTTATTTTCTGCAATTAGGATTAAATAAGTCTCATCGAGACAATGGAAGATGCTAGAATTGATCAACTTGCTATCTCAGGTACTATTGTTCTCACTCTCTCATATTTTACCATTGCTCTCATGTTCATGCTAATTGCATATCTTTTTACATTGAGGACAATGCAAGATTTGGTTGGGGGGTGAGATGAGATTCCTCATCTAGCATGTTGCAACATTTCGAGCCTCACATGCGCAAATTTTTTCGAATTTTCTAAAATTTCAAAACTCTTTTAGAAAACCTTATTTCCATGCATTCGAGATGATATGAGTATAAGAAGAGGAGATACAAAGTGTGTGATGTTGTAAGTCTTGAATTTATCCCAACATAATGGTTTTATATGTTAGTTCCCCTATTGTTGTGATTGATAGAAAATTTGAACACCTTCACACCAAGTTCACATTACACGATTTTCATGAGTTGAAAGGTTTATGTGATTTGTGGATTAGCTAGACTTTGATATAAAGGTGTTGAGAAACCAAGCTAGGGTATTTTGTCCATCCTTGTCCATGGGAAAATAATGAAAGATATGGATTTTTAAAAATCCTATCTAATTTTAAAAGAAAAAGGAAAGAAAGGATGAAATCGGGAATGAAGGAAAAATGGTGGAAAATTCCGAAAAGCGCTACCTATTACCAACCGGGGGATGGTCGAACCGTAACCAAAGCCGGAAATGGGACGTAGTATGAAAGCCGTCGGAAGGACGGTAAGGCAAATTCCTGTCATAGGCTTGTTGTTGCTCTGTGCACCTTAAAATCCATGGTTTACTTAATCTATGAAGAAGATAATCACAGAAACTCATGAGATGAACTTTCACTATGCACACTAGGTTGAATTTGTTCGAGTTCTTCTATTTATCAATCAATCAGCGGGAATTTCATGTAGACACTTATTATGTTTTGAGAGTCCAAGATTTCAGCTTCTATCACCTAATTTTTCCAAATTTTATACGTGTACATCTTGGAATGGATAGAATCATGGTTTCTGAAGGAGAGTTGGGTTTGGAGGTTTGAAATTGTTTCACGCATGTTTTGCTCGGGACTAGCAAAAAGCTGGTTGGGGGGTGTGTTGAACCTCCAATTTATACATTGCATTGCCCACTACATGACATGGTATGCATGATTTTCATGATTAAAAGGCCCATCTAATGCATGTTTTGTGATTGTAGGGATGAGAGCAGACTTAACCCAATTGGAGACCAAAAGACCATGTTTAGGAGCCTTTGATGAAGGCCCAAGGTGGACCAAAGAAAGAAGAAAGCAAAGAGAGAGGAAGGAGAGAAGAAAAGAAAGAAGAAAAAAGGCAAAACTGGGTCCGACCAGTCAAGACCGGTCGGCCAAGAAGGCCCGACCGGTCAAGACCGGTCAGATGCACTCCCTGGACATCTGCAAGGCAGGTCTAGACCGATCATGACCGGTCGGCCAGCCCTGTCCGACCGGTCATGACCGGTCGGCCATGCAAGTTCAACTTCCAGATTCTAAAACACCAAGGTATTCCCAGTGTCTGATTTTTCAGACCAGTTTTCTGGGCCCATTTTAATGATATTTGGAAATCCAATACATTCATGTCGAAGAGGAGCTCAACGCCGAACTAACTCAAGTGGTTTCGTGTCGATCAGAGCTACGGATTGACAGTGGTAGCCAAAACAATACGAACTGTCCAGAAAGTTCCAGATTTCGCTGTTCAACTCTGGGCCGGTCCAGGTGACCCATCATTGATGATATGAAGAATCTACTTTGACTATCTTTTAGACGACATCCATATATGAATAACCACAAAAGTTTCAGATCAAAAGAATGTGTGGTTTGATCGTACCAGTTGAAGAAAGATGGACCATCCAGAAAGATCCAACTGCGTAGAGTTTATAAAAGCTCTAAGTGTTCTAATTTTTGGACCATATTCTGAAATTTTTTTTGGACAATCTAATCCGTCCATCATGTAGAGGAGAACGTTTTCTACCAATGTTCAAAATTTGAGATCAATCCGACCTCTGTACACTCCGGGGCGTTGAAAGCAAGATGACTGGTTCTGAAGGTACCCAAAGTGCGCGATTTTGAGAGGCGGTCGGTGATGTGATTGGTAGGCCCATTCAGAGGATAATCTTGGAAATCTAAAATATCTATTTGAAAGATCACATTACAAGGAAGCTACAAACCAAATTTGAAGGCAATCCGACCATTGGTTAAGCCGTACCAAGCGAAACAAATTCTGCTATGTTGCTGTACTATTGCTGCACTATAAAAGGAGGTGCTCTCTTCTATTCCAAATCAAGCAAGGACGTGGGAAGCAAGGAGTTCAAGTCATAAGAGGCTTCCTAGCCTCCTCCAGCTAGTTTTTCTTCCTTTTCTTAGTTCTAGTTCTAGTTTTAATATGCTTTTCCTTAGCTAACCTCTTAGCTAGAGCTAGAGGTGAAATTTGTAGTTGGTTTCAATGCTTTAATTCTTTTATTTGAAGTACCCTTTTCTTAATTTTGGATTTTAAACTTCTAGTTTGAATAAAGTTTGGATTTTTAGATGAATTGTGAGAGTTTGTGTACTCCGGACATGAGTTCCTTGCAATCCTCTAAGATTACCATGATTGGGTTGTTTGAATTCGAATTGTAGTAACCCTTGAGCATGCCATAGTCCATAGGCATGGCTGTTACTCCGAAGGCTACAAGTTCAAGTTCTATGTGCTTCATTAGAACTAGAAATCTGATTTCCAGATTTAAGTGGGATTGTTTGTGCTTGAATTTTATATCCTCCAATTAGATGAGAGATAGGACTTTGATTCTAATTGTGTTGTACTTGGATGAATGGATTGGCATTAGACTACTACAAGTGGATCCTTGATGCTCTAGTTCTTCTTAATTTCAGATTTTTCTATTTCATGTGAAAAATTACTTTCTTAAACTTCTTAGATTCTAGTTATTAGAGTACTTAGAATTGTTTACCTCTTTCCCTGTGGATCGACCTCGGTCTTACCGAGAATTATTACTACATCGCGGCCTTGCACTTGAGGCGAGCGAACAAACATCACGGTGGGCTCCACCTAGATTCCAAGAGCAAGAGATGCCTGGGAAAGGCTTTGGCAGGCAATCCGCATCCCTCTCGTACAAAGTGACTCTTTTTCTCGGGATTTTTACTACATTAGTCCCAAGGTGTGGCTATTTTAACTAAAATTTCAATTTCTCCTGGAAGGTTTTCAAATTGGCCTTTTCACGAGAAATTAAAAGTTTCGTGGTCGGTTTTACCTCTCTGACCACCTGCCCAACGTACGGAGGGCTACCCATGGAGTGTCTTTTTATGGGGATTGTGGGGCCCATGAAATCAACGATTGTGGCCATCAGTTCGACAATCTGATCCGTCCATATGAAATGATTAATTTCCAAAATCACGGTAAGTGTTTTTACACTCTTTTTCGGCTATATGGTCTAGAAAAGAGTCAACGTTTCTCCTTCTTTCTAAATTCTTTTTTAATGGTGTGGCCCACCCGTACGAAGTTTTGTCTTGATATTTTATGACGATACTTTAAATTAAAACCCTTCTTCTATGAACGGATTTGATTTCTTGTGCAACCATCCAATGGGCCCCACATACGATCGGTTTTTTGTTTAAAAAGGCTGGGGCCATTGGCTCTAAGCCATTTGTTTAGGGATTTGAAAAGGGAGGAGACGTCCACCGTCGTCATCGTAGGGGACCACCACCAGGCACGACCTCTATCAACGTTGGGGACCACCACTAAGCACGACCTTCATTAACGTAGGGGACCACCGCCGTCAATTCATTTCACAAGAAAGCGACCTTTAACTGGAGAAGGCGATTAAGACCGTTACTCCTTTCGTGGGACCCACACCGACACCTCAAATCTTCTCTCATTGCGACTGATATGGCGTCTAAAGGTAAGATATGTATTATTTTAATTATTTCTCTTGTGTATTTTTTGAAACTCTTCTTGGATCCCCCCAAGCACTGTGTATTCCTCCTGAGCACTGTGGATTCCTCCTATGGAATCCCCTTGGCACTATCGATTCCCCCTAAGCACTGTGGATTCTTATTGAGCACTGTGGATTCCGACTGTTGAATCTCCCCCTAGCACTGTCAATTCCCCCTGAACAGTCTGGATTCCCACTGAGCACTGTGGAATCCCCCTGGCACTATGGAATCCCCCTAAGTACTATAGATTCCCACTGATCACTGTAGAATCTCCCAGGCATTGGGGAATCCCCTAAGCACTGTGGATTCCCACTGAGCACTATGGAATCCCCCTGGCACTGTGGATTCCCAGTGAGCACTGTAGAATCCCCCTGGCATTGTGGAATCTCCCTCGGAACTGTAGATTCCCACTGATCACTATGGAATCCCCCAAGCACTGTGGAATCCCCCTGAGCACTGTGGATTCCCAATGAGCATTGTGGAATCCCCCTGAGCACTGTGGATTCCCATTGAGCACTGTGGAATCCCCTCGGCACTGTGGAATCCCCCTGAGCACTGTGGATTCCCACTGATCACTGTGGAATCCCCCAAGCACTGTGGATTCCCACTGAGCACTGTAGAATCCCCCATGGCACTGTGGATTCCCACTGAGCAGTATGGATTCCCACTAAGCAATGTGGAATCCTCCTGGCTTTGTGGATTCCTACTGAGTACTATGGAATCCCCCTAGCTTTGTGGATTCCCACTAAGCACTGTGGAATCCCCCTAGCACTGTGGATTCCCACTAAGCACTGTAGAATCCTTAGGCATTATGGATTTCGACTGAGCACTGTGGAGTCCCCCTGGCACAGTGGATTTCTAATGAGCACTGTGGAATTCAGGTTGCATTGTGGATTCCCCCTGAGCAGTATGTGTTACATTCATCAAGGTGGACCATTCGAAGGGCCCCAATAACCTTTGGTTGGATTCAAAAATAAACATTTCAATGGCGCCAATAGAGGTGGGCACAAACTAAGCCAGCTAGAAAACTCGACTCGGATTGGTTTGAAAAAGCTCGAAAACTCGGCTTGGATTGGTTCAAATTGAAGTTCATACTAAACCAAGCCTCAGAGTCAAGCTCGTTTAAAAAAAAAAAAACCAAGCTCAGACTAGGGTAGTACCGGCTCGATTTGGCTTGATTCAATTCAGCTCGGTTCGATTCAGCTTGGTTTGATTCAGCTTGTAGATTGTAAGTAGATTGTTTCCTGTGATGTGATCCACTTGAGCTTTGGATATGATTCCATTTTAAGATTATGTCTTAAAATGATATGTAAAAATGGATGGATGGCATGGATAATACATATACATGATGACATGAATAATACATATACATGGATGCGTGCTGTTTCCTTGCACTTGTAAAATTATGCTCCTATACTTTTGTTTGGAAAAGGCTTTTACATGTCTATTTTGAAGTTGCACTCCTTTAGAGGATGTTAAACATCATGTAGTAAGATACTTTTGTATTTTTTTCAAACTTTTTAAATTCTTTTCTATTTAAACAAACAAATAAAAAAAGAGACATCACTTGTTCAAACTCGACCTGTCCCAGATTGAAAGTTTTGACCAAACTTATCCCAACTCGAACCTGATTTTATTAGAGCAAACCAAATTCGGGCTGCATGGGTTGGCCCGAAACACAAACCAAGCCAATCCACAAACTGAGGTGGCACAAAAAAAAGTCAAACCAAACTAGGGCTAACTCGGCCCGGCCCGAATCGTTGCCCACCTCTAGGCGTCAATTACCCTCGAATGTGTATTTATTATATGCTTATGGTTAATTCATGTGTTTCAAATTATTATATATTATTCATGGTACTAATTGTTTCAACATAGATCCACAGGTGGCGTGAATGAGAGAAAGCTAGGTCCTTGCCCAAGCTATTTTGATAAGAAGGTGGCTGCAAAATGTTCAATTGAATTTTTAATTCCATTAAAAGCTACATTTGCTAGGTGTAAAAAATGTAGAGATTTATTCCAATCGACGTGCTTTGGATATTTGTTAGACTTTAATGAAAGAGAATTCATCTTTTATGGATTAATTATATATCCATGCTTTGATGCAGAGGCATCTCGATGACCTACGGTTGAACATCAATGATTCTATCATCCGTTTTGGTGAGATGGAATACACTTTAATTATGAGATTGAAGTGGGCATCGTACGAGCCAAAAGAAGTAAAAAATGACTTATAAGACTACTACTTTAAGAATTACGAACATATTACAAAGAAAGACTTAATGGATACTTTTGAAAGTCTCGTAGGTAAAAAAAGACATCCAAAGTAATGGTTTATTCTCTTCTACTTTTTCCTTTTATTTCTTTAGTAAGACAATTGATTCTTTTACTACTATAAAGTTAGGATATCATCATTTATGATGTGTGGTGAGAGAATGGAAGTAGCAAGGAGAAGTATTGAAGATAGGCGTTTGTATGTTTGTAGGAATCCTTGCTATACTGTTTGGGAGTCTTATTTATAGTGGGAGTTGCATGTGAATTGTGCTGTGAGAGAGAGAGAGAGAGAGAGAGAGAGAGAGAGACTAAAATGGCAAACGAGTTGAGAGAAGTTTGTATCATTGTAGGAATGCTTGTAATAGTAATTGGGAGTCTTATTGGTGGTGGGAGTTGCTCAAGGAGGGAGGCAAGTGCAAGTGCAGGATGCAATGGTTCCATTGCAGAATGCTATGAAGAGCATGTAGAGTTTTTCATGGACTCTGATATCAACAGAAGGATTCTTGCAGGGACACCAATAACATATGACAGTCTTCATCCAAATCGACCTGCTCCGGGTAATTCCAAGCCTGGAAAACCCTATACTGGTCCAGGATGCAAGAAAGCATATATGTGCAGAATGTAATCTCCTCCAACACCCTAGACCTCTATCACTCTGTGTGTGTTTTCTGATGTTTTATTAATTACAACAGCCGTTTGAGTCCTATTACACTTCTTCACGCGTGCCAATGTGGTATTCCTGGGTAAGATCCAGGCACTCATCAGGTTGGTCCTCTGTCGATGTGACCTCGGTCTTCTCCCCTCATGAGCTGCACATGTGTGACAAAGTTGAGGTTCCAGAAAAAAAAAACTAACAATGGTCCATATTTACGTTCCACCCATCTGAAGAGTGGATCTCCTTTTCTTTCTTTCTTTATTTCTAAGTAACTGGGCATGATCTCGCACCCAGCCATTTTGGTCGGACGGGTATCACACGTGTTGTAGGAAGCACTTGGAACACCCAAGCTTTGTGGGGCTCACAGTGATGTTTGTGTGCCCATCACGGTCGAGGATGCAAGCCAATATATATGTGCCCATAGAATCCCTAGACCTCTATCACTCTCTGTGTGTTTTGTGATGTTTTATTAGTTACAACAGCCGTTTGATATGATAGAAATATCAGTGCAGGGTTGATAATAGAATCTCTCTCTCTCTCTCTCTCTCTCTCTCTCTTCAGTTCAACCAAGTATGTGCCAGATCTGAGCCAGTCATGAGGTGGGCAGGCCTGATTTTTGCGACTGGATACATTCACCAGGAGCACTATTTGAGGAATGGCCTGATCTGGTTCGAAATTACAGTTATGTAGTCCTTGAAATTGTCCCAAAAATCTAATGTATTTTTAGTTTGGACATGGGCTTAATCTAATATGTGGGATACTTATAACTGATTATCATGCGAGCTTTTCCTGTTTCATAGGTTTTCTGCCCACGTTTCACAATGCAGAATATCCAATCAGTACTACGAATGGGTAGCCCACCCTGGTAGAAAAATCAGGGCCATCCACTTACCATGCAATCAACAACCATATGCCAAATCATGCCATCTAGATGTCCATCCATATTGCTGCTAGTTGTCCCTCTATGGGGGATATCAGAACATCACAGGATTGGATTGGGCAACTTGCCATTGTCAGAGGTGGGCATGATACTTGCTTGCTTAAACAACTTTCAAACATGCTTTAGGTTAGCTTAAAGAATCTTTTATAAATGCATGTGGTCCAATCAAATACCAGGCAATCTACTCGGGTTGATTAGGAATGCTAAAGTTGTAAAAGGAGGCATTGCATTGCATTGCATACATAGAGGGGGCATAAAGACTTGCTGACTTTTTCCCAATTGTGTGGCCCACTTGAGCTTATCTACTCATTTTTTGGCTCATGTCCTTGTATAAGCTGGAAAAAGGGATGGACGGGGTGGATTTCTGGTAATATTAGTGGGCCCCGCCTAGCTTTCAACCGCAGAACATCCTGCATCCGCGTTCCACCCAATCCATATCCATTGCACCGAACCAGCATTTCCAAAAATGCCCTTCTTTTTTTTTTTATATCAAAGATGGCTGTATTTTCTAATAATTATAAGGGTATTTCTACCATCTAAATGAGTGAGCTCACGTGTGAGTAGTACTGGCTGCTTTCGTAACATGACAAGGATGGGATAGACGCCTGTGTTAGTTTTTTGTCATTCGGAAAAATGATGGTGACTCATTCTGCTCCCACATGGCACTGATAAACAGCAATCCAGACCATCCAAAATCACCGTAGATGGAATTTATCTCTATAATTGTACTGATCAGATTAATGGCTATCAAAAGGATCGCAAAACGTAAATTGTAAAATGCCTCAAATTTTATTAAAAATCAGATGGTTAACATTATATTCTCAGTTCATTTTTTGGTTATGCTCCATCTGCAGTTGAATCAGCGATTTGAACGGTATAGATTGCCGTAAAACAATGACATGTGTACATTTGAATAGTCACCACCATTTCTTAGGACGCTTAATACACAGCACTTAAAATAAGACTCTGCCGAACGGGAGTGGATCGTCTGTGTTGAAAACACAGAAAAATTCAGTGGCGTCTACTCTCATTGGTACACGTCATAGCCAATGACGTCAGCTAAAAAAACCAGCCGATTTTCTCCCTCACGTATGGATTGCGTGCTACACAACCCACTTTTACAGCGTGGAATTTCCCTGGGCCTCATCCTAATTTATCTGTTAGATCAGAACCGTCCATCAATTTTTCAGATTATTCTAAAGCATAAGATAAAAAATGAAGCACATTCAAAGCTCAAGTGGACCACACAACAGAAAGCATGGGATTGAACGAAACGTTGAAACCTTCCTACGGTCCACTTTGAGGTTCATTTGCCATCTAACCCCTTCATAAGGTCACTTAGACCTTGATTCAGGGAAACCACAAACCTCAGCTTGATCAGAGCTGTCTATTGCAACAAGAAGTTTTCAATGGTAGTTGTTCATTTCCCACTCTTTCCCATCGTGTGGCCCACTTGAGCCTTGTATCTGATTTATTTTCAGGCTCAGTGACTAAAAGGTATGAAGCAAAATGATTGGACTGTGTGGATCTAATACATACATCATGATGGACCCCACAGAAGTTCCACCTTTCAACTGTTCCGGTAGAGCCGGTAGAGCGGAATTTCTTTTGGTGGGAAATTTATGCGGCCCATGATGACTTATTTCTTAGATCCACACCGTCCATATAATTTTTCAGATATTTCCAGGATATAAACCTAAAAACAAGTTAGATTCAAAGCTCAACTGGAACACACCATAGAAAACAGTGGAATTGATGCTACTGTTGAAAACTTCTTAGGACCAGACGGCTCTGATCAAGCAGATATTTGTGTTGTACCTTCATCCAGGTATGGGTGGACTTATGAACTGGTTAGATGTTAGATGAAGCCTCACGCTTGGCCCGAGGAAGGTTTCAACCAAAGTTTGTGTAATCCTGACTTACTTTCTTTTGGTGTGGTACACTTGAGATTTGGATGTACCTTATTTTTGGAACCATGCTCTAAATCTATTTGGAAAAATTGATAGACGGTGTGGATGTAAGACAAAGGTTATGGTGAAGGGCAGTGAAGTTCCATACGTTAAAAGATGTGCTATGTAACACGCAATGTACCTGAAGAGACAAATACAGGATATTTTGTGAGATAGGCGATAACGGAAATGACGTGGCCGAACGAGAAGCGACCGCACTGGGATTTCTTGTGCTTTCAACACAGACGATCCTCACTCCTGCCGAATATGATATTTTTAGAATATAGTAATGATTTGCACCCAAGGCCGACTCAGAAATTGATCTGGTCACGTTTGAGGTTACCCTAACTGTATGGGGCTCACCTTGATGTATTTTTTGTATATCCACACCGTTCATCTGCTTTTTCGTTTCATTTTAGTACGAGATCCTAAACCTTAAGACGATCCAAATCTCAGGTGAACCATGAAACTAGAAAACGTAATGAATGACCACTAAAAAAAATTTTGTAGGCCACAAGAGTTCTGGATAAAGAGTATATTTCTATTTTACCTTTACCCAGTTCTTATTGATATTATTAACAAGTTGGATGGTAAATAAACATTAACAAAACCGTTACGATGGGCCCTTTGGAATTTTTAATGGTGAGGCACTCCATCACCACTGTATCCTGTGGAATCCATGATCCATACATAAGCTGCGCACTAGGGCTGGTTGCGCAGCCGGCCCGTAGCTATCAACCGACCAATTCTTTGTTATCCAGTGCAAATGCTTACGCAGAGAGAGAAAGAGAGAGAGAGAGAGAGAGAGAGAGAGAGAGAGAGGATTTTACACTTTATAAGGCCCCAAAATCAGACGGGGAGAGAGAGAGAGAGAGAGAGAGAGAGATATGAGAAGAGGAGTATGTATCATTTTAGGAATGCTTGTGATAGTAATTGCGAGTCTTATTGGTGGTGGGAGTAGCTCAAGGAGGGAGGCAAGTGCAAGTGCAGCATGCAATGGTTCCATTGCAGAATGCTATGAAGAGTCTGAGTTCTTCATGGATTCAGATGTCAATAGAAGGATTCTTGCAGGGACACCAATAAAATATAAGCCTCTAGTGCCAAATCTACCTGCTCAAGTTAAGCCCAAGCCTGGACAACCCTATACTGGTCGAGGATGCAAGAAAGCATATGGGTGCAGAGGGTAATCTCTTTGTGTGCGCCATCAAAACTCTATCACTCTCTGTAGCTAGGAATCCTTGTAATAGTCATTGGGAGTCATATTGGTGGTGGGAGTCGCGAAAGGAGTGGGGTAATTAAGTGCTAGTGCAGCATGCAATGGTTCCATTGCAGAATGCTATGAAGAATCTGAGTTCTTCATGGACTCTCAAATCAGTAAGGATTCTTCAAGGGTATAATGGAATCAGCAATGATGCGATGAAAAGCAACCTACCTGCCAACGGTGGAAAGCCACGGGGTAGATCCCATACACGAGCTTGTACTTATGCCAACTGCTTGTCTTCAACTGATGTAGTAGAATCTACTCCCAAGTGTGGGAGATTGTAATGTAATAATTCCTAGTGAGTCTAAGGTCGAATCCACAGGGAAAGATTGTTTATGTAAAACTAAATCCACTGGCTAGGTAAGAGAATGAGATATAAAAGAAAAATTAACCCTAATAAAAAAGGAGTGATTTTTAATATGTGATGAGAGTAAATCAATTAGGAAAATCAAATAAATAAAAGGCAGCTATGCAATCTAACTATTTCTTTTGAATGCAATCACAATGAATACAATCGGATTAAATCTCTTTGTTCTATTCAACTGGAAGATCTATCATTCAAGTATACTTAAGAAAAATACAATAGAAATAAAAGATCCCACTACATACGCACCATTAAATCAAATCGTTAGGCATCAATGATTGTGCATCAGAAAAATCCTTGAGAGAATCCGTACATCAATGTAACATGCTAACAATTGTGCCCATCTAAGCAATCATAGAGATTAGATCTGAGTATGAAAATCTAGAATATATAAACATACTAGATAAAGCCTTAGATCAATTATAGATTTCAAGCAACATAGCTTGATCTTTAGGAATAGAATCCATGAAGTTGTTGCATTCAATTAGAATAGGCTAGATTACATAGCTTTAAAAATGTAGTTACTCATAACAAAGAAAAAATAAAAACAATAAAGAAGAGAGCATAAAAAAAATTATTCACCATTAACATCAACATCAACAAAGAAAAACTACCTAGAAAAATGTCTCAGCCAAACCCTCCTCTCCACTATATGCCAAAAACTCTCCCCGAAGACCCGTTCATCCGCTGCTTCCACAGAATTCCAGCCAAAATATGTTACTTGTATTTTTTATTTTTATTTTTATTTTTATTTTTATTTTTTTTATATTTGTAACAGTCTTGCATGAGAGCTAAGCCTTCCATCTTCTTCTCCACCTCGAACAAGCCTAAATAGACCGTTGGTTTGAACCACAGATAATCATAACCTTTGAAAATATTTCAAACATGTCTGCACTTTTTTCTTTCCCGCAGCCCACCAGAATATCTATTTCTAGTGAAATTTGGTCTTGTACCCTAAAATCATGTCCTCTACGATGGAAACGTCTCAGATCATTCAAAACAGTTCACTAAAAATCGATGTGCAATGCCAAGAACTCTATCCGCAATCATGCGAGTAACGTGGCTCGAATCTCTGTTTCGTTGATTTCCCCTTCCACAGACCTCGGATTCGCACCAAATTTGGCGTGCTACTGTTATTTGACGTGCTCTACCAACAATGCGAAAATTAGCTCTAAATTCCACTCTGTAAAAAGTCTGTTTTTCATCGTCGGTTTTCCTAGTTTTTTCTCTGTATAGCTTCACTCTAACCCATACACTGCGTTTCTTCCCAATCCGGACCACCTGTTATTTTCACCTAATATTTCAGCTGTAGAAATGCAGTTCTAACCCTCAGTTTCATCTACGACGCTCTGTCTGACTCCCTGAGTCCAATTCTTGCACTTTGACCGTTCGACTCATTTTTCTTCTGTTCCTTTCATATTTTGGGTCCATCATTTCCTCGAATTAGTGTCTAGTCCATGCATGAGTGCGACCATCTAATTCATGTATCAAAATTTATTAATTAACACATATTTATTACAAATGCACAATATAACTCTATGCATGCAGACAGACTTAAAACATATGTTTTTATCTTGAAAATCATGCAAAACCGCTGTACTTAGAGGGTTCAAATATGCAATATTTGACACTCATCACCAACTACTGCAAACGTCAACCAGGCAGTTGATCAGAAGAGAAACAGCAATCAAATCCAGACCTACCCATCTTACACTAATCAAGGATGCGAAGGTGCATCTAGCTTGTAGGGAGAGTAAATCATAGTCTTTTCTGCTGTGTGTGATGTTTAAGTAGTTACAGGAGCCACTTGAATCCTTCTCTCCTTATGCACATGTGCCAACTTGGCATTCATTTCTAAGATCAAGGCCATTCGTCATGTTGATTGTTCGTTAACATGATCACCTTGCTTAGTAATCTCTAATGTCTTCTCATTTAGTGATCTGTGCATGTGCGACAAAGAGTATGTTTGAGAAAAAACAGCCAAAAGGCTTATGTTCACTTCCACCCAGATGATGAGTGAACTGGCCTGGTTTCTGAGGCTGGCATATTCATAGGTCTGATTTATGAATAGTATGATCTAGCACCCAAGTGCCATGCATTATGGTTGGCCCTAACTACATGAGGCCAGGTCAAGCAAAAGTTTCAATGGGAAGCATTGCCCTCCCTACTATTTCATTCTATGATGCGCTCACTTGTGTTTTAGATTTGTCTCATTTTTTTAGCCCACCGTCTAATATAATATGACAAAATAGATGGGTGAGGTAGATTTTCCAAAAACATTAATTCAGTGGGCCTTAGATACTTGGTGCCCAGGTTACCCTGCAATCCGTGTCCAAAGAGAGAGAGTTGAAGCAGATTCTATCAGGTGGGTAAGTCACAACGTGTTTGGCAAAGCCATGATTGTGGGCCCAACTTAATGTATGTATTATCCATGCCGTCCATCTGTTTTCCAGCTCATTTTAGGACACTCCCCTAAAATGAAATAGATCTAAACCTCAGGTGGACCCCACCGTAGGAAACAACCGTAATTCACCATTAAAACTTGTTGTGGGCCACAAAAGTTTTGGATGAAGCTGATATTTGTCTTTTCCCTTCATTTAGATCTGTGTGCGTTACCAACAAGTTGGATGACAAATAAACATATGGTGGGTCCTAGGGAGTTTTTAACTGTGGAATTCAATCACCACTATTTGTTGCATCGTGGTCCAACTAATTAAGATTTGGATCTACTTCGTTTTTGGGCTCATGTCCTACAATGAGGTGGAAAAATAGATGTACGGTGTAGATATACAACATATATATTAAGGTGGGCTGGCAGTCATGGCTTAACCAAGTTGGATGTTTCAACGACTCATCAACAGGGGACCATTTGGGCTGAATGTTTTAAAAGCACACAAATGTAATCTCCCTCACAGCCATGCTTACAGGATTACCGGTTGTCCTTTGAATGGCCCACCTGGATCATGGATTGAACTGAATTTTGAGCCCTACAATTAAAATAGGGTGACTGCACCTGGTGATTGGGGTGGATCTCACTTAAACATCATAGTAAGGCCAGCATTAGCTAGCCACTTCTTAAGACCATATGCAACACGTGCTCTCTCTCTCTCTCTCTCTCTCTCTCTCTGAGAGAGAGAGAGAGAGAGAGAGAGAGAGAGAGAGAGAGAGGAATGATCACCTGCACACTGGTGCGCATGTAGCTATTTGCGCACAAGGGTATCTGGCTTCTGTAGAAACCTTCTTTGGACTCTTTCTTTCACAGGATGTGTTCACGTCACTTAATTATGTGGGCTCCACCATAATGTATGTGTTATATCGTTTTAGATCATTAGCCCAAAAGTGAGGCAGATCTAAAGCTCAAGTGGACCATACCACAAAAAGCAATGGGACAATGACACCTACCATTGGAACCTTTTCAGGGCCAACCATGATGTTTATTTGCTATCCAACCTATTGATAAGGTCACACAGACCTAAATAATGGTAAAACATAAATACCAGTTTGATCCATGACTTCTGTGGACTCCAAAACATTCTGGGTGGTAGGCATTCAATCCTACAGTTTCCTGTGCTGCAGTCCACTTGATCCTTTGATCTCCCTCATTTTTTTAGCTCGATCATCACCTAAAATGATTTTTCAAATAGAAGGGATGATCATGTGGATAAAACACATACATCATGGTGGCCCCACAAAGCCCTTGACGGTACTATCTGCCTCTAACTCTGTCCTGGTGGGGGTAATACCCAATTCGGCACCACCAGCTTCTTATCTTAATCGGGAGCTTGATGTAGGGGAAGAACCCCATGATCGAGGGCGTGGATCACGCACCTTCCTGCGGGAGATGGACAGGAAGAAAAACAAGAGGAAACTAAGGAATTTTCGATTTTGGAGTTTCAACCAAAACAGAAAATTGTTATTACCGTTTTTTAATTTTGGCCCAACTTCTGGGGCCCATCTTGATCATTTATGATGATCCGTTCCGTCCATTTCGTAAAGTTGCTCGACGCCGTGAAAACTCAGCAAGTTTCACGTCAATCCGAGTTACGGATTGCTTGTGGCATCTAAAATGGTACGAACTATCTAGAAAGTTCCAAATTCCGCCCACTAAAACTAGAGAATGATCCAGGTGGCCCACTACTACTGATATGGAGAATCTAAGCCGACCATCTTAAAGAGTATGTCGATATCAGTAAAACCACAAAGTTTTGTGGCAATCAGATACTTGGATTACTCGTATCAGCGGAAGGAAGATAGCACCCGACAGGCGTTATACAGTTTGCACTGATTTTTTTGTTTCTTTTCTAACTGTATTAGAATTCTTTTCTTCCTTTTGCAAATTAGTGTTAAGTACGAATTTAGGATTTAGTTTATTATTTAAAGCAAGATAATTATGTTTATTTTAATTATTCATTCAATGTATCAAAAAAACAATTATTCAGAATTAATTTCCTCTTTTATTCTTTTATTTCTTCTCGTGGATTCGAGAAACACTCGGTTAGAGAGATGGTGATCAACCTACCACGCCCTCCCTGCATCAGAGCCCAAATAGTGCAGCCTTCGGGTGGGGCCAAACTTGATGTATGTATTCTATAACCACACCATCCATCTATTTTTCTATATCATTTTAAGGCATGGGCCCAAAAATGAAGAAGATCAAAATTTCAGGTGGATAATATTATAGGAAACAGTGGTGATTGAACACTCCACCATTAAAAACTTCCTAAGCACACGGTAAGGCTTTTGTAATTTTTATTCACCATCCAACCTGTTGATAAGGTCTAATAAACCTTGATGAAGGGATAAAACAAATGCCAGAATGACCCAAAACTTTTGTGCCCCATTAATGGTTAATCAATATTGTCATGAAGCTACTTGAATTTTCAACGGTAGCTTTGAAACTAGCCGTTGCTTGCTTGTAACGGGGACTCTATCATGATTTAACTCATTCATTTCTACTCATTTTTCCAAGAAGTTCTACGAATCTAAAAATCTCCAAATTGAAGAACGAGCCCCCTTCAGCTTAAGGGCTCGCCCCTGTAGTTGTTGGGCTTACGCACTTCACTCGCTAGGGGATGGGATTCATTCACTTGCATTCCTGCTAGCACTACAAAAAGCTCCGATCTTAACGCCCTTACTAATGCTGTGCAGCCTTTCCTCGGGTTCGTAGAGTCGGGTTTCCCGTTTACCCACAACGGAGGAGCCGCCCCCACCAGGCAGGCGGCCACAGGTCATAACGCACTCTTCGCACAACAGATCCACTTTCTCATGTCATGCATCCCACTTTAATTTTGGATTTGCCTCGTTTTTTTAGTCCGTTGGCTAACATGATCTAGCCAAACGGATGGACTGGGTGGATTTCTCACAAACATCACAGTGGGCCCTACCCACTTCCTTCGCCGGACATTCTTAGAAAAGGCTTTGATAGGCAATCTGGGTCAAGGAAGCTGCTTTTTTGGTATGCCATACACAATTGATATGTCAATGGTGTGTTGACGTCACCAAGGTCTGTGGGACCCACTATAATGTATGTGTTATATCCACATCATCCATCTATTTGATAAGATTATTTTAGGGCATACGACTAAAAAAAGAGGCAGATTCAAAATGTAAGTGGATCACACCGTAGAAAGAGGTGGTGATTGAATGCCTACCATTAAAAGCTTCTTGGGGCCCTCAGAAATTTTGGATCAAGCTGGTAGTTGTGTTTTCCGTTTATCCGTGTCTATGGGACCCCGTGAACAGGTTGGATGGCAAATAAACATCATGGTGGGCCGTAAAAAGGTTCCAATGGTAGGTGTCATTATCCCATTGCTTTCTGCTGTATGGTCCACTTTTGATCTGCCTCACTATTGGGCCCATGATCTAAAATGATATAACAAAATGGATGGACGGTTTGGATATAAAACGTATATTATAGTGGAGCCCACATAGTTAACTGACGTCAACACATCATGTGGAAGAAAGAGAGTCTGAAAAAAGTTTCCGACAAAAAGACAGACAACCTTGTGCGCAAATAGCCACATGCGCACTGGTGCGCAGGTGATCATTCATTTCTCTCTCTCTCTACCTATATATAGGGAAATATAGGGAAATGGTACTATGAGGTCGAGCTATGTGGGCCCCACTGTGTTATGTATCGGACATCCACACTGTACATTTTGTGGGTCACCTCTAGGTTATGGGATAACCCAAAAATCAGCCATATCCAAAACTGCAATGGACCATACCATCTGAAACTGTGTGAAATCATGCTTAAAACATCTAGAATCAATTGTTGGGGCCTATCTGAGTTTTGGATGCGGCTGAAATTTTCTGTGAGCGCCCATCCAAGTGGAACACACACAATGAATGTCCTGGATTTTAGAATCACATCTCAGTGGGCCCTATAAATGATCATTATGGTTTCAATGGGCTAGTAACCACTTTACAACGCTGTCTGTGGTGTGGCCCACCTAAGTCATGGATTAACTTGATTTTAATCCACATGGAATGGTGCATTCGACTGATGGGGTTGATATCTGATACACATCATGGTGGGAGCCACACAGCTCGATCCCCGGGGAAGTTCCCATGAGGTCGCATCCGACTGATGGAGTTGATGTCCGATACACATCACTGTGGGGCCCACACAGGTCAACCTCATGGGAAGTTCCCATGAGGTCGACCTCATAGTACCATTTCCCATATATATATATATATATATATATATATATATATATATATATATATATATATATATATATATATATATATATTGGCCCATTAACCCTAGGCATGGGCTTAGTAACTGAGCCTGACCTGAAAAAAAAAATGGTTGGGCTCAGGCCCGACACAACTTATTCCCACCTAAAAAATGATAAACCCTATTTCCCACCTGAATGTCCTAATCAATGTATTGATAAAGTAAGCAACACATGAAGAAAGAAATATACATTTTAAAGGACTGAACCAGCCGTCTACATTCCAAATGCATGGGTTACCTAACCTAATATTGAAATGTGATATTTGTAGGTTATAATGCATGTACATATATAGTCAGGTTGGGCTAAACTGACTTGCGCTCAAGCCTGACTCGAAAATTGATCAAGCCATGTATGTGAGCCCAAGCCTGCACAAGGGCCAGGCTAGTATGTGCAAGTCCAGCCCAAAAGCCAAGTCAGGCAGGTCACCCGGCCCATTGCCACCCTTAATCACTCAAGTCAGGACTGGCCCAAGTTGGGGTAAATCGGCCCAACTCAGCCGAGTTGGGGATGACTCATGATACCAACTGCACCCGTCCTGACTGAGTCCAAGTTGAGTCGGATGAGTCAGCAATCCATGATCTCGGTTTAAGGCTGTAAGCTATGCACTGGGGGTGGTGAGGTCGGCTAGTCCTGTAAAACAATCAGTTAAAGGGGAAGCCCATGTGGGAAACATTTTCTCCTTTCATTTCTTATCCAAGTGAACGTCGTAACACTACATGAGTTGCTAGGCTCACGCATACAGTGCTTGTCATAGACTCGCACACAAATTTCTTATCCATCCATTTTTTCAGATCATTTTAAGGCATGATTCAAAAAACGAGGCAGCTACGGTTAACATGTGGACCACGCCACAGGAAACAGTAGTGATTCAATGCCACCATTAAAAACTTCTTGAGGCTACAAAATTTTGGATTAGTTGATATTTGTGCTTTCCCTTCATCTAGATCGTTTTAACCTAGCCAACAGGATGGAAAATAAACATTGCAGCAGGCCCTAGTAAGGTTTCAACGGTGAGCTTTCAATCACCGATGTTTTCCTGTGGTGTGGTCCACCTGAGATCTGTATCTGCCTCAGTTTTGGATCTAAGCCCTGAAATTATGATCCAAAATGGATGAACGACGTGATGAAACAAAAAAATCATTTGGGCCACATTTTCGGAGTTCATAGCTACATTGCTACTGACATGTTAATGCCAGTACGCAATCCACGTCCTTCAATCCGAGCCGGATTATGTGCGGACCCTACCTCACACAATATGGTGTGTCCTTTACTGTGGGGCCCACCATGATGTATGTATACTACATCCACACCGTCCATCAATTTTACCAGATTATTTTATGGCATGAGCTCAAAAACAAAATCAGATCCAATCTGAAGCAGACCATACCACAAGAAACAGCAGTGATTGATCATTAATGGGCCAGAAAAGTTTTGGATCAAGCACATATTTGTTTTTTTTCTTCATCCATGTCTCTGTCTCCTTATCAAAAGGTTTGATGGAAAATAAACATTACAGAGACATTAAGGTGGGTCTTAGGAAATTTTTAATGGTGAGGCGTTCATCATCACTGTTCCCTATATATAGTATGGTCTACTTGAGATTTGGATCTTCTTCGCTTTCAGATATATGAGGTAAAATGATAAGAGAAAACGGATAGACAATGTGGATATTGAATAAATACATCAAGCTGGCCCCGTTGTAAAGGAAGCACGGTCTTGGGCGAGGCTGAGCTCGCGCCTCAAATCAAACTCTCTCAAAAGGCATTCCAGCGCCTTTGCCAATCCAATTCCACATCTTCGTGCCTTTGGCATTGCCTCCTTTCCTAATACAAAGGCCATCCTGTTGGAAACGGACACCTCATATCACGTTTGCAGGCAGGGCCACCGGCTGCCCGGTCAT
The DNA here is from genome assembly GCA_003013855.2 of Liriodendron chinense. NCBI lineage: Eukaryota > Viridiplantae > Streptophyta > Magnoliopsida > Magnoliales > Magnoliaceae > Liriodendron > Liriodendron chinense. The sequence goes on from ML058403.1 coordinate 1,660,477, forward strand.
AATGGAGATTAGGCAGCAATGCTGCTAGACGGATTTTGGGCCATCCGATGCAACTCAGTTTCTTGCGCAGTTTTACACAATAATGTTTTTAATTCTATTTTTCTGCCTATTTAAGGAGTATTACGGGATTTGAGGTATCTAAGGTTGCAAATGGGATTGAAAGAGCTTCTATGTGAGAGAAAGAGCTTGAAGAAGAGGGTTTTCTTCTTGGGAAGCTTGGATTTTTCTTGTGGGCTTAGGTTTTTGGGTATTGGGTTCCATTTCTTGTAACTTCTGATATTATGGTAGATTAGTGTCACTTTGTGCCGTAGTTTTTTACCCATGAGGGGTTTTTCCACATTAAATTCGGATTATCTATGTGTGGAAGATTGCATGCATTGTGTTGCTTGTTTGATTCAATTTGTTGTTTATCTTCGGCTTTGCTTCCACTGTCGGCCCTCCTATCCCAACAATTGCAAGTTGATAGATGTAGATTGTTGTTACCAAAAAATGGTCAACTGGCAAAAATGCAGATCTATGATCTGGACAGTTGGATGGAGTCGGACTTCTGGTAGAAGAGGACTGAGATAATGGAATCCGTAGATCCTGCAAAAGAACACAGAGGATAAGGGGGGTGGCTGGGGTCCAGCCAATAACCCTCCGATGCCTAAGTCAGTAATTTTCTGGGTAAAATAATATCTTGGTGTAGATCGATATTAACTTGCATACCTTGATAATGGAGAGAATATCCTTATTTATAGACTTAGGTTGACAGATTGCTTGCCCTTCGGAGAGTCGTGATTCTAGCGGACTGCCAGTTGGGTTTCCAAGATCCTCGAATCTGCCCATAACAAACGAAGATCCTTATCCCTAAAAGCTGGGGATGTCGATCTTTTCTCCTGATATCTTGGCGTGAGCCCAAGATTGAAAATTTACATCTCAGCTCGCTTAGGACGACCTTCATTACATCGGACCGAGCCGACCCTTTTTCAATCGGGTAGATGCGACCCGATTCGTATCTGGACGAAAGACGGGTCGGCTCGTCTTTCTCGGGTCGGCAAAACAAGCTTTCTTCCAGGTCGGCTTTTTACCCATAACAGAAGCCCCATTTTTACCCTCGAGGGTGTTCTGCTCAGCTCGGGGGTAAAAACTTAAGAGGGAATAGCCGACCTAAATAATTTTTGTCGTTTTGTATCCGTGACACCGTCATTTCGATGGGCGGAAAAATGGCATTAAATGCGTCTCTTGATATATCGAGGAGTCATCATTTCTCCGTACGGCGTGATATCGCCGATATGTTTTAGTCGAACAGGGGTGTCGCCGCGTGTCCTGAACGGCCCAGCTTTTCGAATTCACCAAGTAGGGAGTTGCCACGTGTCGCTTTCGCATTGAATGCGTTGAGACCTGTGCAGGGCCCAAATCCTCTCCCGAGTATATAACCCAATACTTAGCCGGATTTTGGAAACCTTTCTTCATTCTCTTCTCTGCCTCCGTACTCTGGTTCTTCTTCCTCCCCCATTTTCTTCAACTTTCTTCTTCCCCACGGCTGTGCCAGCGTCCTGGTACGCTCCTTTTCTTTCCTTCAAAGAACTTTCCCCCCTCCTCTTTTTTTATTTGAGAAATGTCGGAGCCAGAAACTTCATGCTCTGAAGCCATCCTCAAGGTGAGGTATGTTTCTTCCGTTCCTTTCTCTGCAAGTGCCCGTGCCCCGGAATGATTCCCGCAACATCCGTAGTGGATTTCACGCAGTACATAATCAGCTTCTTCAGGCCCTAAACAACGCAGACACGGGCGGGAGAATCCTTTCTTGTAGAGGATACCATCTATCAGCGTATATCGAGCTGACCTGTAGCGGATGCGCCGAGCTTCCCTCTGGTCGTCAGATAACTTGCCTGATTGTAAAAATTGAATGATAGGATCCCTCCAATCTGGGTTCTCCGATATTGGAAAAACTCCTTTGAACTCAATTGACGATGATATGCTACGCTGAGGGAGGAACTCGATGGGTACCATTCTGCCGAGCCCGTCGTCTGCTGATGATGCAAGTTTCGCGAGAGCATCTGCGTTTGTGTTCCCATCTCGTGGAATTTGAACGATTTCATAATGGTCGAATCGCAACAATAGCTCCTGAGCTTTGTTTAAATATGCAGCCATTCTTCCTCCTTTTGCCTGATACTCTGCGGTCACCTACCCGACCACAAGTTGCGAGTCGCAGAACACTCTTACCGATCGTATTCCTATTTCTGAGGCGAGGCGAAGTCTGGCTAGGAGGGCTTCATATTCTGCTTCGTTATTTGAAGCCCGAAATTCCGAACCAAAGCGCGTACTGAATTTGGATCCCGTCAGGTGAGGACAGAACGAGACCTGCTCCACTGCCTTGTGAATTGGAGGACCCGTCGACGTGCAATATCCAAGAAGGTATGACATGCCTTACCTCCGGGTTTTGGATAGGTCCACGACCGCACTCAGCCCCGTGAGGCTCAGTTGATTCGACGATGAAGTCGGCTACAGCTTGTCCCTTGATTGCGGTACGAGGTCGGTATCGTATATCGAATTCGCCCAACTCGACTGCCCATTTGACGAGGCGACCTGATGTTTGGGGATTCTGCAGCACCTGCCGTAATGGCTGATCGGTTAGCACAGCTATCGGATGTGCTTGGAAGTATGGCCTCAATTTGCGGGCCGAGGTGATTAAAGCCAGGGCGAGTTTTTCAATTTGAGAGTATCGTGTTTCCGAATCGATCAAGGCTTCGCTAGTGTAATAAACAGGCCTTTGTATTCCTTCGTCGTCCCGGACCAGAGCCGAGCTGACCGCCGCTGCTGAGACCGCTAAATACAGGAGCAATTCTTCTTTGTGCACCGGTTTGGACAACAGCAGTGGGGAGCCGAGGTAGGCTTTCAGCTCCACAAAAGCTTGCTCGCATTCAGGACTCCATGTCATTTCCTTGCATTTGCGCAACTGTTTGAAGAAGGGAAGACATCGGTCAGTAGCCCTTGAGACGAACCTGTTGAGTGCTGCGATCCTTCTTGTGAGCCGCTGAACATCTTTTATTGTGCGAGGCGAGCTCATGTCGAGGAGGGCTTGGATTTTTTCGGGGTTGGCTTCGATCCCGCGCTGGTTTACCATGAAGCCAAGGAATTTTCCTGAGCCCACCCCAAAGGCGCATTTGCTAGGGTTGAGCTTCATACGATACTTCCTTAATATTTTGAATGCCGTGCGCAGGTCGTTGACGTGATCGTCCGAGCACTTACTTTTGACGAGCATGTCGTCGACATATACCTCCATAGTTTTGCCGAGTTGATTTGCGAACATCTTGTTTACCAGTCGTTGGTATGTTGCCCCGGCGTTCTTGAGCCCGAAGGGCATAACCTTGTAGCAGTAGAGCCCCCGGTCCGTGATGAATGCGGTTTTTGGTCGATCGGGAGCATACATTTGGATTTGGTTATACCCGGAAAAGGCGTCCATAAAGCTGAGGAGTTCGTGCCCAGCTGTTGCGTCGACGAGCTGATCTATCCTTGGTAGCGGGAAGCTGTCCTTAGGGCAGGCTTTGTTCAGGTCAGTGTAATCCACACAGACCCTCCACTTTCCATTAGTCTTTTTGACGAAGACAACATTCGCCAACCAATCTGGATAGCGTATTTCTTGGACAAACCCTACCTTACGTAGCTTCTGCACCTCTTCTTCAATTATCGCATATCTTTCTGTGTTGAAAGTACGCCTTTTTTAACGGACCGGTCTCATGGTCGGATCGACGTTGAGTCGGTGGACCATTACCTCTGGAGAGATCCCGGGCATTTCTTCATGGGACCACGCGAAGACATCCATATGCTCCTTTAAAAAGTTTATCAAACCATTTCGTACATCTTCTGTCAAACGTGACCCGATCTGAATGACCCTGTTCGGGTCGGCCTCTGACAATTGAATATCGACCAACTCCTCTGCTGGTGATCCGCGCTCCTGCTCGTCTTCTCTCGGGTCCAGGGAGGACGCGTGGGAGACTATTGATATTGCTCCTTTATTTTTCCCTCTCAGAGAAAGTTCATAGCAACGCCGGGCTTCTTGTTGGTCTCCTCTGACTATGCCGACTCCCTCATCAGTTTCGAACTTCATCGTTAGATGATAGATGGAAACGGCAGCCTTGAGGGCTCGCAAGATAGGGCAGCCAATGATGGCATTATAGGCAGAAGGGGTGTTCACAACGAGGAAATCGACCATAATCATTTTTTGATTAGGTTCTTCCCCGGCCGTGACTAGTAAAGTTATCTCTCCTTTCGGCATGACGCTATCTCCTGTGAATCCAGTTAATGCTATCTTGACTGGCCTTAATCTGGAACGATCGATCTTCATTCTTTCGAAGGCCGACGCGTACAAAATGTTTGACGAGCTTCCTGTATCGATCATCATTCGGTGGAGCCTTTTGTTTGCCACTACTGTTAGTGCACTTTTCAGTGGCATACTAGTGCACCTTGTTTGTCAATTACTTAGGTCAGTGGGTCTAGTGTCGGTTGAGCTTAATGAAGATGAAGACCGAAGACTCAAGACGGACCGGCTGCATCAAGGATGAAGAAACAGGTAAAAGAGATGCCTTGGTGTGCCTTACCTTGACCAAAACCTAACCCATAACCTCTTTGATGACTTGCACCACCTAGGTATACCTTTAGTTATCATCATTAGTCTTAGAACTCTATGAAAAACATGACAAATTAGACTAATTAAAGAGGTGGAAGCTGCTGTAAACAAAACAGCTCAAACAGCAGTTTCCGATTGATCTCCGATCAATCGGAAGTTGGCTCCGATAGGATTCCGATCAATCGGAGCGAAGTTCCGATCAATCGAAAATTGTTCCAGCAAACTTTGAAAATTCACTGGACATATTTCCGATCAATCGGACAGGCTTCCGATCCATCGGAAGGGGCCGTCCGATCAATCGGACAGTGATCCGATCAATCAAAAAATCCTCTAGAGACTTCACTGGATGGATTTTCGATCAATCGGACTTATCTCCGATCCATCGGACTGGTTTCCGATCAATCGGACCTTCTTCCGATCAATCGGAGATGCGCGAATCTGCCCGTTTTTTTTTACCGTTGGAGCTCGAACTTTATAAATATTGAGCTCGGTTCTTGGGCATTAAGAGAGGGTTTTGAGAGCCTATTTGCCATACCTTTTTTACATCATATGAGGCCTCAAAGAGGAGGAGATTCAAGTCATATCCCTTGTGTGTAAATCACAAGTGAGGGCATTCAAATGCAAACATAGAGATGACTTGATTCCTCTCTCAATTCTAGAGGTGAGACACTATACCACATAGTTATATCTCTTGTCCAATACCTCTAGAAGACCCTCTAGGTGAATCTCCTAGTTAGAACAAGCTACATATCCCATGTAGGAGATTCAACCATCCTCCCATCACCTTGGTCATCTCAAAGAAGATCATATGCAAGGCGGTTGATCGTTGGAGCTGAAGCCCTGGCAAAGCGGCGGCGTCAAAGATCGGGGGAGCACAAGGGGAGCTGATTCAAGCACGGGAGAGCGAAAAGAAGCAACTCGAAGCGGAGTTGAACAAGGGGCTCAATCCGACAAGTAGGTTGTCTTGTTAAGAGTCCATCCACTCAATTCCCTGTGGGAGTTGAGTGTAGAGTTTGTTTGACAAACTCGCCCCGGGGTCGTTAGCCGATCCTTGGCCTATTAGTTGGGCCTAAAATCTAGGGACGTCAGCCGTTCCTTGGCACGTTAGTCGGGCCTAAAACAAAGTCTCCAAGGGGGAGCCACCAACACGGGTGCAAATGTGTAGGTTGGGAGGAACCTGTAAACTCTCCGGTTGGGTGGATCCGAGTTAAAACACCTTGGTTGGGAGGAACCAGATTTAAACTCCCCAGTGAATGCCGGTGTGCTCAAAGGCGTTGAGTACTTGAACCGGGAGTGGAGTAGACAAGTAGTCGAACCACTATACATCCTTGTGTTTGTGATTGATCTTGAGCACATTTCTCTTTAATGCATTGAGTTTAATTGGTTAATTATGAATGCTTAGTTAGGAATGTATGCTAGGCACTTGATAGGCACATCCACACTCACAAGATGTACTTTCACTACCTCATGTTGACTTGAGCCTTTCTTGATCCACCCTCTATAGTCCACATGAGTTGTTTAGACTAGGTTGCTGATTACTCTTATCTTTTGCTAGTCTTTTAATTGGACCCACTTAGGCTTGGAAGCCGAAGTGTTAATCGCTTACGTAGTATAATTTGTTGAATTTGTTAAGTAGGCGAAAAGATTTTGAAAAAGGTCCTATTCACCCCCCTCCTATAGGTTCAGCCATAATTCTAGTTGCTCCTCAAGCTTCCGCACGCGTATGCGTAGGGTGTCGTATTAGGTTACCCGACGCAATTTCAATTGGTATCAGAGAGGGTTGCTCTTCAAGGACGTAACCGTCTAGAGTAAGATCCGGTACCGGAGCACTAGCATCATGTCTACCTAAAAAGGAGAATCTATGTTGCCTCATGTTGAACTATAAGTAAAATGATTATTGAGGACAACAATAACTAGGGTAGGAACTATTGTCACATCCCCTACCGTATATTGCTCTCCAACTTGGAATGAACCTAAGGGAGAAAAATCTAAATGAATTCCGTCCCAACAAGCATGTTGGGTCCTATTAATCATACCCAAGGGGGTTGTGATCTAGGTTAGGTGACCTTAGGAGACCTTATTGTGCTTCTATAGGAAAATCTGAGGATTTCAGCCTCATTTATGTGTGTATGGGCAAATCAGAGGATTCAAGCCTCATGAGCCCAAATTTTGATAATTTAGCCTTGCTTTTTAATTTGTATATTTGCTTACTAGACTATCATCCGGCTTAGATTAGCTAATCATCTTGATTTTTATGCTTCATTGAATGCTAATCTTTGCTTAGTATTGGTCTTGATATACCAATAGGGGAGGTTGGTTGATTGGGCTATAAGCCCTTGAGCTTTAATGCTTAGTGTATATCATAGATGACCAGTTATGCATGATTAACTATGCTTAGATAGATACATTTCTTGTTAATCATGTTCCTTAGCATGCTCCATGTATGTATGTATCATGCACCCTATACTCTCCTTGTTAGCATGTGTTTATAGTTATAATTGTGACATACTATCTTCTCTTACCTTGACCTTAATTGTTGCATCATTAAGGGGGAGAGAATAGCTTGTCAATTGCTAACAAAAAGGGGAAGAAATATCAAATCCCACCAAAACTAGTTTGCTATGTTTTGTGATGCAGGGATTGACAGGTTATGGGGGAGCAAACCAAAAAGGAGCTGCTTAGATTAGGCATGTCAAGAGTCCTGTATTTAATTTTATATCAATGTATCTCTTGTACATGTATTTTGTTTTGGTAGGTTAGGTTTTTGTAAGTAATTGACAAAGGGGGAGATTGTTAGTGCACTTTTCTGTGGCATACTAGTGCACCTTGTTTGTCAATTACTTAGGTCAGTGGGTCTAGTGTCGGTTGAGCTTAATGAAGACGAAGGCCGAAGACTCAAGACGGACCGGCTGCATCAAGGATGAAGAAACAGGTAAAAGAGATGCCTTGGTGTGCCTTACCTTGACCAAAACCTAACCCATAACCTCTTTGATGACTTGCACCACTTAGGTATACCTTTAGTCATCATCATTAGTCTTAGAACTCTATGAAAAACATGATAAATTAGACTAATTAAAGAGGTGGAAGCTGCTGTAAACAAAACAGCTCAAACAGCAGTTTCCGATTGATCTCCGATCAATCGGAAGTTGGCTCCGATAGGATTCCGATCAATCGGAGCGAAGTTCCGATCAATCGGAAATTGTTCCAGCAAACTTTGAAAATTCACTAGACATATTTCCGATCAATCGGACAGGCTTCCGATCCATCGGAAGGGGCCGTCCGATCAATCGGACAGTGATCCGATCAATCGAAAAATCCTCTAGAGACTTCACTGGATGGATTTCCGATCAATCGGACTTGTCTCCGATCCATCGGACTGGTTTCCGATCAATCGGACCTTCTTCCGATCAATCGGAGATGCGTGAATTTGCCCTGTTTTTTTACCGTTGGAGCTCGAACTTTATAAATATTGAGCTCGGTTCTTGGGCATTAAGAGAGGGTTTTGAGAGCCTATTTGCCATACCTTTTGTACATCATATGAGGCCTCAAAGAGGAGGAGATTCAAGTCATATCCCTTGTGTGTAAATTACAAGTGAGGGCATTCAAATGCAAACATAGAGATGACTTGATTCTTCTCTCAATTCTAGAGGTGAGACACTATACCACATAATTATATCTCTTGTCCAATACCTCTAGAAGACCCTCTAGGTGAATCTCCTAGTTAGAATAAGCTACATATCCCATGTAGGAGATTCAACCATCCTCCCATCACCTTGTTCATCTCAAAGAAGATCATATGCAAGGCGGTTGATCGTTGGAGCTGAAGCCCTGGCAAAGCGGCGGCGTCAAAGATCGGGGGAGCACAAGGGGAGCTGATTCAAGCACGGGAGAGCGAAAAGAAGCAACCCGAAGCGGAGTTGAACAAGGGGCTCAATCCGACAAGTAGGTTGTCTTGTTAAGAGTCCATCCACTCAATTCCCTATGGGAGTTGAGTGTAGAGTTTGTTTGACAAACTCGCCCCGGGGTCGTTAGCCGATCCTTGGCCTATTAGTTGGGCCTAAAATCTAGGGACGTCAGCCGTTCCTTGGCACGTTAGTCGGGCCTAAAACAAAGTCTCCAAGGGAGAGCCACCAACACGGGTGCAAATGTGTAGGTTGGGAGGAACCTGTAAACTCCCCGGTTGGGTGGATCCGAGTTAAAACACCTTAGTTGGGAGGAACCAGATTTAAACTCCCCAGTGAATGCCGATGTGCTCAAAGGGGTTGAGTACTTGAACCGGGAGTGGAGTAGACAAGTAGTCGAACCACTATACATCCTTGTGTTTGTGATTGATCTTGAGCACATTTCTCTTTAATGCATTGAGTTTAATTGGTTAATTATGAATGCTTAGTTAGGAATGTATGCTAGGCACTTGATAGGCACATCCACACTCACAAGATGTACTTTCACTACCTCATGTTGACTTGAGCCTTTCTTGATCCACCCTTTATAGTCCACATGAGTTGTTTAGACTAGGTTGCTGATTACTCTTATCTTTTGCTAGTCTTTTAATTGGACCCACTTAGGCTTGGAAGCCGAAGTGTTAATCGCTTACGTAGTATAATTTGTTGAATTTGTTAAGTAGGCGAAAAGATTTTGAAAAATGTCCTATTCACCCCCCTCCTATAGGTTCAGCCATAATTCTAGTTGCTCCTCAAGCTTCCGCACGCGTATGCGTAGGGTGTCGTGTTAGGTTACCCGACGCAATTTCAACTACCATCGAGACGACCAGGGAGTCGTCATGTGGATGCACGATTCCTCGGGCATCTTCTTCGGTAAATGTTATCACCCGAGATGTGACTTTCGCGACTTTTGAAGGTCGGCTGGCGATGTTCATAGACAATCCGGATGGTCCTGGCTCTAGTTAGGATGTTCTTGCCTGTCGCACATAATTCTTGCGCGAATTTCCGGAATCCCCAGTGGTCGGTCCACCGAAGATCATGTGAATTTCTTCCACAGGATTGTTGTTCAGTCCTTCGTTTGGGTCGGCTGACTGATCTTCGTTCCTTTGGCCGTCTTGTCGCTGAGCGATGTAGTCTTTTAGAAATCCTTGTTGAATAAGGGTCTCTATTTGTCGCTTCAAATCGAAGCAATCCACGGTGTTGTAACCATGATCTTTATGGTACAAACAGTAACTTGATTTTGACCTTCTATTGGGGTCAGTTTTTATTTTCGCAGGTCGTTCGAAGTTGTATCTTCCTTTCTCTGCTAGGTACACTTGCTCGATGGTTTTATTGAGCGGCGTGTACCTTTCGAAGCAGTTTCACTCCGTGGGCAGTTCCGCCCCGAGCCGGTGACCTCCGCTCCGACTTCCGTTCCGACCTGTGTTTCTTCGAGCTACTGCTATCCTGTCGATCTTTATTTCTGGTCGTTGGTCGGTGAGCATTAACCAGTTCTTCGGCGTCGATGTGTTTAGCAGCTCGATCCAACAACTCTACTACTGACTGGGGCGGCTCTTCCCCAACAGACCAAAGAAACCTTCGGTCTCGTAGCCCTCCGATCATGGTGTGTAATAACACATCTTGTGAGAGATTTTCAATTTGCACTGCTTCGGAATTGAAGCGCGCGAAATAATCTTTTAAGGACTCATCTTCCTTTTGCTTAATTGCTGTAAGGTGTGTCGAGTGCTTCCTCGGGTCGGTACTACCGATAAACTGAGTGGCGAAGGCTCGGCTCAGTTGAGAGAAAGAACTGATCGTGCGGGGTTTTAGATTGCGAAACCAAGTCCATGCCGAACTCGTCAAGGACAATGGGAAAGCCTTGCACATAATGTGTCTGTTGGCCCCGAGGAGATCCATGCGGACTTTGAAATTTTCTAAGTGCTCCGCCGGATCTCCTATCCCTGAATATTGCTTCAGCTAAGGAACTTTAAACCCTTTGGGAAGGGGCTCTTCACGGATCTCGTCGGTGAACGGTGACTCAGATGAGTCGACCAGTGCATCTACTGCAATTGGTGCTCGGGCGCGCTGTGCTCTCTGTATATCGCCCATTTGTTCCCGTAGTTCCCTTAGCTCGGCCTCCAGTGGGCCTAAGTTGTCGTCAACCCGGTTGCTGGCTTCATGATTGGCTCGTTCATGCGCGAGACGAGCCGTTCTTCGTCTCTCGAGTCGGTGCCGCAGATCGTTGGCAGGCAAGTCTGTTGCTGGTTGCGATCTTGCCTCGGTAGATTTGCTGGCGGTCTCACTTTCTTCGACCGGAATGGGCTGCTGAGAGCGTTGTGACGGCCGAGTCTGGTGAGAGTGCTGGGATTGTTGAGGCTGAGAGTGAGTATGCCGAGGCTCCTCACGATCTCTGCCATTCACCATGGCTGGATGGACCATACCGGTTAGCAGATCTTTAATTTCATCCAGTCTCTAGTCCACATAGCCCAGTCGTTCGTCGACTCCCCCCAGTTTGTGGTTGACACCTCCTACCTGCTCTTCGAGAAGGGACAACCTGACTCCTTGATTGCGAGATCTCTGTTGTCCCCCCTGCTGAGCAAAAATAGGAGGATTCCCGCCGAGTTGGGTAGCGGGGGTGTCGGAAAGCGAACCTTCATGCTCGGAGATTTGGTTGTCTGAAGGTCCAGCGATCGCAGGGGCTTTCCCTTTGTATTTTCTCTTTCCAGCCATTGCGAAAGAGAAGGAAGATGTTGAGATCGTCTTAGACAATTGGGTGAGAACACGGACTTCCTAAAGGAAGAAGGCATTCCCACAGACGGCGCCAATCTGTTGTTACCAAAAAATGGTCAACAGGCAAAAATGCAGATCTATGATCTGGACAGTTGGATGGAGTCGGACTTCTGGTAGAAGAGGACTGAGATAATGGAATCCGTAGATCCTGCAAAAGAACACAGAGGATAAGGGGGGTGGCTGGGGTCCAGCCAATAACCCTCTGATGCCTAAGTCAGTAATTTTCTGGGTAAAATAATGTCTTGGTGTAGATCGATATTAACTTGCATACCTTGATAATGGAGAGAATATCCTTATTTATAGACTTAGGTTGACAGATTGCTTGCCCTTCGGAGAGTCGTGATTCTAGCGGACTGCCAGTTGGGTTTCCGAGATCCTCGGATCTGCCTATAACAAACGAAGATCCTTATCCCTAAAAGCTGGGGATGTCGATCTTTTCTCCTGATATCTTGGCGTGAGCCCAAGATTGAAAATTTACATCTCAGCTCGCTTAGGACGACCTTCATTACATCGGACCGAGCCGACCCTTTTTCAATCGGGTAGATGCGACCCGATTCGTATCTGGACGAAAGACGGGTCGGCTCGTCTTTCTCGGGTCGGCAAAACAAGCTTTCTTCCAGGTCGACTTTTTACCCATAACATAGATGAGCCGATGAATGACGAGGATAAAGCGTTTATCCTGTTGAATTCTCTTCCAGAATCATATGAGTCGCTCAAGGACTCGTTGTACGTGGGTAAGGAGACTATTGGCGTGGAAACTGTTATCTCAGGCCCTTCAGGCGAAGGCTGATGAGAAGGAAAAGTGGCAGCGTGGGTCCCCCTACATATGAGGCACTGGTTATGACGGGCAGGAATTCTGAGCGAGATGAAGGATCTCCTTCATCGATATATAAATCAAAGGGCAAGTGGAGGTACAAGGTGAGATGCTGGAATTATGAGGAAGAAGGGCATGTGAAGAGGGATTGTTTGAATCCCAAAAAAAGCATGAGAAATCTAGAGATTCTTCTAGGGAAGGAACCAATACCGGAGAGGATGGTGGTGATGGTTGTAATGTATTGACTGTATCCAGAATAAAGTCTCTTGGTGGATAGTGGCTCTTGGATTCAGGTGCATCATGTCATGTATGTCCTGACAGGAGTTCATTCATGTCATACAAGGAAGATGATGGTGGATTAGTGTTTATGGGTGATGGTTACGCTCGCAATGTGGTGGGGATTGGTTCGGTGCGCATTAAGATGTTCGATGAAGTCGAACGGATCATTGAAAGTGTGAAGCATGTCCCTGAAATGAAGAAGAATGTGATATCTCTTAGTGCACTCGAGGCGAAAGGGTGCAGGTTCATCGGCTGTGATCGATATTGTAAAGTGATGAAGGGAGCACTCATGGTGATCAAGGCACGGAAGTGCGATAATCTTTACAAAGTGATCGGGAGCACAATTCATTGTGGAGTTGCGGGATTTGCAGCGGGATCCATGGTTGTTCGAATGTGGCAAGAGAAAAAGGGTCACATGGGAAGAGCAACAAGGCGTGTGAAGATGCAAGGATAAAGTCGAGGGGGCACGAAAAGCGACGGGACTATAATGATGACGAAATAGAGGTGGAGATTATGCGTGGCAAGGTGGTGCATGATGATTTGAGTCATGGTGGATTTTGCTGGAAACGGACGCCTCATATCACGTTTTCACAGGGCCACCGGGAGATTAGGCAGCAATGCTGCTGGACAGATTTTGGGCCATCCGGTCGGCCGGACGACCAGTAGGCGGTCTCCTATTGCAACTCTGTTTCATGCGCGGTTTTACGCAAGAAGGTTTCTAATTTCATTTTTTCTACCTATTTAAGGGGTATTACGATATTAGAGGTATCTAAGGTGGTAAAGGGGATTGAGAGAGCTTCTAGGTGAGAGAAAGAGCTTAAAGAAGAGGGTTTTCTTCTTGGGGAAGCTTAGATTTCTCTTGTGGGCTCGGGTTTTTGGGTCTTGGGTACCATCTCTTATAACTTTTGATATTATAATGGATTAGTGTCGCTTTGTGCCGTGGTTTTTTACCCGTGGGAGGTTTTTCCATGTTAAATTTGGATTGTCTATGTGTGGATGATTGCATGCATTGTAATTGCATTGTGTTACTTGTTTAATTCAATTTGCTGTTTGTGTTCGGCTTTGCTTCCGCTGTTGGCCCTCCTATCCCAACACATCCGCATAGCCATATGACCCATCATCAATGAGGTCATCTACTCCGCCTCCATAAACAAGGCCCTCATTTTCAACCTTCTCCCAATAATGGAAAGCAAGCACCACAAGTGAATTGAAATCACCAATGTCCAGGTTTGAAATTTTTTAATATATTTATTTGCAAAATAATCATCTGAGGATATTGGGTTTCGAATTTCTTGTTATTTACAATTCTTTTAGAAGAGTGAAATTTCGGGTTCGGGCTCGGGCTGGGATTTGTATAAACTATTGGGTTGGGCTTGGGCTGAACTATTTTGGCCCATCAAGGGCCCTGGGCTGGATTTGGACTTGGGTCGAAAAATGTAGGCTGGGCTTAGACAAAGCTTGGCCCGGCCCATTGACACCCCTAGATGGATGGCATAGATAGAAGGCACACACATCTCGGTGGGCCCCACGGCCAGGGATCCCACCCACCTCGGTGGATCCAGGGGTCTACCGAAGCCACACCCAATTTCATGACTGGCTGATTTATGGACATCTGATGAAACTGTCAAAATGATACATAGTAGTCCCAATTTAATAAACAAACTACCACTAATCAGAGTCAGATCGTTCACTCAATCTGAATTTTGGATCCGAGCCTATCTGTAGAGGGTACAACAATTTCAATTGCTTAGTTTGAGTTGAAATATGCAACAAATAAACTTATGATGCATATGAAACATATATAGCACTCCGCCCGAGCATCAAATAACACCCCTCTATTCAAATACGTATTGCTGTCAGTCACAGTGAAAACTCATATGGGAAGCATTTGCTCCTCCCATTTCTGATCCACAATCCCAATTAAGTTTGTTCTTAGGCTCATGTATAAAGAGCTTTGTGAATAGGCTTGCGGGGGGGGGGGGGGGGGGGGGGGGGGGAGTACAATGGGAATGCAGGAATCCTTGTAATGCTCATTGGGAGTCTTATTAATTGGTGGTGAGAGTTGTGAAAGAAGTGAGAGATGCACCACGCAATGGATTCATTTCACAATGCTGCTCGCAAAGTGTATGAGTTCTTCATGGACTGAAACCAGCAGGGGGTCATAGGGTCATATCACCTTAGATATAGTCTCCCAATCAATCCATCCCAATCCTATCCATTTAATACATGCACAATGAACAATAAATAAAGCATTAATGAAAAAAATATATACTTTATTAAACTGAGGGCTTGTATTAGTTGGCAGAAATAAATGGTATGGAATTGCATTAGATGGAATTAATACTATTCTTGCACAATGACTGCACGGAAAACCATGGTATTACTGTCCAATTCCTCATTTGGGATTAAATGTTTCCTATAGGAAAAATATTGTATAAGCCAAACCATGGAATTGTAATAAATAGACGAGATTCACAACTATGGTCAGTCACTCGTGCACATATGCAACTTGAATCTCACATGTAAAGGGGAAATATGGGATGATCCACGGAGATGAAATACATGCATCAATGTGGGGCCCACAGCTGTGGTGGATTTTGAAATCCACCAAAAATCCTGCAGTAGTATCTGTTGTTTGAAACTAGATGATATTATACTTAGATTAATCCAATCCTTCCAAACACTGGATGTAATTTGCTTGGGACCAAATTATTCCAAGCCACCTAATCCCGCATAACCCCACCTTTCAAACAAGCCCTAAAATAACATACATTCTAACGGTCCACACCCAATAAAATGATTCAGAGCAGGGCTGTCAACGGGCTGGGCTTGGGTTGGTCTCAGACAGTATTTTTAAACTGTTTTGGGCCGGGCCTATTCTAAATTATGAATTTGGCAAGCCTGAGCCCGGCCCATTAACACCCCTAATTAAGAGATCTAACTCAATTTTATGGCTGGGGTCCAATGGGCCGATCTTGGCCGAGGTGAACTTGGTGGTGCTGTTGCGAGCTACATTGTTGGACATGGATGCAGATTGCGTCCTACCTCCGCCTGACTCTAACCACAAACGAGCATATCTATGTGGGGCCCACCGTGATGTATCTGTTTATCCATCCTGATCATCCATTTTCTCATATATATATATATATATATATATATATATATATAAAATATTTTAAGGTGGACCCCAAAAATGAGTCAGATCCAAGACTCAAATGGACCACACCACAGCTGACTCTTGCAATTAATGCAATCTAACATTACTATTTGGTGTGGTCCACTCGAGCTTTGGATTCCCAAAAATCTGGACGGGGATTGCGTCCTGCCCCCGCCCGGATGCATTACGATCCAGGCAGACCTATGGAGGGGCCCACCGTGATGTGTCTGTTTATCCACTCCGTCCATCCATTTTATGAGATCATGCTAGGATTGCGCCCAAAAACGAGGCAGATCCATCACTCAAGTGGGCCACACCAAATAGTGAGTGGACCCAGCCACACTTGAGCGTTGGATCTGCCTCCTTTTTAGAGCCATACCTTAAAATGATCTTATAAAATGGATGGACGGAGTGGATACACGGATACATCACGGCGGGTTCCTCCACAGGTATGCCCAAACGGGAATGCGGGGTCCACCTTAAAATGATCCGAGATAAGGAATGGACGGCGCCGCGGGAGTAGGACGCGATCCACGTCCGTTGGACAAAACGACGTGGGAAAGAAACCGCTGCATGTGAAGGATGTGAAGTGCAACTATCTTCCAAATTCAAATTCTAAGTCATTGGCACGGACTTTTTTTTATGTCGGTAGGGATGTAGCTTTGCTAAGCACACACATATACAAGTCAGCTAATGCACACGCTACCAAATATACTTCTGTAGAAAACAGGTATAATATCCAAGCCATCCATCAGAAGTGTAACACTATATTAATTTACCATCAAAGGAATCAGATTATTTGAGTTGCTAGGTGGGACACAACTAACTGAACAAATGTACCATTGTGTACGAATTAGGCAAAGTATTCAAACCCATCAACTTATTTCAAATATCATGCCCTGCCTACTATATGGACCACCATTTTTTTTGGGTATGAAAATCTAAGCAGTGAGGTCCACCTGATGAATGGCTTAGATATTTCACCTATCTACCACGCTGGCATATGCGGTGGCGTGTGCATCAGTTAATTAGTACACGCGTGTGCGCTTAGCAAAGCTTGCTAGGGACAAGCGCACATGCAACCCAACTTTCTCGTACATAGTGGCTCTTTCTCTCTACAGGCCGAATCTATTCCAAGCGCTTGTACGTTAAGCTGAAATTGCACTGTAATTTATAGGTCCATGCTAGTGCATGCACACAATCCGATCCGTCCATTGTGTACGTTTAACAATTTTTTCCTTAGTAGCCAAAATTCATTCTAATCAAATTCTCAGGTGGGCCACCCCACAGAGAACACCACCCCGACCATTTTTTACTAATTTAATTTGCATTTCTGTCATTTTGTAAAAAAGAAAGGTATTTATGAATTTTTGGTCCCATGTCACGGTAGACTCAGGGAGTTGAAACCGTAGGCATTTCTCTACCCACTGCTTCCAGTAATTTCTGGTTCCATGTCATAAAATGATCTGGAAAAACGAATGGACGTTGTAGATTTATCACAAACATCAAGCGGGCCCCACAAATGCTTGCAGTGGATCCGGGCGCGGATTGGGTGCTAGCTCACCAGTACCCATCTAGAGACGGGCGGTCCTGGCAGAGGCTCTGTGGGGTCCACCATGATACACATGTTTTATCCAGGCCATCCATATACTTTTACAGATCATTTCATGGCATGAGCCCAAAATCATTTTGCTAATTTCAATAAAATGGTAATAAAATGATTCACAGCAGGGCTGTCAACGGGCTGGGCTTAGGTTGGTCTTAGACTGTATTTTAGACTGTTTTGGGCCGGCCCTATTCTAAATTTAAAATTCACAGGCCTGAGCCCGGCCCATTTACACCCCTAATTCAGAGGATACCAATTATCTAACTCAATTTTATGGCTAGGGTCCAAAGGGCCGATCTTGGCCGAGGTGAACTTGGTGGTGCTGTTGCGAGCTACATTGTTTGGACATGGACGCAGATTGCGTCCTACCTCGGTCTGACTCTAACCACAAACGAGCATATCTATGTGGGGCCCACCGCACGTATCATTTTCTCATATATATATATATATATATATATATATATATATATATATATATATATATATATATATATATATAATTTTAAGGTGGACCCCAAAAATGAGTCAATCCAAGATTCAAATGGACCACACCACATATGACTCTTGCATTTAATGCAATTGAACATTACTATTTGGTGTGGTCCACTTGAGCTTTGGATCCCCAAAAATCTGGACGGGAACGATCCAGGAAGACCTGTGGAGGGGCCCACCGTGATGTATCTGTTTATCCACTCCGTCCATCCATTTTATGAGATCATGCTATGATATGGGCCCAAAAACGAGGCAGATCCAACACTCAAGTGGGCCATACCAAATAGTGAGTGGACCCAGCCACACTTGAGCATTGGATCTGCCTCCTTTTTAGAGCCATACCTTAAAATGATCTTATAAAATGGATGGACGGAGTGGATACACGGATACATCACGGCGGGTCCCTCCACAGGTTTGCCCGGACAGTAATGCGGGCCCACCTTAAAATGATACGAGATAAGGAATGGACGGCGCCGCGGGAGTAGGACGCGATCCACGTCCGTTGGACAAAACGACGGGGAAAAGAAACCGCTGCATGTGAAGGATCACGTGCAAAGCACCATGTGAAGTGAAACTATCTTCCAAACTATCTTCTATCGGCAGGGATGTAGCTTTGCTAAGCAAACACGCGTATACAAGTCAGCTAATACACACGCTATCAAATATACTTCTGTAGCAAACAGGTATAATATCCAAGCCATCCATCAGAAGCATAACACTATATTAATTTACCATCAAAGGAATCAGATTAGTTGAGTAGTTAGGTGGGATACAATTAGCTGAACAAGTGTACCGTTGTGTAAGAATTAGCCAAAGTATTCAAACCCATCAACCCAAATCATTGTTTTTGGGTATGAAAATCTAAGTAGTGAGGTCCACCTGATGAATGGCTTAGATATTTCACCTATCTGCCATGCTGGCATATGCGGTGGCGTGTGCATCAATTAATTTATACACGCGTGTGCGCTTAGCAAAGATTGTTAGGGACAAGCGCACATGCAACCCAACTTTCTCTTACAAAGTGGCTCTCTCTCTATAGGCCGGATCTACTCCAAGCTCTTGTACGTTAAGCTGAAATTGCACTGCAATTTATAGGTCCATGCTGGTGCATGTACACAATCCGATCCGTCCATTGTGTACGTTTAACAATTTTTTCCTTAGTAACCAAAATTCATTCTAATCAAAATCTCATGTGGGCCACCCCACAGAGGACACCACCCCGACCATTTTTTACTAATTTAATTTGCATTTCCGTCATTTTGTAAAAAAGAAAGGTATTTTTGAATTTTTGGTCCCATGTCATAAAATGATCTCGAAAAACGGATGGACGTTGTAGATTTATCACAAACATCAAGTGGACCCCACAAACGCTTGGAGTGGATCCGGGCGCGGATTGGGTGCTAGCTCACCCGGACCCAGCTAGAGACGGACGGTCCTGGCAGAGGCTCTGTGGGGTCCACCATGATACACATGTTTTATCCAGGCCATCCATATATTTTTACAGATTATTTCATGCCATGAGCCCAAAATCAAGGTAAATCGAAGGATCAAGTGTACCACACCACAGAAAGCATTGTTGACAATCAAGCCCACCGTTGAAACTTTCCTAAAGCTAATTGTGATGTTTATTTGCCATCCAACCACTCCATAAGGTCGCATGGACCTGAATGAAGTGAAAGCACAAATATCAGCTTGATCCAAAACTTTTGTGCCTCCGAGTAGTTTCGGATGGTAAGCTTTCGATCCCATTGTTTCCAGCCTTCCATCTGCCTCTTTTAGGGCTAATCAGCTAAACTGATTTTTCGAAATGGATGGACGGCATGGATAAAAACACATACATCATGGTGGGTCCTATAGAGCTTCTGACACGACCGTCCTTCTCTTGCTAGGTCCTGGTGGGGGAGTATCGAATCCGCACAAGTGGATCATCCGGCCTCTGCCCATGTGACGTGACACCGATTGCTGGACGCGGATTTCCTTCCTGCGTTGAGATGGTTGGTGGGGCCTACCTTGATGCTGGTGAGAAATCCACTAAGTCCATCCATTTTAACAAATCATTTTAGGAAATAAGGCAAAAAAAATAAGGCAATCCAAAACTCAAGTGAGCCACACGAGAGGGAAAATGGAAAAGAAATGAGCTAGCAAAACGGATAAACGGGTTGGATTTCTCACCATTATGACAATGGCCCCACCTAGCAACCCAGCATAGGAAGGCTTTTGCAAGATATATGGGTCCTGGATTGCCTACTGACGCTGCCAGGAGCGAATTGACTATTGGACCGTGCTATGTGGGCCCCAACTTGATTTATTTGTTTTATCCACACATATCATCTATTTTTTCCATCTTTCCATGTCATTTTAAGGCCTTAGAAAAAAAAAAAAAAATGAGACATCCAAATCTCAAGTGGCCCACACCACAAGAAAACTTGTGATCAGGTAAATAAAACATGGATGAAGGGAAAACACAGAGATCAGCTTCATCTAAAACTTTGGTGGCCCTCAAGAAGTTTTTAATGGTGAGCGTTGAATTACCACTGTTTCCTATGGTGTGGTCCACATGAGATTTTTATCTGCCTAATTTTTTGGTACGTGTCTTAAATTAATCTGAAAAAAATGGATGGACAGTCGGGATAAAACATATATATAAGGGTGGTGAGCACAAAACACCATCCAGTAGCTAATGGGAACACATGTTGCCATATGTGTTATGTGCGTGATGTGTAGAATCTTGAGAGGGATGCCATATGTGTCATATGCGTGACGTGTAGAATCTTAAGAGGGAGGATGGGATAGGCGGTACGGATACACAACCACGATCATTAAGGCGTGCCCTGTAGAACGCACGTCGATTCTCGCCCTACGGGCGCGGATCAGCTAGTCCCACTGGTTGGTTTCAAATCCATGTGGGCCCCATTATAATGTATACGTTTTATCCACGCCGTCCATCCATTTTTCCATCTTATTTTAAGGCTTGAGCCCAAAATTAATACAGATACAGATCTCGGGCAGACCACACCACAGGAAAACAGTGGGGATTGAACGTCCACCATTAAAATCTTCCTAAGGCCCACTGTAATGTTTATTTTCCATCCAACCTCTTGATAAGGCCACACAGACCTAGATGAAGGGAAAAAACAAATATCAGCCCGATACCAAACTTCTGTGGCCCCCAAAAAGTTTTCAACGGTAGGCATCAATCCCCACTGTTTTCCTGTGGTGTGGTCCACCCGAGATTTGTATCTGTATCATTTTTGGGCCAGTGACTTAAAATAAGATGGAAAAATGGAAGGACAGCATGAATAAAACGCATACATCATAGTGGGGCCCACAAAGATTTGAAACCACCCCTTATGCTAGGTCCCACTGGACTAGCTGATCCGCCCCCTAGACTTACACTGCCGTTCCTTCGAATGGATGTCAAATACTTTCGCCGATTGGGTGCGTATCCACCTGAGATGAGAAGACTTTGTATCAGTGTACGGAGACTCCAGAAACCATCAAACCCCACACCGATGCATACTGAACCCCTGGAATAGCAACGATACACTCCGAATTGCACTGCAACCTCTTTGAACGCATGTGGACTTTAAACTGTGGTCCAGTCAGTTACACCTAAGACATTGAGGGGCCATCGTAAATTTTATCGAGGCCACCATGATGTGTATGTAATATCTATTACGACTATTAGATATGTAATACCACTTTAGGATTAAAAAAATAAAAAATTAAGCTGATCTGTGATTCAGGTGGGCCACACCAAAGGAAACCATTGTGGGAGAAGCATCCACCCTTGATTTTTACAAGAACCACCACGATGATCATATAAAATCCACTCCAACCATTAGATGCCACATCATAATTTAGAGCTGGGACTTAAAAATTAGACCCCCATCTGTGATTCAAGTGAACTACACCAAGGGAAATAGTTCAGAAGGTGAGTATTGCTTTGTACATCATTTCCAATCAAGTGGTCTACCTGCATCACGGATGGGGATATGTTATGGGCCTTGGGCCTAACATAGGGTGATGCACCCGGTGGTCGGTGGATTTCACATAAGCATCATGGTGGGGCCCACTTAACGGGAGACAGTGGAATGATAATACTTTGATTAATGAGGTAGCTCTTCAAAAACCTTTTCGAAAACGGTACCCGAATGTATATATATTCAATATTAATTAGGAAGTCTTCTTTAAAATTCCCTATAAACAATGTGTGATATATGTATATAACATATAATATATGTTAGAGATATGTGGGCCTGGGTGGGATTGAGCTAGTCGGGGTGGCCAAGCTTGGCTCAAAATTGTTTGGCCTCTTATATTTAAGCCTAAGCCCATTCCATTGGCTTAAAATATGTGTCCAAACCTAGCTAAATACCTGGCCAGCCCCAAACACCACCGGCCAGCTCGGCCCAATATTAACAACCCTAGGCATGGGCTTAGCATAGAAACCGAGCCTGGGCTAGAAAAATAGTTGATTGGGCTCAGGCCTGGCACAACCCGTTCCCCAACCAAAAAATGCTAAACCTCTTTCCCACATGAATGTCCCTAATCAATCTATTTTTCAAGTAAGCAACTCATAAACAAAGAAATGGGCATTCTAAGGAATGAACCAGCAGTCTACAATCAAAATGGATGGGTTGCCTAACATAAGATTGGAATGTGATATTTGTAGGATTGATTAATTACATATACATCTATATAGTCAGGTTGGGCCAGACCGGGTAGGGCTAAAATGACTTGGCCTCTAAGTCCGACTCAAAAATTGATCAAGCCATGAAAGTGAGGCCCAGGCCTGCCATGGTCCAAGCTAGTATGTCCAAGTCCAGCCCAAAAGCCAGGTCAGGCAGGTCACCCGGCCCATTGCCACCCTTAATCAAGTCAGGACTCACCCCATTGATACTGACCACACCTGCCCTGACCAAGTCCAAGCTGACTCAGACGAGTTGGCAATCCATGATCCATAGGCCTTCGGTTTAAGGATTTAAGCTGTGCACTAGGGCTGGTGATGTGGCTGTAACTGTCAGTTAAAGGGGAAGCCCATGTGGGAAACATTTTCTCCATTCATTTCTTATCGAACTGAACCTTATGACACTATAAGTTGCTAGGCTCACGCATACAGTGCTTGTCAGAGAGAGAGAGAGAAGTGCTTGTCAGAGAGAGAGAGAGAGAGAGAGAGAGAGCTACAATGGGAAAAGAGTTGAGGGGAGTTTGTATCATTGTAGGAATCCTGGTAATAGTCATTGGGAGTCTTATTGGTGGTGGGAGTAGCAAAAGAAGCGAGGCAAGTGCAGCATGCAATGGTTCCATTGCAGAATGCTATGAAGAGCAGGTAGAGTTGTTTATGGACTCTGATATCAACAGAAGAATTCTTACAGCGCCACGATTAAACTTTAAGCCTCTACTAAAAAATCTACCTCGCGAGGTTATGTCCCGGCCTGGACTACCTTATACTCGTAATTGCAAAAAACAATATATGTGTCCACGGATGCCCTAGACCTCTATCACTCTCTGTGTGTTTTCTGATGTTTTATTAGTTACAATAGCCGTTTGTTATGATAGAAATATCAGCGCAGAGGTTGATAATAAAATCTCTCTCTCTCTCTCTCTCTCTCTCTCTCTCTCTCTCTTGTCAGTTCTGTTGGCTTTACAAAGCCTTGGGAGAAATTCTAAAACAAGTAGGAAGAAAAAAAAATAAAGTACTCTATTGCTCTATTGCTGAATTTTTTATTGAGTTGTGCAAATGACTACACATTTCACCTATTTATACACTCTTAGATAAACATAACTCATGGGCTGTTACAAGACTCTTCATTCTCCTAAAGGTCACATGTTACAATTTTTTCAATGAGACCCTTGAGAATATCAAAGGTTGCTGAAAAACCGCTGGGCCATTGCTTGCTGTAATTTTCTGAAACTGATGGGAAATTGATGATGCAACTGTTGAGAAACCAAAGGTTTCTGTAACAGCTGTCTTTTGGTTTACTACTTCCAACAAGTTCAACCAAGCATGTGTGAAATCCGAGCTAGTCATGAGGTGAGTCTTCTGTGAACATGCGCTGACTTAATAATCCGCATGTATTCTCACCAGGTGGACCACACAGGCAGGCAGGCCTGATTTTTGCTGCTGGGTACATTCACCAGGAGCCCTACTTGAGGAATGTCCAGATCTGGTTCGAAATTTCATTTCTCCGGGTAGTTCTAGAAATTATCCTAAAAATCCATGTATTTTTAGTTTGGACATGGGCTTAATCGAATATTTGGGATATTATGATTTTCATGCGAGGTTTTCCTGTTTCGTATGTTTTTTGCCAACGTGTCACGATACAGAATATCCAATCAGTACGAATGGTAGCCCACCCAGGTAGAAAAATCAGGGCCATCCACTTACTAGTCAACAACAATACACCAAATCATTCCATCTAGATGTCCATCGATAATATCCTTGGGTTCGGCTTGATTATCACATCAAGTGATCATCATGGGCCCCCCTCATGATCCCCCCCCCCCTCCCTTTGTACGGATAGTATATTATATAAATGTGACATGTTTTCCCATGGTTGTATCATTACTTATGATATAAAACCATTGCATCTTATCATTTTTGCAGTTGATGGTGGTTTTGGGGGAGGTAGATTGCTTGGTGACCATTTCACCAGGCATATCAGGCGACCCCACTTGAGAGAATTTGATTAGACAACTTGCCATTGTCAGAGATGAGCCTGATATTTGATTGAATAACTTTCAAACATGCTTTTGACTGTGGTCTACTCAGATCCCAATATAGGGTGACCAGGGAATCTACTTATGTTGATTAGGAATGCGAAAGTTGTAAAAGGGAGCATTGCATTACATGCATAAAGGGGACAATTTTAAAGACTCGCTGATTGATCAACTAGAAACTTAGATGAGTCCACTCGAAGGATCTCTGGGAAACTCGGCATTAGTCCTGACTCAGCCTGGACTCAATGGTACCCGTCGATTGGACCCAATGGCTCACTGGACTAGAACATTCTGAGCGGTTTGTTCTTGAGACTCTGTCCACCGAAATGAAAAGGCCCACCCAAGCCAACTCGGGTCAGCTGCGACACCCGGCTGCAGAAACTGAGGCAAAAATATGAGAAAAAATGAGCCGGATCCCATACTCAACTAGGACCCACGGTAGGAAACTGAGGGGATTGGATGCCCACCATTGAAAAATTCGTGGGGCTCAGAAGTTTTGCATGAGTTTAATATTTTTTTGTATTTTCAGTCCATCCTAGTGGGAATGGCCTTATGAACGGTTTGAATGACTCATAAACGTGATGGTGAGGTTTGAACGGTAAGAATTTCCCTCCCCACTTTTTCCTGTTGTGCGGTCCACTTGAGCTTATCTACCTCATTTTTTTGGCTCATGTCCTTGTATGAGCTGGAAAAAGGGATGGACAGGGTGGATATCTCATAATATTAATGGGGCCCGCCTAGCTTTCAACCGCACAACTTCCTGCATCCGTGTTCCACCCAATCCATATCCGGGCGCGGATTGCCTGCGAAAGCCTTCAGGCATCTCCTGAGCAAGGAATATGGGTGGGGCCCACAGTGAGGTTTGTGAGCCGTTTTGTGAGATCATTTTAGGCGTTTTGACCAAAAATGAACGAGATCCAAAACTCAAGTGGGCCGCACTAAAGTAAAAGGTGTGTAAGGAAATTATTACCGTTGAAACCTCTATGGGGTCCACAGTGATGTTTATATGCCATCCATATCGTTCATAATGTCAATCCTAATGAACTGAAAACACAAATATTATCCTGATTCTAAACTTGTGTGGCGCCGCGAATATTTCAACTATAGAAGTCCAATCGTCATGTTTTTGGCCCACTTAATCTTGGATCCGGTTCAATTTTGGTCGCAACGCCTAAACTGATCTCACAAAACGGTTGGATGGCGTAAATTTCTTACAAACCTCATGGTGAGCCCCACCCAAATTCCTTGTGCAGGAGATGCCTGCGAAAGGCTTTCGCAGTCAATCCGCGCCCTCCATATCCATTGCATCGGCGCGGATTTACTGCGAAAGTATTGCGCAGGAAGTTCCTGCATTGGGAACCAAGGTGGGCCCACAGTGATGTTGTTTGATAAATCCACCCCGTCCATCCATTTTGGGAGATCATTTTAGGACATGAGAACAAGAATGAACCGGATCCAAGAGTTAAGTAGGCTGAAAACGTGAAGATTGAATGTCCACAGTTGAAATATTCGTGGAGCCACAAGAGTTTTGAATCAGGACAGTATTTGTGTTTCCAGTTCATCCCAGTAGTAGTGACGTTATGAACGGTATGGATGTCATATAAACATCACTGTGGACCCAGGGAGGTTTCAACAGGTAGTAATTTACCTACCCACCTTTTCCTTTAGTGAGGCACACTTGAGTCTTGGATTCGGTTCATTTTTGTCTTCATGTCCTAAAACGAGCTCCCAAAACTGATGGACGGGGTGGATTTATCAAAAAAAACTATTGTAGACCTACCTTGGTTCCCAGCGCAGGAACTTCCTGCCCAGGGTTTCGCAGGAAATCCGCGCCCCATTGCACCGAACCAGCATTTCCAAAAATGCCCTTCTTTTTTTATCAAAGGTGCCTGTATTTTCTAATACTGCACCGAACCAGCATTTCAAAAAATGCCCATCTTTTTTTATCAAAGATGCCTGTATTTTCTAATATTGCACCGAACCAGCGTTTTCAAAAATGCCCTTCTTTTTTTTTTTATCAAAGATGCCTGTATTTTCTAATAATTACAAGGGTATTTCTGTCATCTAAAATGACTGAGCTCACGTGTGAATAGTACTGGCTGCTTTCGTAACATGACAAGGATGGGATAGATTCCTGTGTTAGTTTTTTGTCATTCGGAAAAATGATGGTGACTTATTCTGCTCCCACATGGCACTGATAAACAGCAATCTAGACCATCCAAAATAATCGCGGATGGCGTTTATCTCTAAAATTGTACTGATCGGATTAATGGATATCAAATGGATCACAAAACGTAAATTGTAAAACGCCCCAAATTTTATTAAACATCAGATGGTTAACATTATATTCTCACTTCATCTTTTGGTTATGCTCCATCTGCAGTTGAATCAGCGATTTGAACGGTATAGATTCCCGTAAAACAATGGCATGTGTACATTTGAATAGTCACCACGATTTCTTAGGACACTTAATACGCAGCACTTAAAATATGACTCTGCCGAGTATTTTTAGAATCTAATAATGATTTGCACCCAAGGCCGACTCAGAAATTGATCTGGTCACGTTTGGTGGTTACCTTAACCGTGTGGGGCCCACCTTGATGTATTTTTTGTATATCCACACCGTTCATCTGTTTTTCCCTTTCATTTTAGGACGAGATCGCAAACCTTAAGAAGATCCAAATCTCAGGTGGACCATGCCACTAGAAACCGTAAAAATGACCATTAAAAACTTTTTTGTGGGCCACAAGAGTTCTGGATAAAGAGTATATTTGTATTTTACCTTTATCCATTTCTTATTGATATTATTAACAGGTTGGATGGTAAATAAACATTAAAAAAAGTTACGATGGACCCTTTGGAATTTTTAATGGTGAGGCAATCCATCTCCACTGTATCCTGTGGTATGGTCCACCTGATATTTCGATCTGCTTAATTTTTGGAACCACGCCCTAAAATGGACTGGAGAAACGTATGGAAGGCGTGGATATACATCACATCATCAAGGTGGGCCATACGGTAAGGGTAACACCTAATACGAGTTGACTCTAGACGAGTCGGGAATCCATGATCCATAAGCTGTGCACTAGGGCTGGTGACGCAGCCGGCCCGTAGCTATCAGCCGGCCTCTTCTTTGTTATCTAGTGCAAGTGCTTACACACACACACACACACACAGAGAGAGAGAGAGAGAGGGAAGATTTTACACTTTATAAGGCCCCAGAATCAGACAGGGAGGGAAAGAGAGATTAGGCCCCAAAATCAGACAGGGAGAGAGAGAGAGAGAGAGAGAGAGAGAGAGAGACGCTGCCATGGGAAAAGAGTTGAGAAAAAGAGTTTGTATCATTGTAGGAATCTTTGTAATAGTCATTGGGAATCTTATTTGTGGTGGGAGCTGCGAAAGGAGCGAGGTAAGTGCAAGTACACCATGCAATGATTCCATTGCAGAATGCTCTGAAGAGTCTGAGTTCTTCATGGACTCTGAAATCAGTAGAAGGATTCTTCAAGGGTATAACGGAATCAGCAATGGTGCGTTGGAAAGCAACCTACCTGCCAACGGTGGAAGCAATCCGGGTAGATCCTATACACGACCTTGTACTTATGCCAATCACTGCGAACGTCGACCAGGCAGTTGATCAGAAGAGAAACACCAATCAAATCTAAACCTACCCATCTTACACTAATCAAGGATGCGAAGATGCATCTATCTTGTAGGGAGGAGTAAAACATCGTCTTCTCTGCTGTGTGTGATGTTTATGTAGCTATAGGAGCCACTTCAATCCTTCTCTCCTTATCCACGTGTGCCAACTTGGCATTGATGTGTGAGATCCTGGCCATTCGTCATGTTGATTGTTCGTGAACATGATCACCTTGCTTGATAATCTCTAGTGTCTTCTCATTTAGCGATCTGTGCATGTGCGACAAAGAGTATGTTTGAGAAACAACAGCCAAAAGGCCAATGTTCACTTCCACCCAGCTGATGAGTGAACTGACCTGGTTTCTATGGCTGGCATATTCACCTGTCTGACTTATGAACGGTATGATCTAGCACCCAAGTGCCATGCATTACGGTTGGCCCTAACTACATGAGGGGTCAAGCAAAAGTTTCAACGGGAAGCATTGCCCTCCCTACCGTTATCATTCTGTGATGCCTACTTGTGTTTTAGATTTGTCTCATTTTTTTAGCCCACCGCCTAATATAATATGATAAAACGGATGGACGAGGTAGATTTTCCAAAAACGTTAATTCAGTGGGCCCTAGGTACTTGGTGTCAGGGTTACCATGCAATCCGTATTGAGAGAGAGTATGTGGCCCCCAAAAAGTTTTCAACGGTAGGCATCAATCCCCACTGTTTTCCTGTGGTGTGGTCCACCCGAGATTTGTATCTATATCATTTTTGGGCTAGTGCCTTAAAATAAGATGGAAAAATAGAAGGACGGCATGAATAAAACGCATACATCATGGTGGGGCCCACAAAGATTTGAAACCATCCCTTATGCTGGTCCCACTGGACTAGCTGATCCGCCCCCTCGAGCTTACATTGCCGTTCCTTCGAATGCATGTCAAATACTTTCCCCGATTGGGTGCGTATCCACCTGGGATGAGAAGACGTTGTATCAGTGTACGGAGACTTCAGAAACCATCAAACCCCACACCGATGCATACTGAACCCTTGGAATAGCAACGATGCACTCTCCGAATTGCACTGCAACCTCTTTGAACGCATGTGGACTTTAAACTGTGGTCCAGTCAGTTGAACCTAAGACATTGAGGGGGGCATCGTAAATTTTAACGAGGCCACCATGATTTGTATGTAATATCTATTACAACTATTAAATATGTAATACCACTTTAGGATTAAAAAAATAAAAAATTAGGCTGATCTGTGATTCAGGTGGGCCACACCAAAGGAAACCATTGTGGGAGAAGCATCCACCCTTGATTTTTACAAGAACCACCACGATGATCATATAAAATCCACTCCAACCATTAGATGCCACATCATAATTTAGAGCCGGGACTTAAAAATTAGACCCCATCTGTGATTCAAGTGAACTACACCAAGGGAAATAGTTTAGAAGGTGAGTATTGCTTTGTACATCATTTCCAATCAAGTGGTCTACCTGCATCACGGATGGGGATATGTTATGGGCCTTGGGCCTAACATAGGGTGATGCACCCGGTGGTCGGTGGATTTCACATAAGCATCATGGTGGGGCCCACTTAACGGGAGACAGTGGAATGATAATACTTTGATTAATGAGGTAGCTCTTCAAAAACCTTTTCGAAAACGGTACCCGAATGTATATATATTCAATATTAATTAGGAAGTCTTCTTTAAAATTCCCTATAAACAATGTGTGATATATGTATATAACATATATAATATATATGTTAGAGATATGTGGGCCTGGGTGGGATTGAGCTAGTCGGGGTGGCCAAGCTTGGCTCAAAATTGTTTGGCCTCTTATATTTAAGCCTAAGCCCATTCCATTGGCTTAAAATATGTGCCCAAACCTAGCCAAATACCTGGCCAGCCCAAAACACCACCAGCCAGCTCAGCCCAATATTAACAACCCTAGGCATGGGCTTAGCATAGAAACCGAACCTGGGCTAGAAAAATAGTTGGTTGGGCTCAGGCCTGACGCAACCCGTTCCCCAACCAAAAAATGCTAAACCCTCTTTCCCACATGAATGTCCCTAATCAATCTATTTTTCAAGTAGGCAACTCATAAACAAAGAAATAGGCATTCTAAGGAATGAACCAGCAGTCTACATTCAAAATGGATGGGTTGCCTAACATAAGATTGGAATGTGATCTTTGTAGGATATATTAATTACATATACATCTATATAGTCAGGTTGGGCCAGACCGGGTAGGGCTAAAATGACTTGGCCTCTCTAAGTCCGACTCAAAAATTGATCAAGCCATGAAAGTGAGACCCAGGCCTGCCATGGTCCAAGCTAGTATGTCCAAGTCCAGCCCAAAAGCCAGGTCAGGCAGGTCACCCGGCCCATTGCCACCCTTAATCAAGTCAGGACTCACCCCATTGATACTGACCACACCTGCCCTGACCAAGTCCAAGCTGACTCAGACGAG
Source organism: Liriodendron chinense (assembly GCA_003013855.2). Taxonomy (NCBI): domain Eukaryota; kingdom Viridiplantae; phylum Streptophyta; class Magnoliopsida; order Magnoliales; family Magnoliaceae; genus Liriodendron; species Liriodendron chinense. The sequence continues at coordinate 1,690,967 of ML058403.1, forward strand.
TTGGCAATCCATGATCCATAGGCCTTCGGTTTAAGGATTTAAGCTGTGCACTAGGGCTGGTGATGTGGCTGGTCCTGTAACTATCAGTTAAAGGGGAAGCCCATGTGGGAAACATTTTCTCCATTCATTTCTTATCGAACTGAACCTTATGACACTATAAGTTGCTAGGCTCACGCATACAGTGCTTGTCACACACACACACACAGAGAGAGAGAGACGCTGCCATGGGAAAAGAGTTAAGAAGAAGAGTTTGTATCATTGTAGGAATCTTTGTAATAGTCATTGGGAGTCTTATTGGTGATGGGAGTTGCGAAAGGAGCGAGGCAAGTGAAAGTGCACCATGCAATGGTTCCATTGCAGAATGCTATGAAGAGTCTGAGTTCTTCATGGACTCTGAAATCAGTAGAAGGATTCTTGCAGGAGGGAAAATAATCACTTATCCTGCATTGAACAAAGACAATGCTGTTGAGGGCACGGGTCGGGGAAGAAGTAATAGCTAATCGAGGATGCATGCAAGAAGCTGTATCAGTGCAGATAGAGCCTCTCTCTCTCTCTCTCTACATGTTCTGACTAGTATTCTCACCAGCTGGACCACTTGACAAATGGCCAGATCTCGTTTGGAATTTTCATTTATGATAGTTCTAGCAATTGTCCCAAAAATCTATGTATTTTTAGTTTGTGATGGAGTTTTCCTCCTCAGCAAAGGAGGAGAGAGAGTGTTTCTGGGTGAGGCCGGGCGCCCGGGCCCTTAAGTGGCCGGGCGACCGAAATTCCCCACAAATATCAGCTTGGCTGCTGGAAGGTTTTGGCCTAAGCCGGGCGCCCGACGGTCTTGTGACCGGGCGCCCGATGATCCGGCCGGGCACCCGACCATGTTTGGTCCGGGCGCCCGAAATTCAATTTTCTCTTGGTTTTTCTCGCTGGACTAATTTTGAGTTGGCCGGGCGCCCGATGGTCTGGTGACCGGGCGCCCGACCCGACGCGGACTGCTTGTACGCAGTTTCCTAATATGGCTCTAATTCTTCCGTTTTTTGTACTTAAGCGCTCCAAAACGGGATTAGGGCATCCCATTGTGTTGCTAACATGTCCAAGGTGAGAAAGAGAGAAAAAGAGGAAGAGAGAAAGAGAAAAGAGAGAAAGAGGAAGCTTGTAGAAGGGAGAAGTTGCTTGAAGAAGGATTCTTCTGCGCAACGGTCGTCTCAGCGCTTCTACGTCCTCGGGATCGGTGAGATCGTTTCTCCTTTACTATTCTCTTGTTGTTTATCCATCCCTGCGTAGGTGAAGAAGTTTGATCCAAGCGGTGTGTGCTTGTGATCGGTTGTAACAGTTCCCTGAGATAGTGGATTGTTGATCTGGACTAGGTCCCGTGGTTTTTACCTCTTTTGAGGGTTTTCCACGTAAAAACTCTTTGTGTTCGTGTGGTTGATGTTTATTCTTGATTATTGCATTAGCATAGTCCATAATTCTAGTGTATTGGGGGGCGAGATCCGAAGGTTTGTGTGAAACGCACCCAACAAAGTGGTATCAAAGCGTTCAGGTTGTTTGAACGGTGTGGGATCGGTTCTGAATTATGGAAGGTGGCTCATCAAGGATGATCAGCCTCAATGGTTCTAATTGGACCATATGGAAGGCTAAGATGGAGGACTTGCTCTATTGCAAGGACTTGTATGCTCCAATTCTAGGCATATCGGCGAAGACAAAGGATATGTCAGATGATGATTGGAAGAAAGTGGACCGGAAGGCGGTGGGGTTCATTAGACAATGGTTGGATGATTCAGTTTTCCACCATGTGTCTACAGAGACCTCAGCCGCTAGCCTATGGCTGAAATTGCAAGGGCTGTATGAGAGGAAGACAGCCGGCAATAAGATTTTCCTGATAAGACGACTTGTGAATCTCAAGTTCAAAGATGGTGGTTCTGTGGCTGAACACATGAATGAGGTCAGCAACATTGTGAACCAACTCTCCACCATGAAGATGGTCCTGGATGATGAACTTCAGGCTTTGCTACTGCTTAGCTCATTGCCTGACAGTTGGGAGACATTGGTGGTGTCTCTAAGTAACTCCGCGCCAGACGGAAAGGTATCCATGGATCAGGTAACAAGCTGTCTCTTCAATGAGGAGACAAGGAGGAAGTCCCTAGGGCCTGCTCAACAAGAGGCCCTTGTGACACAAGATCGGGGGAGAGGAAAGAACAGAAAGGGCGGAAAGGCCCGAGATAAATCAAGAGGCAAGTCAATTGCCAGGAAAGATGTTGAATGCTGGAATTGTGGCAAGAATGGCCACTATAAGCATGAATGTCACAAGAAGAAGAGTGACAAAAAGGGTAAAGGAAAGGAGAAGGAAGATGAATCAGATTCTACTGCGGTCGCCTCAGATGGTGACGTTGTTGTTATTCTTTCGGCAGATCACGATATTTGTCTCACGGCTTCGAGTCAGGACACCGACTGGGTGATAGACTCGGGAGCCTCGTTTCATGCGACTCCACGCAGAGATTTCTTCACAAGCTACAAGTCAGGTGACTATGGGACAGTGAAGATGGGAAATTCTGGTGTTTCCAAGATCGTAGGGGTCGGTGATATTTGTTTGAAGACCGATGTGGGCTGCACATTAGTTCTCAGGGATGTGAGACACATTCCAGACCTTCGCCTAAACTTGATGTCGACGGGAAGGCTGGATGATGATGGTTATGAAAGCCGGTTTACTGGTGGGCGCTGGAAGCTCATCAAGGGTTCGTTGATCGCTGCCAGAGGAAAGAAGTGTTGCACTCTTTACAGGGCAAGTGTCAGTGTATGCAAGAGTGGATTGAACGCAGCAGAGGATTCAGCTACTGACGTGTGGCACAGGCGTCTAGGCCACATGAGTGAAAAAGGGCTTCAGCTACTAGCGAAGAAGCAGCTCCTTCCAGACGTGACAGGTATACCTCTCAAAACCTGTATTGACTGTTTATCTGGGAAACAGCATAGAGTTTCTTTTGTTAAAACTGCTTCTCATACTAATAAAGTACATGCATTAGATTTGGTTTATTCTGATGTTTGTGGTCCTATGAGGACAAAAACCTTGGGTGGGGCATTGTATTTTGTTACATTTATAGATGATGCATCTAGGAGGGTTTGGGTGTATGCTTTGAAATCCAAGGACGAGGTCTTTGGTGTGTTTAAACTGTTTCATGCTATGGTCGAGAGGGAGACAGGCAGATCATTGAAGTGCATCCGCACTGATAATGGTGGTGAATACATAGGTGACTTCCACGAGTATTGCAAGTCACTGGGTATACGGCATGAACAGTCAGTTCCCAAGACCCCCCAGCATAATGGTGTGGCTGAGAGAATGAATCGCACCATAGTAGAGAGAATCAGATGCATGTTATCCCATGCAAAGTTGCCCAAGATGTTCTGGGGAGAAGCAATGCACACAGCGGTGTATTTGATAAACAGGTCTCCATCAGCCCCGTTGAATGGAGAAGTACCTGAGAAGGTGTGGACTGGACGTGATCCATCGTACAGTCATCTCAGGGTGTTTGGATGCAGGGCATCCGTTCACGTACCAAAGGACGAGAGGTCCAAGCTCGATATGAAGATCAGGCAGTGTGTGTTCTTAGGGTACGGTGATGAGAAAGTTCGGTTACAGGTTGTGGGATCCGACCGAGAAGAAGCTCGTCAGGAGCAGAGATGTGGTTTTCATTGAAGATCAGTGTATAGAAGACATTGAAAAGCCAGAGAAGACCCAACCCAGTTCAGGTGAACTGGAGGATACGGATCCGATTACTCCTCCCGTGGTGCCTGATGACGGGGGAGTACAGCAAGGTGCAGAGGATGAGGGAGTCCCTACAGAAGATGGACAGGGGGAGCAGCCCCAACTTGATCCACCTGTTGAGCCACAGGTGAGGAGGACATCAAGGGACAGACATCCATCCAAGAAGTACTCGCCGCATGAGTACATTATGCTCACTGATGGGGGAGAGCCAGAAGACTATTCTGAGGCCCTAGCCGATGAGCATAAGGGGGAGTGGTTGAAAGCTATGCAAGAGGAGATGGAATCCTTGCATAAGAACCACACCTATGACATGGTTAAATTGCCTAAGGGCAAGAAAGCTCTGAGCAACAAGTGGGTGTTCAGAAAGAAGAATGAGCAGAAGAATTCACAAACAAGGTTCAAGGCTAGACTTGTGGTGAAAGGGTTTGGTCAGAGAAAAGGAATAGACTTCGAGGAGATATTCTCACCAGTGGTGAAGATGACATCCATTCGGGTGTTGCTTGGATTGGCAGCTAGCATGGATCTGGAGATAGAGCAGTTAGATGTTAAAACTGCCTTCCTCCATGGTGACCTGGAAGAAGAGATCTACATGCACCAACCAGAAGGGTTCGAAGTCAAGGGCAAAGAGCATGTGGTGTGCAGGCTTAGGAAGAGCTTGTATGGGCTGAAGCAAGCTCCTAGGCAATGGTACAAGAAGTTCGACTCGTTCATGTTGAAGCATGGATATGACAGAACGGAGTCGGACCACTGTGTGTTCACTCGCAGGTTCTCAGACGGTGATTTCTTAGTTCTGCTATTGTATGTTGATGACATGCTCATCATGGGAAAAGACATCAAGAAGATTGACAGGCTGAAACAGGAGTTGGGCAAGTCGTTTGCGATGAAAGACTTGGGCCCGGCAAAACAGATCCTAGGAATGGAGATAACCCGTGACAGAAGCAAGCAGGAAGCTTTGGTTGTCACAAGAGCGGTATATTGAGAAAGTCCTAAGCGGTTCAACATGAATGCAGCGAAGCCGGTCAGTACTCCACTGGATGGTCACTTCAAATTGAGCGACAAGCAGTGTCCCAAGACGAAGGCGGAAGTGGAAGAGATGCGGAAGATACCCTACGCGTCAGCGGTAGGAAGTTTGATGTATGCTATGGTGTGTACGCGCCCAGACATAGCATATGCGGTTGGTGTTGTCAGCCGGTATCTTGCCAATCCTGGCAAGGAACATTGGGCAGCAGTGAAGTGGATACTGCGGTATCTGAGAGGCTCATCCAGGTTGAGCCTATGCTATGGTGACGGAAAACCTGTGTTAGAAGGCTACACAGATGCAGATATGGCAGGTGACATAGACTCCAGGAAGTCTACATCGGGGTTCATGTTCACGTTTGCAGGCGGAGCGGTCTCTTGGCAGAGCAAGCTACAGAAGGTCGTAGCATTGTCGACGACAGAGGCGGAGTACATCGCGGTCACAGAAGCATGCAAAGAGATGCTTTGGATGAAGAGGTTCCTACAGGAACTCAGCCTGAAGCAGGAGGAGCACGTGGTCTATTGCGATAGCCAAAGTGCTATACACTTGAGCAAGAATCCAAGTCAGCATTCCAAGTCGAAGCACATAAAGATTCAGTATCACTGGATCAGGGATACTTTGGAACAGAAGGTGTTACAGCTTGAGAAGGTCCATACGGATGATAACGGGTCAGACATGATGACCAAGGCTTTGCTCAAGGGCAAGTTTGAGGTTTGCAGAAACCTGGATGGCTTGAAGAAGGCGAATTTCTCCTGAGTCGGAAAGGGGGAGATTTAATGGAGTTTTCCTCCTCAGCAAAGGAGGAGAGAGAGTGTTTCTGGGTGAGGCCGGGCGCCCGGGCCCTTAAGTGGCCGGGCGACCAAAATTCCCCACAAATATCAGCTTGGCTGCTGGAAGGTTTTGGCCTAAGCCGGGCGCCCGACGGTCTTGTGACCGGGTGCCCGATGATCCGGCCGGGCGCCCGACCATGTTTGGTCCGGGCGCCCGAAATTCAATTTTCTCTTGGTTTTTCTCGCTGGACTAATTTTGAGTTGGCCGGGCGCCCGATGGTCTGGTGACCGGGTGCCCGACCCGACGCGGACTGCTTGTACGCAGTTTCCTAATATGGCTCTAATTCTTCCGTTTTTGGTACTTAAGCGCTCCAAAACGGGATTAGGGCATCCCATTGTGTTGCTAACACGTCCAAGGTGAGAAAGAGAGAAAAAGAGGAAGCTTGTAGAAGGGAGAAGTTGCTTGAAGAAGGATTCTTCTGCGCAACGGTCGTCTCAGCGCTTCTACGTCCTCGGGATCGGTGAGATCGTTTCTCCTTTACTATTCTCTTGTTGTTTATCCATCCCTGCGTAGGTGAAGAAGTTTTATCCAAGCGGTGTGTGCTTGTGATCGGTTGTAACAGTTCCCTGAGATAGTGGATTGTTGATCTGGACTAGGTCCCGTGGTTTTTACCTCTTTTGAGGGTTTTCCACGTAAAAACTCTTTGTGTTCGTGTGGTTGATGTTTATTCTTGATTATTGCATTAGCATAGTCCATAATTCTAGTGTATTGGGGGGCGAGATCCGAAGGTTTGTGTGAAACGCACCCAACAGTTTGGACATGGGCTTAATCTAATATTTGGGATTCTAATTATGATGATTGAGGTTTTCTGTTTCATAGATTTTCTGCCAACGTGTCACAATACAGAATATCTGATCAGGACGAATAGCTAGCCATGCCTGGTAGAAAAATCAGAGTTGTCCACTTACTCTGTTGTCAACAACAATACACTTATTCATACCATCTAGATGTCCAATATTAATATTGCCATCATCCCGCTATGGCTATATATCGACCTGATTTTCAGGTCAAGTGATCATCATGCGGTGGCCCACCTTTTGTATAAATAGGATATTCTACAAATGTGACATGTTGATGGGAAAACATGGCATTTTGCATCTTATCATTTAAATGAGCCCACTCGACTCGGTGAGATTCCAAGCAGGGTCTCTGGGAAACTCGGCACTGGTCCTGACTCAACCTGGACTACTCAAAGGGACTCGTCGGTTCGACCCAATGGCTCGGTTGACTCCGAACATTCTGAACGATTTCGAAAAGTCCCACCCAAGCCAATCCGAATAGGCTGTGACACCGGATGGCAGGAAGTGAGACAAAGCGGATCCAAGACTCAACTGGGACACACCATAGGAAACAGTGGGATTGGATGCCCACCGTTGGAAACTTCGTGGGGCCACAGAAGTTTTGTATGAGGCTAATATTTTTGTATTTTCAGTTCATCTCAGTGGGAATAGCCTTATGAACGGCTTGGATGGCACATAAAACATAAAGGCGTGCATCCAGGGCAGGTCTCAAACGGTAGACATTTTCCCTCCACACTTTTTCCTGTTGTGTGGCCCATGTCAGTTTTAGATCCACCTCAGTATTGGGCTTGTATCCTTATATGATCTGAAAAAACGGATGGACGGTGTGGATTTCTCACAACATTATGGTGGGTCCACCTAGCTGTCAACATTAAAGAAGTCTGTATTTTCTAATAATTACAGCGGTATTTCTGCCATTTAAATGAATGAGCTCACGTGTGAATAGTTGCTGCTTTCGTAACATGACAAGGATGGGACAGACTCCTGTGTTAGTTTTTTGTCATTAGGAAAAATGATGGTGACTCATTATTCTCCCACATGGCACTGATATACAGTAATCTAGACCATCCAAAATCACCGTGGATGATGCTTATGTCTAAAATCGCACTGATCCAATTAATGGCTTTCAAATGGATGGCGAAAAGGAAAATACTGTGTGGTCCAATTTTTATGGGAAAAATCATAATGTTTAGTTTCATTTTGCCAGTTCAATTTTCCGGCTGTGCTCTATCTGCAGTCCAGTCAGCAATTTGAACGGTATAGATTTCTGTAAAACTATGCCATGAGTACATTTAAATAGTCACCACCATTTCTTATGACACAGAATACTTAGCACTTAAAACTATGACTCAGCCGAATATGATATTTTTAGAATATAATACTGGTTTACACCCAAGCCCCACTCAGAAACTGATCAGGCAATGTATGCAACGCCCAAGCCCATCCATAGGCAACCTAGCTAGCATGTCCAAGTCCAGCCCAAAAGCCAGGTCAGGCAGGTCTCCTGGCCCATTGCCACCCTTACCCAACTCAGGACTCGGCCGAGTTGGAGATGACTCGTGTTACTGATTGCACCGGTTTTGATCAAGTCCAAGTTGACTCGGACGAGTCGGCAATCCATGATCCCATAGGCCTTCGGTTTAAGGCTTTAATTACATGAATACACCACAAAATGACACAAACCGTACGTAAATCCAAACACGCCATAAGGTGTCTATCAAAGCTTGCAATGCAGCTGTCCCGTAGCTATCAGCCAAAGGAAAAACCCATATGTAGGAAACATTTTCTTCTTCCATTTCTTATCCAAGTGGACCATGTGACACTACATAAAGTTGCTAGGTTCATGCATATGGTCCTTATCATAGAGAGAGAGAGAGAGGGAGAGAGAGAGAGGGAGAGGCTACAATGGGAAAAGAGTTGAGGAGAGCTTGCATCATAGTAGGAATGCTTGTAATAGTCATTGGGAGTCTTATTGGTGATGGGAGTTGCGAAAGAAGCGAGGCAAGTGAAAGTGCACCATGCAATGATTCCATTGCAGAATGCTATGAAGAGTTTGAGCTCTTCATGGACTCTGAAATCAGTAGAAGGATTCTTGAAGACAATAGGGGAATAGACTATGGTGCATTGAAACCTGACTAATCTTTCGATGGCGGAAACCGTCCGGGTCAATCCTATACACGACCTTGCACGAAGGGCAACACATGCAATCGCTATCCTTAGAGCAACATCAATCAAATATCCACCTGAAAACCCAAACCTACTGAGATCTTATACTAATCAAGGATGCGAGGGTGCATCTAGCTTGTAGGGAGGTGTAAAACATCGTCTTCTCTATGTGTGTGTGTGTGCTGTGTGTGATGTTTATGTAGTTACAGGATCCACTTGAATCCTTCTCTCCTTGTGCACGCGTGCCAACTTGGCATTCATGTGTAAGATCCAGGCCATTCATCACGTTGGTTGTCCATGAACTTGACCTCATTTGATAATCTCTGTGATCTTCTCACTCAGTGATCTGCGTATGTGCGACAAAGAGTATGTTTGAGAAAAACAACCAATGGCCCATATTCACGTTCCAAGCAGCTGATGAGTAGTGGACTGGCCTGATTTCTGTGGCTGGAATATTCACACAAGTCCGACTTATGAACGGTATGATCTAGCACCCAAGTGCCATGTACTTTTTTGTATTTCTCTCTACTATGTAAATCTGTGTATCCTCTCTCTTGATTTCATTTTAATGTGTTTCATGCATATGGATTCCATCTAATGTTTATTGGGACTCTCTCTCTCTCTCTCTCTCTCTCTCTCTCTCTCAAGATTCGAGCCAATCGTGAGTTGGGTCTAATGTGAACACTGGCCTGACTTAATAATCAGGGTATTCTCTTAATCAGGTGGACCACACATATGGGCTGGGGTGAATTTTTGTAACTGGGTACATTCACTGGGAGGCCTTGTGGATGAATGGTCAGATCTAGCATGTAAGTTCTATTTTTCAGGGGGTATTTTGAAATTGTCCCAAAAAAAATATGTACATTTTCCTTTGATTTCGTTTTTCTCATGTGTATGGATTAATTTTATCTAATGTTTGTATCCATTCATGTAGTGATAACTTTAGGAGGTTTGCTATATATTTGAGAAATTATCTTAAAATGAAAGTATCTGACGGTCCTAATTCAATAAACAACTGTCCACGAATCAGAGGCTAGGATTAATCAGATTTTAAGACTGAAGCATTTGCAGGATCCGAGCCAATCGTGAGGTGAGTCTGCTGGCCTAAATAATCTGCTCGTATTCTCACCTGGTGGACCACACATGTGGGCAGACCTTATTTTTGTGGCTGGGTACTTGCATAAGGGTCTTTATATATCCTTGCCTTGGTGGTAGAGTCTTCGGGGTTTTAGCACGAGCTCTGAGGTTCAAGTACCTAGGCAGTGAAATCCCATTATGGCGTGAGTGCAGGTGTTAGTAGGGTACGTATGCACAAAAAACAAAAAGAAAAAACCAATCACGAGGAGCCCTAATTGACCAATGGGGCAAGATCTCACTCAGAAGCTCCATTTCTCAAGTGTAGTTATTGAAATTGTTCAAAAAATCTATATATTTTTACTTTGGACCTTATGAGCAGGTTGGATGCCAAATAAGCATCATGGTGGGCCTAGGATAGTTTCAATGGTGGGCGTCATTATCCCACTGTTTTCTGTGATGTGGTCTACTTGAGGTTTGAATCTACCTTATTTTTGGGCCTATACCCTAAAATGGCCTCGCAAATGGATGGACAGTATGGATATAACACATACATCATGGTGGGCCACAAAACTTCACCAGTCAACTCACCACCAAGGTGGGTGCCACACCACACAATCTGCTTCCGGACTCGAAGTGACTCGTTGAGTCGACCCAGAACATTCTGATCTTATGTCTCGATCCACCGATATAGGAAAGTCCACCCAAGCTGTATTGCTGTATTTAAAAAGGCATCCGAACTGAAATTCATGAAACTGCCCTTCTTATTTATTACCAGAAGTCTGTTTTTACTAATAATTGCAAGACCATTTCTGTCGTAGAAATGAGTGAGCTGTCATGTTGAGATAAGACTCCTGTGTTTGTGTTTTGCAATATTAGGAAAGTGGTGGTGACTCATTGTTCTCACACGTGAGACCACGTACAGCAATTCCGACCATCCAAAATCATCCTAGATGGAGCATATGTCTAAAATAAAACTGATCTAATCAACGGATATAAATGGATGGCACAAAGTAAAATACTATGTGGTCCAAATTTGATGGGAAAAATTAGATGGTTAATATTTTATTCTCAATGCAATTTTACAGCCATGCTCATCTTCAGTGGAATCAGCAATTTGAACGGCATGGATTGCAATAAAACTATGCCTATAGTTCTAAATGTCGGTATTGGTCACCTTTTCAGATCAACCCAAAAATGATATGATACATTGTCACGTATCAGTTTGGTCGGGCCATATCAGCCAAAACAAATTTAAGCTTAAGAACTGAGAAAGATACAAGAGAAAAGAAAACAATATTAAGGTATTTAAGAACCAATTTTTTTTTCTTTTTTTCTTTTTTGGTACTTTGTACATACATATGATAGTGCTTCGAACCTTTTTTTTTCTTTTTTGGTATTTTGGACATGCATATGATAGTGCTTCGGACCACTTTTAATGAGAATGTTGTCCGTCGATTTAACTTATTGAGGATCAACTAAATGAGCTCTAATTAATTAAACAAAAATCAAGCATAATTTGGTAAACTAGCTCGCCCATTATATTGAAATACAATAAAAAGAAGATATATATATATATATATATATATATATATATATATATATATATATATATATATAAGTGAAGGTTTACCTTTTTTGGGGATTCTGCCCATAATGGTCCATTTCACTTCGGTTTATTAAATCCAATTCAAATTATTTGTTATGATTCTAAAATGTCTAGATTTAACTTAAATTTGGTTTTTAAGCTTTTTTTTTTTTGTTTTTTTTCTAAATATATGAATGAAATTTTGAAAAAACAATTAATATTGAGTTTGTATATACGTCAATACCGGTTGATATGAGTGAAATGACGTACGTGTTTTATCCACACCGTTCATCCATCTTGCCAACACATTTAAAGCAATGAGCACAAAAATGAGACATATCCAAATATCAGGTAGATCATGCCACAGGACATATCAATGCTAGGGAACTTTTGGATCAAGCCGATACATGTGTTTCCCCGTAATAAGCATGTTTGACTTAATCAATAGGTTAGATGGAAAATAATCATTACAGTAGGCCTTAGGATGTGTTTAATGATGGACGTTCAATCACTACTGTATACCGCGGTGTGGTCCACCTGAGAGTTGAACTTGCCTTATATTTTCGGGCTCATGACCTAAAATCATCTGACAAAATGAATAGAAAGCATAGATAAAACACATACATCATCGATGGACGTCCTCAAGGGAGGGGTAACTATACCGTGAGATGGAGGGCTCACAGAGTATCAAAGTTTTTATCTTGATCAAAGGCAGAAAGGAAACTATGTGATCCTCTGAGCCAAAAATGAATTGTATCCTCCAGCCCTGACAACCCTAAACCGGTGATCCAGACCATTGAACGGATGGGGTCCAAAGTGTATTGGACAGATCCCAAATATCTCCTGGATAGTAAACTCATAACGGACCATCCTAATGTCTTTTTTTTCTACTGAATTTACAGCTGGTATGTCTTCCTAACCGTCGATTAATTTCGAGGATATAATCAAAGGGCTAGGGTTGTTTCAAATCTTTGTACACCGGCAATTCACCTGATGATGATATTTGCTGCATTTCATTTAGATGCATTGAATCTGTGAAGTATGGACAGACTAACAAGCAGGTCCAATCTTGCACGTGTGTGATTCATTTCCATGTGTAAGGCTAGTACACTTGTATAGTTAACTAAGTCCAATCTTACGTGCGTGTGATTATTTCCAGGATTCTGATTGTGTGGTGAGCCTCACCACTGACCTGATCCCTAGTAGCAGAATCCTGTGGGCCCACTTTGATCTATGTATTCATGGACTTTGATATCAACAGAAGGATTCTTGTCAGGGACACCAATAAAATATAAGCCTCTAGATTCAAATATACTAGCTCTTGATGATCCCACACGGGGACAACCTTATAATGTTCGAGGATGCAAGCAAGCATCTCAGTGCAGAGGGTGAACTCTGTTAGGTGTGTTTCACAGAAACCTTATGATCTCGCCCCAATGCACTAGAATTATGGGCTATGATAATGCACTAATCAAAAGCAAATCAACAAACTCACGACACGAGAGATTTTTACATGGAAAACTCTCGAAGAGGTAAAAACCACAGGACCTAGTCTAGAGCAACAATTTACTATGAAGTAAAGCATCACAACCGATCACAAGCATATACCGCTTAGATCAAACCTTCTTCACTCGGGCAGGAGTGGATGAACAATAAGATAATAATGAAAACGGAGAGATCTCACCGATCACGAGAATGTAGAAGCGCTAAGATGACTGTTGCGTCGAAGATCACCTCTTCAAGCAATATCTCCCTTCTACAAGCTTCCTCTCTTTCTTTTTTCTTTCTCTCTTCCTCTTTTTTTCTCTCTCTCACCTTGGACATGAAAACACTTTAATGGGATAACCTAAACTCGTTTTGGAACCTCTTAAGTAGAGAACTAGAGGAGTTAGAACCAAATAAGAAAACTGCGTACAAGCAATCCGCGTAGGGTCGAGCGCCTGATCAGTGGACCGTCGAGCACCCGGCCAACCCAAAAAATGTCCAGCAAGCTTCAGGGAGAATCTGTCTAATTTCGAGCGTCCTTTGGTACGTGAACGGATGCCCTGCATCCAAACACCGTGAGATGACTGTACGACAGATCTCGTCCAGTCCACACCTTCTCAAGTACTTCTCCATTCAACAGGGCCGATGGAGACTTATTTATCAAATACACCGCCGTGTGCATTGCTTCTCCCCAGAACATCTTAGGCAACTTTACGTGGGATAACATGCATCTGATTCTCTCTACAATTGTGCGATTCATTCACTCAGCCACACCATTATACTGAGGGGTCTTGAGAACCGTCTGTTCATGCCGTATACCCAGTGACTTACAATACTTGTGGAAGTCACCAATGTATTCACCACCATTGTCAATGCGGATGCACTTCAATTATCTACCTGTCTCTCTCTCGACCATAACATGAAACATTTTAAACACATAAAAGACCTCGTCCTTGGATTTCAAAGAATAAACTCAAACCCTCATAGATGCATCATCTATAGAAGTGATAAAATACAATGCCCCACCCAAGATTTTTTTCCTCATAAGACCACAAACATCAGAATAAACCAAATCTAATGTATGCATTTTATTAACATGGGAAGCAGATTTAACAAATGAAACTCTATGCTATTTCCCTAATAAGCAATCAATACAGGTTTTAAGAAGTATACATGTCACGTCTGGAAGGAGCCGCTTCCTTGCTAGTAGTTGAAGCCTTTTTTCACTCATGTGGCCTAGACGCCTGTTCCACATGTTAGTTGTTGAATCTTCTGCTGCATTCAACCCACCCTTGTATACACTGACACTTGCCTTGTAAAGGGTACAACACTTCTTTCCTCTGGCTGTGATCAATGAACCATTGATGAGCTTCAAACGCCCACCAACAAATCGGCTTTCATAGCCATCATCATCCAACATTCCCGTCGACATCAAGTTGAGGCGAAGGTCTGGAATGTGCCTCACATCCTTGAGAACCAATGTGCAGCCCACATCGGTCTTCACACAAATATCACCGACTCCCACGATCTTTGATACGCTAGAATTTTCCATCTTCAATGTCCCATAGTCACCTGACTTGTAACTCGTGAAGAAATCTCTGCATGGAGTCGCATGAAACGAGGTTCCCGAGTCTATAACCCAGTCGGTGTCTTGACTCGTAGCCATGAGACAAACATCGTGATCTACCGAAAAAATAACCACAACGTCGTCATCTGAGGCGACCGCAATGGAGTCTGATTCATCTTCCTTCTCCTTTCCTTTTCCTTTCCTGTCATTCTTGTTCTTATGACATTCATGCTTGTAGTGGCCCTTCTTGCCACAATTTCAGCCTTCAACATCCTTCCTGACACTCAACTTGCCTCTTGATTTATCTCGGGCCTTTCCGCCCTTCTTGTTCTTTCCTCTTCCTCGATCTTATGTCACAAGGGCCTCTTATTGAGTAAACCCCTGAGACTTCTTCATTGTCTCCTCATTGAAGAAACAACTAGTTACCTGTCCCATGAACATCTTTCCGTCTGGTACGGAGTTAATAAGAGACACCATCAATGTCTCCCAACTGTCAGGCAATGAGCTAAGCAATAGCAAAGCCTGTAGTTCATCGTCCAAGACCATCTTCATAGCGGAGAGTTGGTTCAATATGTTGCTGACCCCATTCATGTGTTCAATTACAGAACCACCATCTTTGAACTTGAGGTTCACAAGTCGTCTTATCAGAAAAATCTTATTGCTGGCTATCTTCCTCTCATACAACCCTTGCAATTTCAGCCGTAGGCTAACGGCTGAGGTTTCTGTAGACACATGGTGGAACACTGAATCATCCAATCATTGTCTAATGAACCCCACTGCTTTCTGGTCCAACTTCTTCCAATCATCATCTAGCATATCTTTTATCTTCGCTGATACGCTTAAGATTGGATCATATAGGTCCTTACAATAAAACAAGTCCTCCATCTTAGCTTTCCATATGGTCTAGTTAAAACCATTGAAATTAATCATCCTTGATAAGCCACCTTCCATAATTCAGAACCGATCCCACTCCGTTCAACCAACCTAAACGCTCTGATACCACTTTGTTGGGTGCGTTTCACAAAAACCTTAGGATCTTGCCCCCCAATGCACTAGAATTATGGGTTATGATAATACAATAATCAAAGGCAAATCAACAACCTCATAACACGAGATTTTTACGTGGAAAACCCTCGAAGAGGTAAAAACCAGGGGACCTAGTCCAGAGCAACAATTCACTATGAAGTAAAGTTTACAGCATATACCGCTTGGATCAAACCTTCTTCACTTGCACAGGAGTGGATGAACAATAAGAAAATAATGAAAACAGAGAGATCTCACCGATCACGAAGACGTAAAAGCGTTTAGATGACTGTTGCGCCGAAGATCACTTCTTCAAGCAATATCTCTCTTCTACAAGCTTCCTCTCTCTCTCTCTCTCTTTTCTTTCTCTCTTCCTCTTTTTCTCTCTCTCTCACATTGGACGTGAAAACACTTTAATGGGATAACCTAAACTCGTTTTGGAACCTCTTAAGTAGAGAACCGGAGGAGTTAGAACCAAATAAGGAAACTACATACAAGCAGTCCGCGTAGGGTCGGGCACCCAATCAGTGGACCGTCAGGAGCCCGGCCAACCCAAAAAATGTCCAGCAAGCTTCAGGGAGAATCTGTCCAATTTCGGGCGCCCGGACCAACATGGTCGGGCGCCCGCCCAAGGCACTGGGCTCCAGGTTACAAGACCATAGGACTCCCGACTGTTGTCAAAACAGTCCAACAACTTCTGCCTCATCTGGGTGAATTTCGGTCGCCCGACCAGACTGGTCCGGGCGCCCGATCACACCCAAGCTATACCATATCTCTCCTTTGTTCTGAAGAGGAAAACCCCATCAAACTCCTCCAACACCCTAGAACTCTATCACTTTCTGAGTGTGTTTTCTGATGTTTTATTAGTTACAACCGCCGTTTAATACGTTGATAGAAATATCAGTGCAAGGGTTGATAATAGAATTGTTGGGAACACAACTAGTCCTAACACGACTTATCAAGAGCAGAAGCAACCTCAAATCCTAACACGACTTGTAAAGTGCAGAAGCAACTTCAGACAGAATCCACAAGGCTCTCTGAAATCCACCAGAGCTTTCTAGAATCCATGAGATGAAAAAAAAACAAAGGTCTGAACTTTGATCAATAGTACGAAAGATGATACCCTAACAATGAGTTTGAACGAGTATATATAACCTAAACAAAACCCTAGATATGCATAAAAAGCCCCAATCAAACAAGGAAACTAAATCATAAGAAATTCGAAAGTTCCGCACTTTCCCATAGGACCATTCGTCACCATCGGTCGCCGTCGGTCGACCGGCCCATGAGTTTGAGTGACCGATGGTTCTGGTTGGGCGACCGGAGAACTCCAAAATTGTCTAGAGATCAACTCACACTCCAGATAAATTTCGGGCGACCGACATTCTACCAATCAATCGATTCAAATATGTTGAATTTCTGTCACTTGTCCTTGAATCATTCCGGCTTCATGTGAGAAAGGAATGTGCTTGATCCACGTTCTTCATCAAAGGGTTCTTGTTCTACATAAGAATTGAATGATGATTGTTGTCAATGAGACCATGTGTAAATCATAGACTTACAAAAGAATAAATTACTTCTCAAGGAAAGTTGGTTATTAACATAATAGATAGACAAGGACACCGTATATAATGAATTCATACTAATTTTAAGAATGGGTTGATCATCTCAAGCTTTCTCTTGAAGTCCAAGCCCTGCTTGAATTTGTACTATCATTTTTTTCCACATGCACTCACGCACCCCACACACCTGCGCACTCACAGCACAAAAGGTGCTTGAACCCACGACCTCATGTTGAAACTTTTGCGAGCCTACCACTGAGCCATTGGGTCGCAGGCATAATTCATACTATCATTATAGATGCTTGAAAGTAAAGTAGTTTGTGCTTGAAATTTTGAGGGTATGTCATTGAAGTAAGGCGTCCTAATACTTGTTTTCAATGGTAAAGATGAGCTTACAATTAGCCATCTTAATGAGGAAACTGAGCATTTTGTTGTGTTTAATTGCACGCCTCATTATCATAAAACACCCAATTGTATATGATGTAGCTCCAACTATAAGGTGGTTGAGTTTCAACCCTAACCCAACCCAACCTCAAGAGATATCCAACCCGCTACCTGACTGGACCTGACCTGACCCCAATTCCAACTTGAGGTGGCCGACTTGAATTCCTTTCTACTCAACCCGACTAGACCGGACCTCTACCCAACCCAAATACATGTGCTTTTTCTCAACTGACGTAACCTGACCTAACTTTGCTTAACCTGAACCCCACCCGAATTCAAATTAAGTTGGAAACCCATAATCCAAACCTGAGGACCTTGACAACTCGATCCGAACTAGGTTTGGATCAATTGTGTTTGGGTTAACCTAAAAAATCGTCAACACCCACGTTGTAGTTTAGCTTGAAAACTCATCGCGAAAAATCTTTCCCGCCACATAAATTCTAGTAAAAAAATTCACATGAAAGTATTTACGACAAGTTTTTCCTATAACAATTGCAGTTCGTTGCAAAAATGTTGACTATTAGCAATAATTTGAAATGACATCACAAATAGTCAATTTTTACAATGAGTTTCGCTGAAAAAGTCGTCGCAAAAAGTCTAAACTGTTATAGTGAGGGTCAACTCATAAACTCGATTAGCTGGAAAACTCAACTCGACTCAATCCCTAGCCAGGTAGGGTCAACTCAAAGACTCGAACCAGTCTCATTTGACTCGATTAGATATTTTAATAGATAAATTTTAAGTACAAGTTGAAAAAAATAAAAAAACGAATGAAAAATATGTTCAAATGAAACTGAACTAACCATCTGGCTCAGGCCAAGCTCAGGCTTGGACTCAGTATAAACACTTGCCTGACTGGAGCTGCACTATTTTGGCTCATCACCGGCTGGGCGATGCTTGGGCTTATGTTGAACAATGTGGGCCCGGCCGTTAACACCTCCATTAACAAGTTGAAATTATCCTTTGGTCGTATCGTAACATATCATCCAACTGGTTGGACATGCATCATGGATCTTACACACCATACAAGTGCCATCATAGCACAGGTGCGAGATCCAATCCATCAATCAGGTCGGTCCAATCTTCCTACATGCTTTCCTAGAAATAAATCTGATCCACTCAACCTGTTAGGTCCCAATATTGAAAACAAGTGGCTGGGTTAGAAAACTTAAGCCAAGTTTCTCAGGGCCGTACTTTTTTTGCTAATGGTGGCCCATCTGATAAGTGGATCAACCTTATTCTTGGGCTAAGGCATCAATAAAGGGATTCCATTCTGATGGATGGATCGATGTGAGACCTACAGTGCCATGCTCGCACATGTGTGGCGTGTGTACATGACCTTCATTGCACACGCGTGTGCACTTAGCAAAGCTCATTTTTCCAAGGGAAGATCTTAAAATAATGGAAATTGAAGACTCCGTTCCTCGAAACCCTAAAACTCCATCCAAATCTAGGGAAAAGAAATCACACAATAGCACCTAGGGAGGATCTAACACGTGGACAATAGTACAATACAGATGTGCAGTCCCAGCCGTTGCGCTGGATCAGGAAATCACATTCATCATCCAGTTCCTGACACGTGGCAGGTGAACAGGTGGACCTAGGCCTGTCCACCAGGTGGGTCATCTCCATAGATATTGAATGTCACACGGAAAGGATGATCCTAGGCATGGATTTCTTCCCCTAGATCCAACTTCATCTTCGGCCGCTTATTTAAAATCCACCATCAATATGATAGGAATAACCATTCAGTGTGTGGTTTTCAACAGACAGCCATCCATCAGTAGGACACGCTAGATGAATGGTTTGGATCAATCTCCCTACTGTCCACATGTCGGCCATCCGGCGAGGAAAATCCTGACTGATCCACCACAGCAAAATTAAAGCTCCAATAAAACAACACTTCAAAGTCAACACTGTGGAAACTACTACAATCCAAGTGGGCCATCCAAAGGAATGAACAGAAAATAGAGAAAACCCTGAAAATAGAACACCCATTTCAGGAAAATGAAGAAAGAAACCAATTCCAAGCCATCAAGATGCCTTCCAAGCCCACTTCCCACACTGCTATATCCTCTTCTTCTCATCATACTACTCTCAGTGATAATCATCACTACATACATTTCCAACCCCTACATTGCCTTCACCAATACACATGATCAGACTCTCATTCCTTCCTCCATCCACAGCCACATATCAAATCTCCAGACCCAAGTGGGCCATTTGCTTGATCAGCTACATAGTGAAAGCCCAACCTCAAACACTGCATCTAAGTACGCTGATCGAGTGCTCGCTATCGCCGTGTCATTAGACAAGCTCGCCGACCGTCTATCCCATCTCTACAGCAATGTGCCCATCGACTGGAACAACACAAGCAACATTGATGGTGGTGATGAACATGGCGAAGGCGATGACGGCGAAGGCGACGATGGGTTGCCACGTAATGGGTTGTTTGGCTCCGGAGAGCTTCGCAACTACACATCACCCAAGCCCAACAGGCATGGGTTGAAGAACTTCCTCGGCGTGGAAGCGGTATATCCATCCATTGGATTTGCATGCACAGGTGTGGCCGCAGACGTCGATCGCTTCATGACATACAAAATGTATGGGATGTGCCCAGATGATTGGATCGTGGCCCAGAAGCTTATCGTGGCCGGGTGTGACCCGCTTCCGAGAAGGCGGTGCTTCACAAGATCCCCCCCACATTACACTAAGCCACTGCCATTAAATTCATCTCTGTGGGGACCGCCCGGTGACACTAACATTCTGTGGACACACTACAAGTGCAAGAGCTTCACCTGTTTGACGTCGAACGATACAGTCGGCAAGAGAGGCTTCTTCAAGTGCGCCGATTGCTTCAACTTCTCCAAGCGTGGCTGGGAGAATGCAACCATGGATGGGCCCACGTCGGCAGAGTTCACTGCTGCTGAGGTTCTGGCATTGAAGCTAACTGGGGAGATACGAATCGGGCTGGATTTCAGCCCAACAACAGGCACATTTGCCGCAATCATGAGGGAGAGGAACGTGACCATTGCATCGGCCACCCTCAACCTTGGAGCTCCTTTCAGCGAGGTGATCGCATCGAGAGGCCTCCTCCCGCTCTACCTGTCAGTTGGTTCGAGGCTACCCTTCTTCGACAACACTCTGGATATTGTCCATTCAACGCTGTTTTTGGATGGGTGGATTGGGGTGGAGCTCCTCCAGTATGTGCTCTTCGATTGGGACCGGATCCTACGGCCGAGGGGGCTTCTTTGGATCGATCGCTTCTTTTGCGGCAAGGACAACATGAAGCTGTACTTGGATGAGTTTCACAGACTGGGCTACAAGAAGCTGCTTTGGAGAGTTGTACCAAAGACAGATAAGGATGATGATGAGCTCTTCTTTTCTGCTGTTTTAGAGAAGCCATTGAGAGTTTAAGCTTTCTATCCTTTTGTGAACGAATGATCAGCCTCTGCAATGCAATTCTTCCATTGTAGACAAATGATCAGATACAGCAGGTTATCAACTAAGCCATTTCTTTCCCACCAATGTGTCACTTACGGAATATCTGATCCATGCAAAAGGTGGGACACACCATGATGATCACTTAGGATGAAAATTAGGCTGATCCACTCCTCGGGTAGGCCACAAAGTCAAAATACATCGACGGCCGATGGAATTATCATGTATTAGTGTTACGCATCTAATGATTGGATCAGGTTGGTTTCTAGATCTTCTAGATCAGGTGATCATCATGGTGATGCGAGCCTTTTGGATGCGTCGGATATTCAACTGATGTGATGGTGATGCGAGCTTTTTGGTTGGCAGGGAAAGAAATGGTGGTATGGATACAGCTGCTGCCTCTCTGATCATTTCTGGAACAAATGACCCAAAAACCTAATTTTGAGTTTCTAAGCAAATGTTAGCAGTTTGAGAGGCAGCCCATGGAAATGACTCGAGTTGACGAGTTTCAAATCAAGTCACCAAGTTTTAGATCCATGATGAATGGCTGCAAAGTTGGTCTTGAAAGGTTTTTCGAAAAGAAGTTTAGGCAAACCCTGCTTCACTTAAGAGATGATTTCTAAGGTTGAATTTTGAAAGACACGGAACTGTGAAAGTCTGTAAACTTTTCCGATTTATAATCTAATAAATGATCCTGGTTTAGATATAATCAAATCGCAAAAAGCACAAAGCAATGTCTAGCAGTTACCTTAAATTTGTATCAGTTGATCATCGTAGAAGTCGCAGGGCTAGGCGTGCACGCCTTGAGAGGCATCCATAGGTGCACCCATATGTGACTACAAGGTGGATTCCATGTTGACGCATGTGAACAATGCAGTAGCTCAACCACACTCACATACCAACCGCTACATAACCGTGCAAGATGTCCAAAACACTAGGACTATAAATCTCAACATGACCTCAGGTTTAAGGATTAGTCAAAGCTCGCATATGTTTAGTCTAAGGATTAGACCCACTCCTTTAACCCATAGGAAGTATCAATGCGTTTCATTAGTTCAATGTACAATAAATTAAGACAAAAACAAATAGCATTCCATTAATGAAGTAAATGAGGTCTAAACATGATCATTGGCTTTCCCAGGCACACAACATCAACTGGGGCAAAAATTACACCAAAACACTAATCAAGTGGGTCAAAAATGTTCATTAAATTCAAAACATCAGTTGTCCATTGGCTTCGACCATGTTGGTTGCCTAATTATGTACCTCTGATTCTTATGCCATGTATTTTTTGTTGTGACCCACATCATGCACAGCTATTTTGTTCTATGCAAAATAGGAATAAACTACCTCATGTTCAATGGTCTGAGCTGGACCATTAGTTGTTCCCCCAGGCACCAGGCTGGATTTCAAGCCCAGGCCATCCACCTGTCCTATTGCCACCCACATAACTGATACGACACGAATATGATTAAACTCAATACTGCAAGGATCCAGCATTGGTGTAGGTATCTAATTGTGTTGAATTTGTGCCGGAAGCATGTAAAAGCACCTGATTATCCTAGATTCCTAGAGATGCCCCATTCACTGCTTGGAATGCAGGCCAGCTCGTCTTTCACCCCCAAAACATGAACATGACAATGATGGTAACATGTCTAACCCATTGTTACTGCATGTCAATTTCGGGCCAGTTTCTGCAGGTGGGTGTAAAGTGCACCACATCATTTGCATCCTGCAATGTGGACTCCACAGAAAACATGGCCGGTCAGGCCTCTCTTCATTTCATTCTCATGTTGGGTTACATCCAAACATCCAAAGGTGATTCAAGCATTCAGAACAAAATGTTTACTGAGATCAATGCAATGCAGGAAAACCAACAACTGGATTAACCATTAGATTAAATTAACCTGAAGATAAGTATCTTACATAAAACCAACATTCCTTTTTCTATTGTTATCGACACAGGATGTCTTATCAACACATACCTACAGAATTTCCTTCCAAAATCTGACCGACCTGTCACTCCCACAAGAGACAAATGCCGCCTCAGTTGGCGAGTGCTCTATCCACCTTGGCGGGCCTATGTGATTAGATGGCCACCTCGCTACTTTCTCAGCAGTCAGAGCATCCCAAATAATAATCTGCAACTCCCGTAATATCAGTCAAATCCAACCGCAAGGAACCAACATTTTGCAGTCCCAAATTTCTGAAAGAGAAATAAACAACTAACCTCATTGCTCGGTTCGTCGATGGATAGAACAAATTCTTCTGTTTCATTAAAAACCGCCTGCATCCCAAATATTTTACTTGAAACTTTAATATAGTCAAATAATTAAATCGAGATCCCTCATAAATCATGAAGCTATAACCACTTCCAGTATGAATTTAGTAGTTTGAAAGTTCCCAGTTCCCAGTTCCCAAGGCTGACGCAATAGGCCCACCATGGTGTGCCATAAAGGCCATTACAGGGCTGTAAAGGTCGTTGCGTAAAGGTAATGGTGGCAAATATTACACATTACAGGGTCATAAAGGCCGTAACAGTCGTTATGGAAAAAAAAAAAATGACCCATAACCGCAGTAAACGGCCCGTTACGTCCCCTGTAAAGGCCATAACAACAGACTTTTTTTTCAACATTACAGAGCAGATACAGGTATTTCAGGTTTTCTTTCAATAAAAAAAGAGACCATAAAGGCCGTTATGGGTGCCATAATAGCCGTTACAACCTATATCGTAAAGGTAACGATGGTGGCCATTACAGTCACCGTTACCGTCACGGCATACCTTGAGGCCCACTTCAAAATACAAGTGACGTAGATATGTTACTACTTCCTTGCGAGTTGGGAGTTGGAACAGAAATGGGAGAACATAAGCAGCATGCCACCCCAAATGCCAAGCCTGCCTTGTTCGATTGAATTCACACTAACTTTGATTGGCAGTGCATGTTTTGAAATTATAGGGAAAATGATATGCTTGCCAAGAGAATACTGAACTTCACCTGGCAACGCAGCTGTGTATGGACAGCTCCAAGATACGACACATACATCATGGTGGGGCCCACATAACTTAGTGAAATCACTTCGATAGGAATCTGTTACTGTAGCCGTCACTCTGCTGCCGTGCATGTCCAAACATCATATGAGGTTTATCCCAAGTTGCCTTATGAAAAATTTACATTCCAAACTGGATTGAGATTTACCTTCTAATTCGCAATTCCCCCACAATCCTCTACAATCCCCTGACACCCTTAATTATCACCTTCCATGCAATTCCATCCCACCTATTTCCATTTAATTCCATGCACCAAACGCCCCCTGTGTGTTACGCTGACCCACCGACAATCACCGACACTACCTAATCATTTCCTTCATTGCAATTCCATCCCATGTAATCCCACTTAACTCCGTGCACCAAACACCCCCTCAGGGCGTGTTTGGTGCATGGTAGTAGAAGGGATTCGATGGGATAGACTTCCTAATCCTACGTTTTAATCCCATATGTGTGTTTGGTAAGGCATACTGGCGGTGATCGTTCAAAGCTTTGGAAACGCCTAATGCATCGAAGATTGACGAGGATCTCATGTATCCATTTTGGATTTGCAGCATCCAGCGCCATATCCTTCAAACGAACGTTCATCCAGGAAATTTTGGTGACGTATTGTGTGACGTGCAACCATGACGAATGTGTTGTATCCACACCATCCATCCATTTTACAATATCATTTTACCGCGTGTGCCCAAAAAAGAGATAGATCTGATGATCAAGTGGACCACACCTCAAAAGACAGTGGAGATTTGATGTTTACCATTGAAAACGTCTTGGGGGCCACATAAGGTTTGGGTCAATCTGATGTTTGTTTTTTCCCTTCATCCAGATCTTTGTGACCTCATGAACAGGTTGGATGACAAATAAACATCATGGTGGGCCCTATTATGGTTTCAACGGTTTGAATCATTGTTCCCGCTACTTTATGTCGTGTGGTCCACTTGAGCTTTGGATCTGACACATTTTTTTTCTCATTACCTAAACAGATCTCTCCAAATGGATGGACGGTGTAGATATAGCACATGCATAATAATGGGGCCCATAGAACTTGGTGACGTAAACACACCACAAAGGTAGGTGGTGTGCCGCACTCACGCATTCAGTTTTCAAAATCATCCAAACGGGTATCTGTATTACCTCAGGATAACATTCCTGAAACCATACATCCCAAACAAAGAGGCGTGATTCAGGGGGCGCTTGGTGCATGGACTTAAATGAGAGTAGGCGGGATGGAACTTGAAACCCTACGTTGGAAACTGAAATGAGTGTTTGGGCAGGGCATTCTTCAAGCAAGGGTGTGAGCATTGGAGATTGTGCTAGTGCTGTGCAGGCTGAAGATGGGATTTGGTCTACCCCTCACAGGACTTGAATAGCACTCAAGACGCTAGATGTGAACCTTGCTACAGAAGTATGTCACCAAGTTCTGTGGACCCCACCATGATGTATGTGTTATATCCACTCCGTCCATCCATTTGGAGAGATCATTTTAGGCAATGAGCCAAAGAACAAGGCAGATCCAAAGCTCAAGTGGACCCCATCGTAGAAAACAATGGGGACAGTGATGCTCACCGTTGAAACCTTCCTAAGGCCTACCATGATGTTTATTTGAGATCCAAATGGATGGACAGTGGAGATACGACACATACATCATGGTGGGGCCCACATAACTTAGTGAAATCACTTCGATAGGAATCTGTTACTGTAGCCGTCACTCTGCTGCCGTGCATGTCCAAACATCATATGAGGTTTATCCCAGGTTGCCTTATGAAAAATTTACATTCCAAACTGGATTGAGATTTACCTTCTAATTCTCAATTCCCCCACAATCCCCTACAATCCCCTGACACCCTTAATTATCACCTTCCATACAATTCCATCCCACCTATTTCCATTTAATTCCATGCACCAAACGCCCCCTATGTGTTACGCTGATCCACCGACAATCCCCACACTACCTAATCATTTCCTTCATTGCAATTCCATCCCACGTAATCCAACTTAACTCCGTGCACCAAACACCCCCTCTATTCAAGTCATTGACACCGACTTTTTTTCTGTCGGCAGAGATGTAGCGTTGCTAAGCACACACGCATATACAAGTCAGCTAATGCACACGCTACCAAATATACTTATGTAGAAAACAGGTATAATATCCAAGCCATCCATCAGAAGCATAACACTATATTAATTTACCATCAAAGGAATCAGATTATTTGAGTTGTTAGGTGGGACACAACTAACTGAACAACTGTACCGTTGTGTAAGAATTAGCCAAAGTATTCAAACCCATCAACTTGTTTCAAATATCATGCTCTGCCTACTATATGGACCACCATTGTTTTTGGTATGAAAATCTAAGCAGTAAGGTCCACCTGATAAATGGCTTAGATATTTCACCTATCTGCCACGCTGGTATATGGAGTGGCGTGTGCATCAGTTAATTTATACACGCGTGTGCGCTTAGCAAAGATTGTTTGGGACAAGCGCACATGCAACCCAAATTTCTCGTACAAAGTGGCTCTCACTCTCTGCAGGCCGGATCTACTCCAAGCGCTTGTACGTGAAGCTGAAATTGCACTGCAATTTATAGGTCCATGCTTATGCATGTACACAATCCAATCCGTCCATTGTGTACGTTTAACAATTTTTTTATTAGTAACCAAAATTCATTCTAATCAAAATCTCAGGTGGGCCACCCCACAGAGGACACCACCCCTACCATTATTTACTAATTTAATTTGCATTTCCGTCATTTTGTAAAAAAGAAAGCTATTTTTGAATTTTTGGTCCCATGTCATAAAATGATCTCGAAAAACGGATGGACGTTGTTGATTTATCACAAACATCAAGTGGACCCCACAAACGCTTGGAGTGGATCCGGGCGCGGAT
Source organism: Liriodendron chinense (assembly GCA_003013855.2). Lineage (NCBI taxonomy): Eukaryota > Viridiplantae > Streptophyta > Magnoliopsida > Magnoliales > Magnoliaceae > Liriodendron > Liriodendron chinense. The sequence continues at coordinate 1,717,652 of ML058403.1, forward strand.
TGGGTGCTAGCTCACCCGGACCCAGCTAGAGACGGACGGTCCTGGCAGAGGCTCTGTGGGATCCACCATGATACACATGTTTTATCCAGGCCATCCATATATTTTTACAGATTATTTCATGGCATGAGCCCAAAATCGAGGTAAATCGAAGGATCAAGTGTACCACACCACAGAAAGCATTGTTGACAATGAAGCCCACCGTTGAAACTTTCCTAAAGCCAATTGTGATGTTTATTTGCCATCCAACCACTCCATAAGGTCGCATGGACCTGGATGAAGTGAAAGCACAAATGTCAGCTTGATCCAAAACTTTTCAATGGTAAGCTTTCGATCCCATTGTTTCCAGCCTTCCATCCGCCTCTTTTAGGGCTAATCAGCTAAACTGATTTTTCGAAATGGATGGACGGCATGGATAAAAACACATACATCATGATGGGGGAGTATCCAATCCGCACCAAGCGGATCATCCGGCCTCTGCCCATTTGATGTGACACCGATTGCTGGACGCGGATTTCCTTCCTGCGTTGAGATGGTTGGTGGGGCCTACCTTGATGCTGGTGAGATATCCACTATGTCCATCCTTTGACAAATCATTTTAAGAAATAAGACAAAAAGTAAGGCAATCCAAAACTCAAGTGGGCCAGACGGGAGGGAAAATGGAAAAGAAATGAGCCAGCAAAATGGATGAACGGGGTGGATTTCTCACCAGCATAAGAAGTTCCTCAGGAAGGCTTTTGCAAGATATATGGGCCCTGGATTGCCTACTGACGCTGTGCACTAGGGCTGGTGATGTGGCTGGTCCTGTAACTATCAGTTAAAGGGGAAGCCCATGTGGGAAACATTTTCTCCATTCATTTCTTATCCAAGTGAACCTTATGACACTATAAGTTGCTAGGCTCACGCATACAGTGCTTGTGAGAGAGAGAGAGAGAGAGAGAGAGAGAGAAGCTACAATGGGAAAAGAGTTGAGGGGAGTTTGTATCATTGTAGGAATCCTGGTAATAGTCATTGGGAGTCTTATTGGTGGTGGGAGTAGCAAAAGGAGCGAGGCAAGTGCAGCATGCAATGGTTCCATTGCAGAATGCTATGAAGAGCAGGTAGAGTTGTTCATGGACTCTGACATCAACAGAAGGATTCTTGCAGAGAAAATAAATTATAAGCCTCTTCATCCAAATGGACCTGCTAAGGTTATATCCCAGCCTGGACTATCCTATACTCGAGATTGCAAAAAACAATATATGTGCGGACGGATGACCTAGACCTCTATCACTCTCTGTGTGTTTTCTGATGTTTTATTAGTTACAATAGCCGTTTGCTATGATAGAAATATCAGTGCAGAGGTTGATAATAAAATCTCTCTCTCTCTCTCTCTCCAGTTCAACCAAGCATGTGTGAGATTCGAGCCAGTCATGAGGTGAGTCTTCTGTGAGCATGCCCTGACTTAATAATCCGCATGTATTCTCACCAGGTGGACCACACGGGCAAGCAGGCCTGATTTTTGCGACTGGGTACATTCATCAGGAGCCCTACTTGAGGAATGTCCAGATCTGGTTCGAAATTTCATTTCTCGGGGGTAGTTATAGAAATTATCCCAAAAATCCAAGTATTTTTAGTTTGGCCATGGGCTTAATCTAATATTTGGAATATAATGATTTTCATGCGAGGTTTTCCTGTTTCGTATGTTTTTTGCCAACGTGTCACGATACAGAATATCCAATCAGTACGAATGGTAGCCCACCCTGGTAGAAAAATCAGGGCCATCCACTTACTAGTCAACAACAATACACCAAATCATTCCATCTAGATGTCCATCTATAACATCCTTGGGTTCGGCTTGATTTTCACATGAAGTGATCATCATGCGTATAGTATACTGTATAAATGTGACATGTTTTCCCATGGTTGTATCATTACTTATGATATAAAACCATTGCATCTAATCATTTTTGCAGTTGATTGTGGTTTTGGGGGAGGTAGATTGCTTGGTGACCATTTCACCAGGCATATCAGGCGACCCCACTTGACAAAATTTGATTAGACAATTTGCTATTGTCAAAGATTAGCCTGATACTTGATTGAATAACTTTCAAATATGCTTTACGTGGCTATATACCTCAAAGTGAAATATAATTTATTCAAATCCCAATATAAATCTACTTAAGTTAATTAGAAATGCTGAAGTAGTAAAAGGGAGCATTGCATTACATGCATAGAGGGGACAATTTTAAAGACTCAGCTGACTGATCAACTAGAAACTTAGATGAGTCCACTCGAAGGATCTCTGGGAAACTCGGCACTAGTCCTGACTCAGCATGGACTCAAAGGTACTCGTGGATTGGACCCAATGGCTCACTGGATTAGAACATTCTGAACGGTTTGTTCTTGAGACAATGTCCACCGAAATGAAAAGGCCCACCCAAGCCAACTCGGGTCACCTGCCACACCCGACTGCAGAAACTGAGACAAAAATTTGAGAAAAAAATGAGCCGCATCCAATACTCAACTAGGACACACGGTAGGAAACTGAGGGAAATGGATGGCCATCGTTGAAAAATTCGTGGGGCTCAGAAGTTTTGCATGAGTTTAATATTTTTTTGTATTTTCAGTCCATCCTAGTGGGAATGGCCTTATGAATGGCTTGAATGACTCGTAAACGTGATGGTGAATCTCAGGAAGGTTTCAATGGAAAGAATTTCACTCCCCACGTTTTCTTGTTGTGTGGTCCACTTGAGCTTGTCTACCTCAATTTTGGGCTCATGTCCTTGTATGAGCTGGAAAAAGGGATGAACGGGGTGGATTTCTCATAATATTAGTGGGCCCCACCTAGCTTACAACCGCAGAACTTCCTGCATCCGCGTTCCACCCAATCCATATCCATTGCACCGAACCAGCATTTCCAAAAATGCCCTTCTTTTTTTATAAATGATGCCTGTATTTTCTAATAATTACATGGGTATTTCTGCCATCTAAATGAGTGAGCTCACGTGTGAATAGTACTGGCTGCTTTCGTAACATGACAAGGATGGGATAGATTCCTGTGTTAATTTTTTGTCATTTGGAAAAATGTGGCGACTCATTCTGCTCCTACATGGCACTAATAAACAGCAATCCAGACCATCCAAAATAATAGTAGATGGCGTTTATATCTAAAATTGTAGATCAGATTAATGGCAATCAAATGGATCACAAAACGTAAATTGTAAAACGCCCCAAATTTTATTAAACATCAGATGGTAAACATTATATTCCCACTTCATCTTTTGGTTATGCTCCATCTGCAGTTGAATCAGCGATTTGAACGGTATAGATTGCCGTAAAACAATGGCATGTGTACATTTGAATAGTCGCCACCATTTCTTAGGACACTTAATACGCAGCACTTAAAATATGACTCTGCCGAGTATTTTTAGATTCTAATAATGATTTGCACCCAAGGCCGACTCAGAAATTGATCTGGTCACGTTTGGTGGTTACCTTAACCGTGTGGGGCCCACCTTGATGTATTTTTTGTATATCCACACCGTTCATCTGTTTTACCATTTCATTTTAGAACTAGATCCCAAACCTTAAGAAGATCCAAATCTCAGGTGGACCATGCCACTAGAAACCGTAATGAACGACCATTAAAAAAACATTTGTGGGCCACAAGAGTTCTGGATAAAGAGTATATTTGTATTTTACCTTTATCCAGTTCTTATTGATATTATTAACAGGTTGGATGGTAAATAAACATTAAAAAAATCGTTACGATGGGCCCTTTGGAATTTTTAATGGTGAGGCACTCCATCGCCACTGTATCCTGTGGTATGGTCCACCTGATATTTCGATCTGCTTAATTTTTGGAACCAGAATCTAAAATGGACTGGAGAAACGGATGGAAGGCGTGGATATACATCACATCATCAAGGTGGGCCATACGGTGAGGGTAACACCTAATCCGCTCCCAACCGAAGCTCGTCAACAGGCAAGCTAGCATTGCAAAGTCCAGCTCAAAAGCCAGGTCAGGCAGGTCACCTGGCCCATTGCCTCCCTTACCCCAAGTCAGGATTCGCCCGAGTTGGGGATGACTCGTGATACCAACTGCACCGGTCCTGACCAAGTCCGAGTTGACTCAGACGAGTCGGGAATCCATGATCCATAAGCTGGGCACTAGGGCTGGTGACGCAGCCGGCCTCTTCTTTGTTATCTAGTGCAAGTGCTTACGCAGAGAGAGAGAGAGAGAGAGAGAGAGGGAGAGGGAAGATTTTACACTTTATAAGACCCCAGAATCAGACAGGGAGGGAAAGAGAGATAAGGCCCCAAAATCAGACAGGGAGAGAGAGAGAGAGAGAGAGAGAGAGAGAGACGCTGCCATGGGAAAAGAGTTGAGAAAAAGAGTTTGTATCATTGTAGGAATCTTTGTAATAGTCATTGGGAATCTTATTTGTGGTGGGAGTTGCGAAAGGAGCGAGGTAAGTGCAAGTACACCATGCAATGATTCCATTGCAGAATGCTATGAAGAGTCGGAGTTCTTCATGGACTCTGAAATCAGTAGAAGGATTCTTTAAGGGAATGGTAATATCATCTATAATACATTGGAGCCCAACCTACCTTACGATGGCGGAAGCAATCCGGGTCAACCCTATACACGACCTTGCACGGAGGCCAACAATTGCAAGCGTTATCTTCATTAGAGCAACATCAATCAAATGTCCACCTAAAAACCCAATTACCTACCTATCTTATACTAATCAAGGATGCGAGGATGCATCTAGCTTGTAGGGAGTTCTCTGTGCGTGTATGCGTTGTGTGTGATGTTTATGTAGTTACAGGATCCACTTGAATCCTTCTCTCCTTGTGCACGCGTGCCAACTTGGCAATCATGTGTAAGATCCAGGCCATTCATCACGTTGGTTGTCCATGAACTTGACCTCATTTGATAATCTCTGCGATCTTCTCACTCAGTGATCTGCGTATGTGTGACAAAGAGTATGTTTGAGAAAAACAACCAATGGCCCATATTCACGTTCCAAGCAGCTGATGAGTAGTGGACTGGCCTGATTTCTGTGGCTGGCATATTCACCACAAGTCCGACTTATGAACGGTATGATCTAGCACCCAAGTGCCATGTACTTTTTTGTATTTCTCTCTACTTTGTAAATCTGTGTATCCTCTGATACAAAAGGAAGAAAGGTAGATCTGGAGAATTCTTCTCTAGCTTATTTCATATTGAAGATGGCCCCAATGGGGTGAATATATAAGAACGTACAACCTAGCAAATCCTACTACAGAAGGAAAGAAGATAAACAAACATCAATGGTTGCCATACAAGGAGAAATAATCAAGGAGGCTATACAAGGGAAACCAGCGGCTATACAAGGGAAACCAGCTGGGCCGTGTGGCCCATCATCCAGCCTGTATGCTCTTCTTGTCTAACATCCCCCCTCAAACTAATGCGGATTGTCAACAAGCAGTAGTTTGCCAACGAGATATGAGTGACGAGCAGAGGTGAGAGACTTGGTAAGAATATCCGCAATCTGATCATGGGATGCGATGTGAGGAAGAGAAATAAGGCCAGATTGAAACTTCTCTCTGATAAAGTGACAGTCAACCTCAATATGTTTTGTTCTCTCATGAAAGACAGGATTAGAAGCAATCTGAACCGCACTGAGATTATCCACATGAAGCGGTGTAGGAGACCGTAGATAGACGCCCAAGTCAGAGAGGAGGCCATGTAACCATACAATCTCACTACAGGCAGCTGACATAGCCCGATATTCTGCTTCCGTGCTGGATTTTGAAACAGTGGATTGTTTCTTACACTTCCAAGAGATGAGGGAGGTGCCAAGAAAAATACAGTAGCCAGTAGTTGATCGTCTAGTGATAGCGCAACCAGCCCAGTCAGCATCCGAATAAGCTTGAAGGTCCAGTGGTGTCGTAGAAGAGAAGAACAGAGCTCGGTCCAGAGTGCCACGGAGGTACCGGAGGATGCGTAACACCGCAGACATATGTAGTGTCCGAGGAGCAGAAACAAACTGGCTGACCACTTGGACAGCGTAAGCAATATCAGGACGAGTCATAGTCAGGTAAACAAGACTCCCCACCAAACGTCGGTACAAAGTAGGCTGCTCAAGAAGGTCACCATCATCACGGCCATACTGAACGTTTAGTTCCAATGGAGTTTGAACAATCTTATGATCCGTTAATGGAGCCAAGGCGAGGAGATCCTTGGTGTATTTGCGCTGACTGACCAGGATCCCACGTTCAGAATGTGAAAATTCAAGCCCAAGAAAGTATGTCAGAGGGCCCAGATCCTTCATCTTAAAAGATGATTGCAGAACCCCCTTCAAGGACGAGATGCCTGCAACATTGTTACCGGTCAGGAGAAGGTCATCGACATAAACAAGAACAATGACAATTCCACGGGTCGTGGTGCGCAGAAATAATGATGGGTCATGACCACTCTGAGTAAAGCCAGCACCGGTAACAACATCGTGAAAGCGTTGGAACCAAGCTCTAGGCGCCTGCTTGAGACCATACAGAGCTTTCTTTAGGCGGCACACCATATCACTAGGAATGGAAGAACCAGGAGGGGGTTTCAAATAAATTGTTTCTTGTAGGTCGCCGTGAAGAAATGCATTTTTGACATCCATTTGAGCGAGGGGCCAAGACCGAGCAGATGAAACAGCCAGAAGCGTGCGAACGGTTTTCATCTTTGCCACAGGAGCGAATGTCTCTTCATAGTCAATGCCATGTTCCTGTTTGTATCCCTGAGCAACAAGCCGAGCCTTATATCGATCCAATGAACCATCAGACTTGAGTTTTACCGAATATACCCATTTGCTACCAATTAATTGTTGGTCAGGAGGGCGAGAGACAATGTCCCATGTATGGTTGTCATCCAATGCTTGAAGTTCTTCTGCCATAGCCTCCTTCCAACAATTCTGAGAAGCGGCTTGAGAATAAGAACTAGGAATGGAAATTGTATCCAAAGTAGCACTCATAGCAGGCATAGAGTAGATCGATTAAGCGATCAGGAGGCCGATGCGAACGAGCCGAACAACGAACTTCGAAAGTGTCTGGATCGGCCACAGGAATCGTAGGGGAAGTGATAGGGGGTGGAGCTGTCCGTGGTCGTCGTGAGTAGACCTGCAAAGGACGAGAGAGAGTACTCGAAGCAGACGGAATCTCGGGAAATATAGTGAGCTCTGGAGAATGCAGTATGTGTGGAGTAGATGCAGACAAAGAATAAAAAGCAATGTGTTCAAGAAACACAACATGTCGTGATACCCGAACACGACGAGAGACCGGATCATAACAACGAAAACCCTTCTGAGTGTCTCCAAATCCCAAGTACATACATTTGACGGATTTAGGGGAGAGTTTGTTACATTCACGTGATGCGAGGTGAACATAACAAACACAACAAAAAACACGTAATGTAGAATATGTAGGAGGCGAACCATGGACTAAAAAGTAGGGAGAGTTGCTGCTCAGAACTTTGGTTGGCATACGATTAATTAAGTAGACTGAATGCAACATGGCTTCTGCCCAAAAAAAAATGAGGGACATTCATAGCTGTCATTAAGGTGTTTGCAGTTTCAACAATATGACGATTCTTTCGTTCAGCTACCCCGTTCTGTTGAGGAGTGTCAGGACAAGTGGTTTGATGAAGAATCCCATGTTTCCGGAGGAAGGTACTGAAGACAGTAGAAAGATACTCCCCCCCTGAGTCAGAACGGAGGGTTTTGATGTTTACCCCGAATTGAGTGGCCACCATTGAATGAAATATCTGAAATTTTTCAAAGACCTGTGACTTGGAGTGCAGAAAATAGATCCAGGTGAAGCGTGTGAAATCATCAATGAAAATAACGTAGTACCGTAATCCAGAGAGAGATAAAATAGGCGAGGGACCCCAGACATCTGTATGCACAAGTTCAAACATAGATGAAGATTTTGTAGTACTTAAAGAAAATGGAATACACTTGCTTTTTGAAAGACAACACGAAGAGCATGAATAATCCAAAACAGTTTTATTAATATGCATTTTGTCCAACATGCCAGAAGAAAACAACTGAATCAAACGATCTGAATGTGGATGACCCAGGCGAAAATGCCATAGTTTCCACACTTTATTTGCAGAAGACATATCAGAAGATGGAGAAAAAAAATAGTGAGCCGGAGTCACAGATGGGTCGAAGTCCAGCATGAATAGACGACCTCGCCTCTTACCCCTCCCAACTACTTTCCCCGTTGCCAGATCCTGCACAAAGCAATAATTCGGAAAAAATAGGACTAAGCAGTTATTGGATGTAAGTTGTCCAACAGAAATCAAATTGGAGGAAAGATTAGGAACATGAAACACATCACGAAGTGTGAACTGGCGATGGGCAGAAGGAGAGAAAGTCAATGAACCAACTGACTGAATGGGTAGCCTAGTGCCATCCGCAGTTGAAATAGCCTGATTGCCAGTGTAAGGACGAATGTCGCGAAGATGCGATGCGTCACCCGTCATATGATTGGATGCACCCGAGTCGAAGAACCATGGAGACGATGAGGATGTACCTGATAGACCTGCAGCCGAAAGGGCCTGTATGATCTGATGGAGCATGTCGGGACTCAACTGCGAGGATGAGGCAGGAGTAGGTTCGCTGGAGGATGTAGTGTCACTGGCATGAGACTCAGGATCAGAAACAGACAATGAAGCAGTAAGGGCACGACCACCCCGGTTACGCCCTCCTCGGTCACGGCCACGACCACGACCACGTCCATGGGATGAAGCATATGTTCGTGAACGGCAATCCTGGATGCCATGTCCAGTCCGGCGACAATATGCACACCATTCCTTGCATTGAGCGACGAGATGGCCCACTTTGTTGCAACCACGACAGGTGAGAGGAGTGGGGCCTTGAGTGGCAGATGAAGGCAAAGCAGCAAGAACCATGTCCGAGTTGCCAGATAAAGGTAAAGAGAGGACTTTAAGGCGTTGCTCCTCTGCCAAGAGGTCATTTATGACCTCATTAAGAGAAGGAAGGGGGCTACGATTTAAAAGAGCAGCCCTACAATGTTCGAATTCTGGACGCAGCTTCATAAGGAACTGTCGTACCTGGATGCGATCTTGCAAGGCCTGATATATCGCAAAATCATTCGGAAACTCAGGGTCCATCATTGCCATTTCAGTCCATATGGCAATTATCTCAGAATAAAATATCTGAATGCTGCGATCACCCTGGGTAAGATGAGTGAGATCTTGCTCTAGTCGGTATAAGCGTGCGTCATTGCTCTGTTGGTAAATTGTCTGAAGATGTTCCCACATAGCCTTACGAGTGCGATGTGGGGTTAGACCAACGGCAATCGACTTTTCAACTGAGTCCAAAAGCCAAGTTATTATTTGTCCATTCTTCATTTCCCAATCAGCATGTTTTTCAATATCAATAGATAAGGGGGTTTTAACAGACCCATCAATAAAACCCCACAGCCCTCGTCCCTTCAGAAAATTTTGAAAATGGATTGACCATAACCCGTAGTTGGAGCCATCAAAGCCACATCGTGGTGCATCGGCCCGAAATGAAATTTTCTCCATGCCGCAAGGATGAGTGACAGAGAAAAAAAAAGGCTGAACAACGTACCGATGTGAAGAAAAATGATCAGGGGATGGCCAGAGAGAAACCGCGGACAGATGTGCAGACGACGTTTTGGCAGCAGCACAGTAGAAGATGGACACAGCGCAAGCAGAGAAGCAGTTTTCCGTCGATGGTGGCTGATCTGTAATGGGAAGAAAATGCCAGCAATTGAGAAGAAGGGCCGGAATCTATGGAAGATATGTCATGAACTTCGGATCTGATGCAGAGAGCAATAGAATGGTGGCCGGATTTGAGTCTGTAATGAGATTTTTCGGGTTGCCGATTCGTCGGATCTGAGTTGCAGGATCGACAATGGCAGATTTGGGATGGATCTCGGCTGAGAACAGTTGTTGATGGTGGTTGCTGCCAGATCTGGTGCGAAAATGGCAGGGGCCAAATCTTGGGCTGCTGGATCTGGTGTGGCAGCGAGAAGGGTTGCTGAATCGGGGGGCTGCCGGATCTGGTGCAGAAGAGATGTAACAGAGATGCAGCAGAGGTGCTGCAGAGGGGCGGATCTGGTGTAGCAGATGTGCGGATCTGGTGTAGCAGATGTACGGCAGCAGCAGGAACCTCTGGTGTAGCAGATCTGGTGTAGCAGATCTGGTCGGATGAAACGAGCTGCGAGACCTCTGGTCTAGATCGACCGCTCTGATACCATGATACAAAAGGAAGAAAGGTAGATCTGGAGAATTCTTCTCTAGCTTATTTCATATTGAAGATGGCCCCAATGGGGTGAATATATAAGAACGTACAACCTAGCAAATCCTACTACAGAAGGAAAGAAGATAAACAAACATCAATGGTTGCCATACAAGGAGAAATAATCAAGGAGGCTATACAAGGGAAACCAGCGGCTATACAAGGGAAACCAGCTGGGCCGTGTGGCCCACCATCCAGCCTGTATGCTCTTCTTGTCTAACATCCTCTCTCTTGATTTCATTTTAATGTGTTTCATGCATATGGATTCCATCTAATGTTTATTGGGACACTCTCTCTCTCTCTCTCTCTCTCTCTCTCTCTCTCTCAAGATTCGAGCCAATCGTGAGTTGGGTCTAATGTGAACATGGCCTGACTTAATAATCAGGGTATTCTCTTAACCAGGTGGACCACACATCTGGGCTGGGGTGAATTTTTGTAACTGGGTACATTCACTGGGAGGCCTTGTGGATGAATGGTCAGATCTGGCATGTAAGTTCTATTTTTCAGGGGATATTTTTGAAATTGTCCCAAAAAAATATGTACATTTTCCTTTGATTTCGTTTTTCTCATGCGTATGGATTAATTTTATCTAATGTTTGTATCCATTCATGTAGTGATAACTTTAGGAGGTTTGCTATATATTTGAGAAATTATCTTAAAATGAAAGTATCTGACGGTCCTAATTCAATAAACAAGTGTCCACGAATCAGAGGCTAGGATTAATCAGATTTTAAGACTGAAGCATGTGCGGGATCCGAGCCAATCGTGAGGTGAGTCTGCTAGCCTAAATAATCTGCTCGTATTCTCACCTGGTGGACCACACATGTGGGCAGACCTGATTTTTGCGGCTGGGTACTTGTATAAGGGTATTTATATATCCTTGCCTCGGTGGTAGAGTCCCCGGATTTTCAGCACGAGGTCTGGTTCAAGTACCTAGGTAGTGAAATCCCACTACGGCGTGAGTGCGGGTGTTTATGGGGTGCGTGTGCACAAAAAGCAAAAACAAAAAACCATTCACCAGGAGCCCTAGTTGACCAATGGGGCAAGATCTCACTCAGAAGCTCCATTTCTCAAGTGTAGTTATTGAAATTGTTCCAAAAATCTATGTACTTTTACTTTGGACCTTATGAGCAGGTTGGATGCCAAATAAGCATCATGGTAGGCCTAGGAAAGTTTCAATGGTGGTCGCCATTATCCCCGCTGTTTTCTGTGATGTGGTCTACTTGAGGTTTGGATCTACCTCATTTTTTAGCCTATACCCTAAAATGGCCTAGCAAATGGATAGACAATATGAATACAACACATACATCATGGTGGGCCACAAAACTTCGCCAGTCAACACACCACCAAGGTGGGTGCCGCACCACACAATCTGCTTCCGGACTCGAAGTGACTCGTTGAGTCGACCCAGAACATTGTGATCTTATGTCTCGGTCCACCGATATAGGAAAGTCCACCCAAGCTGTATTGCTTTATTTAAAAAGGCATAAGAGCTGAAATTCATGAAACTGCCCTTCTTATCTATTACCAGAAGTCTGTTTTTTCTAATAATTGCAAGACCATTTCTGTCGTAGAAATGAGTGAGCTGTCATGTTGAGATAAGACTCCTGTGTTTGTGTTTTGCCATATCTAGGAAAGTGGTGGTCACTCATTGTTCTCACACGTGAGACCACGTACAGCAATTCCGACCATCCAAAATCATCCTAGATGGAGCATATGTCTAAAATCAAACTGATCTAATCAACCAATATAAATCGATGGCACAAAGTAAAATACTATGTGGTCCAAATTTGATGGGAAAAATTAGATGGTTAATATTATATTCTCAATGCAATTGTATAGCCATGCTCATCTTCAGTGGAATCGGCAATTTGAACGGCATGGATTGCAATAAAACTATGCCAATGGTTTTAAATGTCGGTATTGGTCACCTTATCAAATTAACCCAAAAATGATGTGATACATTGTCACGTATCAGTTTGGTTGGGCCATATCAGCCAAAACAAATTTAAGCTTAAGAACTGAGAAAGATATAAGGGAAAAGAAAACAATATTAAGGTATTTAAGAATCTTTTTTTTTTCTTTTTTTCTTTTTTTTTGGTATTTTGGCCATGCATATGATAGTGCTTCGGACCATTTTTAATGACAATGTTGTCTGTTGATTTAACTTATTGAGGATCAACTAAATGAGCTCTAATTAATTAAACAAAAATCAAGCATAATTTGGTAAACTAGCTCGCCCATTATATTGAAATACAATAAAAAGAAGATATATATATATATATATATATATATATATATATATATATATATATATATACCCTTTTTGGGGATTCTGCCCATAATGGTCCATTTCACTTCGGTTTATTAAATCCAATTCAAATTATTTGTTCTGGTTCTAAAATGTTTAGATTTAACGTAAAATGAGTTTTTAAGCTTTTTTTTTTTTTTTTTTCTAAATATATGAATGAAATTTTGAAAAATAATTAATATTGAGTTTGTATATACGTCAATACCGGTTGATATGAGTGAAATGACGTATGTGTTTTATCCACACCGTTCATGCATAGTGCCAACACATTCAAAGCAATGAGCACAAAAATGAGACATATCCAAATCTCAGGTAGATTATGCCACAAGACATATCAATGCTAGGGAACTTTTGGATCAAGCTGATACATGTGTCTCCCCATAATATGCATGTTTGACCTAATCAATAGGTTAGATGGAAAATAATCATTACACTAGGCCTTAGGATGTATTTAATGATGGGCGTTCAATCACTACTGTATACTGCGGTGTGGTCCACCTGAGAGTTGAACTTGCCTTATATCTTCGGGCTCATGACCTAAAATCATCTGACAAAATGAATAGAAAGCATGGATAAAACACATACATCATCGATGGACGTCCTCAAGGGAGGGGTAACTATACCGTGAGATGGAGGGCTCACAGAGTATCAAAGTTTTTATCTTGATCAAAGGCACAAAGGAAACTATGTGATCCTCTGAGCCAAAATGAATTGTATCCTCCAGCCCTGACAACCCTAAACCGGTGATCCAGACCATTGAACGGATGGGGTCCAAAGTGGATTGGACAGATCCCAAATATCTCCTGGATAGTAAACTCATAACGGACCATCCTAATGTCTTTTTTTTCTACTGAATTTACAGCTGGTATGTCTTCCTAACCATCGATTAATTTCGAGGATATAATCAAAGGGCTAGGGTTGTTTCAAATCTTTGTACACCGGCAATTCACCTGATGATGATATTTGCTGCATTTCATTTAGATGCATTGAATCTGTGAAGTATGGACAGACTAATAAGCAGGTCCAATCTTGCACGTGTGTGATTCATTTCCATGTGTAAGGCTAGTACACTTGTATAGTTAACTAAGTCCAATCTTACATGCGTGTGATTATTTCCAGGATTCTGATTGTGTGGTGACCCTCACCACTGACCTGATCCCTTGTAGCAGAATCCTGTGGGCCCACTTTGATCTATGTATTCATGGACTTTGATATCAACAGAAGGATTCTTGTCAGGGACACCAATAAAATATAAGCCTCTAGATTCAAATATACTAGCTCTTGATGATCCCACACGCGGACAACCTTATAATGTTCGAGGATGCAAGCAAGCATCTCAATGCAGAGGGTGAACTCTTTTAGGTGTGTTTCACATAAATCTTATGATCTCGCCCCAATGCACTAGAATTATGGGCTATGATAATGCAATAATCAAAAGCAAATCAACAAACTCACGACATGAGAGATTTTTACATGGAAAACTCTTGAAGAGGTAAAAACCACAGGACCTAGTCTAGAGCAACAATTTACTATGAGGTAAAGCGTTACAACCGATCACAAGCATATACCGCTTGGATCAAACCTTCTTCACTCTCGCAGGAGTGGATGAACAATAAGAGAATAATGAAAACGGAGAGATCTCACCGATCACGAGGATGTAGAAGTGCTAAGATGACTGTTGCACCGAAGATCACCTCTTCAAGCAATATCTCCCTTCTACAAGCTTCCTCTCTTTCTTTTTTCTTTCTCTCTTCCTCTTTTTTTCTCTCTCTCACCTTGGACGTGAAAACACTTTAATGGGATAACCTAAACTCGTTTTGGAACCTCTTAAGTAGAAAACTGGAGGAGTTAGAACCAAATAAGGAAACTGCGTACAAGCAATCTGCGTAGGGTCGAGCGCCCGATCAGTGGACCGTCGGGCGCTCGGCCAACCCAAAAAATATCCAGCAAGCTTCAGGGAGAATCTGTCCAATTTCGAGCGCCCGAACCAACATGATCGGGCGCCCGCCCAGGGCACCGGGCACCCGGTCACAAGACCATCGGGCGCCCGACTGTTGTCAAAACAGTCCAGCAACTTCTGCCTCATCTGGGTGAATTCCGATCACCCGACCACACCCAGGCTGCACCATATCTCTCCTCTATCCTGAGGAGGAAAACCTCATCAAATCTCCCCCTTTCTGACTCAGGAGAAATTCACCTTCTTCAAGCCAGTCAGGTTTCTATAAACCTCAAACTTGCTCTTGAGCAAAGCCTTGGTCATCATGTCTGATCCATTATCGTCCGTGTGGACTTTCTCAAGCTGTAACACTTTCTGTTCCAAAGTATCACTGATCCAGTGATACCGAATCTCTATGTGCTTCAAGTTAGAATGCTGACTTTTTTCTTGCTCAAGTGTATAGCACTTTGGCTATTGCAAAAAATCACGTGCTCCTCCTGCTTCAGGCTGAGTTCCTGTAGGAACCTCTTCATCCAAAGCATCTCTTTCATGCCTCTGTGACGGCAACGTACTCGGCCTCTGTCGTCAACAATGCTGCGACCTTCTGTAGCTTGCTCTGTCAAGAGACCGCTCCTCCTGCAAATGTAAACATGAACCCCAATGTAGACTTTCTGGAGTCTATGTCACATGTCATATCTGCATCTGTGCAACCTTCTAACACAGGTTTTCCGTCACCATAGCATGGGCTCAACTTGGATGAGCCTCTCAGATACCGTAGTATCCACTTCACTGCTGCCCAATGTTCTTTGCCAGAATTGGCAAGATACCGGCTGACTACACCAACCGCATATGATATGTCTGGGCGCGTACACACCATAGCATACATCAAACTTCCTACAGCCAACGCGTAAGGCATCTTCCGCATCTCTTCCACTTCAGCCTTTGTCATGGGACACTGCTTGTCGCTCAATTTGAAGTGACCATCCAGTGGAGTACTGACCAGCTTCGCTGCATTCATATTGAACCTCTCTAGGACTTTCTCAATATACCGCTCTTGTGACAG
Organism: Liriodendron chinense; assembly: GCA_003013855.2. Lineage (NCBI taxonomy): Eukaryota > Viridiplantae > Streptophyta > Magnoliopsida > Magnoliales > Magnoliaceae > Liriodendron > Liriodendron chinense. The sequence goes on from ML058403.1 coordinate 1,733,263, forward strand.
CCAAAGCTTTCTGCTGCTTCTGTCACGGGTTATCTCCATTCCTAGGATCTGTTTTGCCGAGCCCAAGTCTTTCATTGCAAACGACTTGTGCTGTCGATCTTCTTGATGTCTTTTTCTATAATGAGCATGTTATCAACGTAGAATAGCAGAATTAAGAAATCACCATCTGAGAATTTGCGCGTGAACACACAGTGGTCCAACTCCATTCTGTCATATCCATGCTTTAACATGAATGAGTCGAACTTCTTGTACCATTTGCTAGGAGCTTGTTTCAGCCCATACGAGCTCTTCCTAAGCCTACACACCATATGCTCTTCGCCCTTGACTTCGAACCCCTCTGGTTGGTGCATGTAGATCTCTTCTTCGAGGTCACCATGGAGGAAGTCAATTTTAACATCTACTTGCTCTATCTCCAAATCGATGCTAGCCGCCAATCCAAGCAACACCCGTATGGATGTCATCTTCACCACTGGTGAGAATATCTCCTCGAAGTCTATACCTTTCCTCTGACCAAACCCTTTCACTACTAGTCTGGCCTTGAACCTTGTTTGTGAATTCTTCTGCTCATTCTTCTTTCTGAACACCCATTTGTTGCTCAGAGCTTTCTTACCCTTAGGCAATTTCACCATATCATAAGTGTGGTTCTTGTGCAAGGATTTCATCTAATCTTACATAGCTTTCAACTACTCTCCCTTATGCTCGTCGGCTAAGGCCTCAAAATAGTCTTTTAGCTCTCCCCCATCAGTGAGCATAATGTACTCATGTGGCAAGTACTTCTTGGACGGGTGTCTGTCCCTTGATGTCCTCCTCACCTGTGGCTTAACAGGTGGATTAAGTGGGGGCTGCTCCCCCGGTCCATCTTCTGTAGGGACTCCCTCATCCTCTGCACCTTGTTGTACTCCCCCGTCATCAGGCACCACGGGAGGAGTAACCGGATCCATGTCCTCTAGCTCACCTAAACTAGGATGGCTTTTCTCTCGCTTACAAATGTCTTCTATACATTGATCTTCAAAGAAAAACACATCTCTACTCCTGATGAGCTTTTTCTCGGTCGGATCCCACAATCTATAATCGAACTTTTCATCATCATACCCCAAGAACACACACTGTCTAATCTTCGTATCAAGCTTCGACCTCTCGTCCTTTGGTACGTGAACGGATGCCCTGCATCCAAACACCCTGAGATAACTGTACGACAGATCACGTCCAGTCCACACCTTCTCAAGTACTTCTCCATTCAACAGGGCTGATGGAGACCTATTTATCAAATACACCGCCGTGTGCATAGGTTCTCCCCAGAACATCTTAGGCAACTTTGCATGGGATAACATGCATCTTACTCTCTCTACAATGGTGCGATTCATTCACTCAGCCACACCATTATGCTGGGGGGTCTTGAGAATCGTCTGTTCATGCTGTATACCCAGTGACTTACAATACTCGTGGAAGTCACCAACGTATTCACCACCATTGTCAATGCGGATGCACTTCAATTATCTACCTGTCTCTCTCTCTCTCGACCATAACATGAAACATTTTAAACACACAAAAGACCTCGTCCTTGGATTTTAAAGCATAAACTCAAACCCTCCTAAATGCATCATTTATAAAAGTGACAAAATAGAATGCCCCACCCAAGGTTTTTGTCCTCATAGGACCACAAACATCAGAATAAATCAAATCTAATGTATGCATTTTATTAACATGGGAAGCAGATTTAACAAATGAAAGTCTATGATGTTTCTCTAATAAACAATCAATATAGGTTTTAAGAGGTATACATGTCACGTCTAGAAGGAGTCACTTCCTTGCTAGTAGCTGAAGCCTTTTTTCACTCATGTGACCTAGACGCCTGTGCCACATGTTAGTTGTTAAATCTTCTGCTACATTCAACCCACCCTTGCATACACTGACACTTGCCTTGTAAAGGGTGCAACACTTCTTTCCTCTAGCTGTGATCAATGAACCATTGATGAACTTCAAACGCCCACCAACAAATCGGCTTTCATAGACATCATCATTCAACCTTCCCATCGACATCAAGTTGAGGCGAAGGTCTGGAATGTGCCTCACATCCTTGAGAACCAATGTACAACCCACATCGGTCTTCACACAAATATCACCAACCCTCACGATCTTTGATACTCCAGAATTTTCCATCTTCACTGTCCCATAGCCACCTGACTTGTAACTCGTGAAGAAATCTCTGCATGGAGTCGCATGAAACGAGGCTCCAGAGTCTATAACCCAGTCGGTGTCTTGACTCGTAGTCATGAGACAAACATCGTGATCTGCCGAAAGAATAACCACAACGTCGTCATCTGAGACAACCGCAATGGAGTCTGATTCATCTTTCTTCTCCTTTCCTTTTCCTTTCCTGTCATTCTTCTTCTTATGACATTCATGCTTGTAGTGGCCCTTCTTGCCATAATTTCAGCCTTCAACATCCTTCCTGACACTCAACTTGCCTCTTGATTTATCTCGGGCCTTTCCGCCTTTCCTGTTCCTTCCTCTCCCCCGATCTTATGTCACAAGGGCCTCTTGTTGAGTAAACCCCTGAGACTTCCTCATTGTCTTCTCATTGAAGAAACAACTAGTTACATGTCCCATGAACATCTTTCCGTCCGGCACGGAGTTACTAAGAGACACCATCAGTGTCTCCCAACTGTCAGGCAATGAGCTAAACAATAGCAAAGCCTGTAGTTCATCATCCAAGACCATCTTTATAGCGGAGAGTTGGTTCAATATGTTGCTGACCCCATTCATGTGTTCAGCTACAAAATCACCATCTTTGAACTTGAGGTTCACAAGTCGTCTTATCAGAAAAATCTTATTGCTGGCTATCTTCCTCTCATACAACCCTTACAATTTCAGTCATAGGCTAGCGGCTGAGGTTTCTGTAGACACATGGTGGAACACCGAATCATCCAATCATTGTCTAATGAACCCCACTGATTTTCGGTCCAACTTCTTCCAATCATCATCTAGCATATCTTTTATCTTCGCTGATACGCCTAAGATTGGAGCATATAGGTCCTTACAATAAAGCAAGTCCTCCATCTTAGCTTTCCATATGGTCCAGTTAAAACCATTGAAACTGATCATCCTTGACGAGCCACCTTCCATAATTCAGAACCGATCCCACTCCGTTCAACCAACCTAAACGCTCTGATACCACTTTGTTGGGTGAGTTTAACAAAAACCTTAGGATCTTGCCCCCCAATGTACTAGAATTATAGGTTATGATAATGCAATAATCAAAAGCAAATCAACAACCTCATAACACAAGATATTTTTACGTGGAAAACCCTCGAAGAGGTAAAAACCAGGGGAACTAGTCCAGAGCAACAATTCACTATGAAGTAAAGTGTTACAACCGATCACAAGCATACACCGCTTGGATCGAACCTTCTTCACTCGCGCAGGAGTGGATGAACAATAAGAACATAATGAAAACAGAGAGATCTCACTGATCACAAAAACGTAAAAGCGCTTAGATAACTGTTGAGACGAAGATCACCTCTTCAAGCAATATCTCCCTTCTACAAGCTTCCTCTCTCTCTCTCTCTTTTCTTTCTCTCTTCCTCTTTTTCTCTCTCTCTCTCACCTTGGACGTGAAAACACTTTAATGGGATAACTAAACTCGTTTTGGAACCTCTTAAGTAGAGAACCGGAGGAGTTAGAACCAAATAAGGAAACTGCATACAAGCAGTCCGCGTAAGGTCGGGCGCCCGGTCAGTGGACCATCGAACGCCCGGCCAACCCAAAAAATGTCCAACAAGCTTCAGGGAGAATTTGTCCAATTTCGGGCTCCCAGACCAACATGGTCGGGGGCCGCCCAGGGCACTGGCTCCCGGTCACAATACCATCAGGCGCCCGACTGTTGTCAAAACAGTCCAGCAACTTCTGCCTCATCTGGGTGAATTTCGGTCGCCCGACCAGACTGGTCCGGGCGCCCGACCACACCCAGGCTACACCATATCTCTCCTTTGTTCTGAGGAGGAAAACCCCATTAAACTCCTCCAACACCCTAGACCTCTATCACTTTCTGAGTGTGTTTTCTGATGTTTTATTAGTTACAACCGCCGTTTAATATGTTGATAGAAAAATCAGTGCAAGGGTCGATAATAGAATTGTTGGGAACGCAACTAGTCCTAACACGACTTATCAAGAGTAGAAGCAACCTCAAATCCTAACACGACTTGTCAAGTGCAGAAGCAACTTCAAACAGAATCCACAAGGCTCTCTGAAATCCACCAGAGCTTTCTAGAATCCATGAGATGAGAAAAAACAAAGGTCTGAACTTTGATCAATAGTACGAAAGATGATACCCTAACAATGAGTTTGAACGAGTATATATAACCTAAACAAAACCCTAGATATGCATAAAAAGTCCTAATCAAATAAGGAAACTAAATCATAAGAAATTCGAAAGTTTCTGCACTTTCCCATAGGACCATTCGTCACCATCGGTCGCCGTCGGTCAACCGGCCCATGAGTTTGAGTGACCGATGGTTCTGGTTGGGCGACCGAAGAACTCCAAAATTGTCTAGAGATCAACTCACACTCCAAATAAATTTCGGACGACCGACATTCTACCAGTCAATCGATTGAAATATGCTGAATTTCTGCCACTTGTCCTTGAATCATTTCGGCTTCATGTGAGAAAGGAATGTGCTTGATCCACGTTCTTCATCAAAGGGTTCTTGTTCTACATCAGAATTGAATGATGATTGTTGTCAATGACACCATGTGTAAATCATGGATTTACAAAAGAATAAATTACTTCTCAAGGAAAGTTGGTTATTAACATAATAGATAGACAAGGACACTGTAGGTAATGAATTCATACTAATTTTAAGAATGGGTTGATCATCTCAAGCTTTCTCTTGAAGTCCAAGCCCTGCTTGAATTCGTACTATCATTTTTTTTCCACACGCACTCACGCACCCCACACACCCGCGCACTCACACCATAAAAGGTGCTTGAACCCATGACCTCATGTTGAAACTTTTGTGAGTCTACCACTGAGCCATTGGGTCGCAGGCATAATTCATACTATCATATAGATGCTTGAAAGTAAAGTAGTTTGTGCTTGAAATTTCGAAGGTATTTCATTGAAGTAAGGCGTCCTAATACTTGTTTTCAATGGTAAAGATGAGCTTACAATTAGCCATCTTAATGAGGAAACTGAGCATTTTGTTGTGTTTAATTGCACGCCTCATTATCATAAAACACCCAATTGTATATGATGTAGCTCCAACTATATGGTGTTTTAGGTTGAGTTTCAACCCTAACCCAACACAACCTCAAGAGATATCCAACCCGCTACCTGTCCGGACCTACCTGACCCCAATTCCAACTTGAGGTGTCCGACTTGAATTCCTTTTTACTCAACCCGACTAGACCGGACCTCAACCCAACCCATATACATGTGCTTTTTCTCAACTGACGTAACCTGACCTAACTTTGCTTAACCTGAACCCCACCCGAATTCAAATTAAGTTGGAAACCCATAATCCAAACCTGAGGACCTTGACAACTCGATCCGAACTAGGTTTGGATCAATTGTGTTTGGGTTAACCTAAAAAATCGTCAACACCCACGTTGTAGTCTAGCTTGAAAACTCATCGCGAAAAATATTTCCCGCCACATAAATTCTAGTAAAAAAATTCACATGAAAGTATTTACGACAAGTTTTTCCTATAACAATTGTAGTTCGTTGCAAAAATGTTGACTATTAGCAATAATTTAAAATGTCATCACAAATAGTTAATTTTTACAATGAGTTTCGCTGAAAAAGTCGTCGCAAAAAGTCTAAACTGTTATAGTGAGGGTCAACTCAAAAACTCGATTAGCTGGAAAACTCTACTCGACTCAATCCCTAGCCAGGTAGGGTCAACTCAAAGACTCGAACCAGTCTTATTTGACTCGATTAGATATTTTAATAGATAAATTTTAAGTACAAGTTGAAAAAAATAAAAAAACGAATGAAAAATATGTTCAAATGAAACTGAACTAACCATCTGGCTCAGGCCGAGCTCAGGCTTGGACTCAGTATAAACACTTGCCTGACTGAGCTGCACTATTTTGGCTCATCACCGGCTGGGCGATGCTTGGGCTTATGTTGAACAATGTGGGCCCGGCCGTTAACACCTCCATTAACAAGTTGAAATTATCCTTTGGTTGTATCGTAACATATCATCCAACTGGTTGGACATGCATCATGGATCTTACACGCCATACAAGTGCCATCATAGCACAGGTGCGAGATCCAATCCATCAATCATGTCGGTCCAATCTTCCTACATGCTTTCCTAGAAATAAATCTGATCCACTCAACCTGTTAGGTCCCAATATTGAAAACAAGTGGCTGGGTTAGAAAACTTAAGCCAAGTTTCTCAGGGCCGTACATTTTTTTGCTAATGGTGGCCCATCTGATAAGTGAATCACCCTTATTCTTGGGCTAAGGCATCAATAAAGGGACTCCATTCTGATGGATGGATCGTTGTGGGACCTACAGTACCATGCTCGCACATGTGTGGCGTGTGTACATGACCTTCATTGCACACGCGTGTGCACTTAGCAAAGCTCATTTTTCCAAGGGAAGATCTTAAAATAATGGAAATTGAAGACTCCGTTCCTCAAAACCCTAAAACTCCATCCAAATCTAGCGAAAAGAAATCACACAATAGCACCTAGGGAGGATCTAACACGTGGACAATAGTAAAATACAGATGTGCAGTCCCAACCGTTGCGCTGGATCAGGAAATCACATTCATCATCCAGTTCCTGACACGTGGCAGGTGAACAGGTGGACCTAGGCCTGTCCACCAGGTGGGTCATCTCCATAGATATTGAATGTCACACGGAAAGGATGATCCTAGGCATGGATTTCTTCCCCTAGATCCAACTTCATCTTCGGCCGCTTATTTAAAATCCACCATCAATATGATAGGAATAACCATTCAGTGTGTGGTTTTCAACAGACAGCCATCCATCAGTAGGACACGCTAGATGAATGGTTTGGATCAATCTCCCTACTGTCCACATGTCGGCCATCCGGCGAGGAAAATCCTGACTGATCCACCACAGCAAAATTAAAGCTCCAATAAAACAACACTTCAAAGTCAACACTGTGGAAACTACTACAATCCAAGTGGGCCATCCAAAGGAATGAACAGAAAATAGAGAAAACCCTGAAAATAGAACACCCATTTCAGGAAAATGAAGAAAGAAACCAATTCCAAGCCATCAAGATGCCTTCCAAGCCCACTTCCCACACTGCTATATCCTCTTCTTCTCATCATACTACTCTCAGTGATAATCATCACTACATACATTTCCAACCCCTACATTGCCTTCACCAATACACATGATCAGACTCTCATTCCTTCCTCAATCCACAGCCACATATCAAATCTCCAGACCCAAGTGGGCCATTTGCTTGATCAGCTACATAGTGAAAGCCCCACCTCAAACACTGCATCTAAGTACGCTGATCGAGTGCTCGCTATCGCCGTGTCGTTAGACAAGCTCGCCGACCGTCTATCCCATCTCTACAGCAATGTGCCCATCGACTGGAACAACACAAGCAACATTGATGGTGGTGATGAACATGGCGAAGGCGATGACGGCGAAGGCGACGATGGGTTGCCACGTAATGGGTTGTTTGGCTCCGGAGAGCTTCGCAACTACACATCACCCAAGCCCAACAGGCATGGGTTGAAGAACTTCCTCGGCGTGGAAGCGGTATATCCTTCCATTGGATTTGCATGCACAGGTGTGGCCGCAGACGTCGATCGCTTCATGACATACAAAATGTATGGGATGTGCCCAGATGATTGGATCGTGGCCCAGAAGCTTATCGTGGCCGGGTGTGACCCGCTTCCGAGAAGGTGGTGCTTCACAAGATCCCCCCCACATTACACTAAGCCACTGCCATTAAATTCATCTCTGTGGGGACCACCCGTTGACACTAACATTCTGTGGACACACTACAAGTGCAAGAGCTTCACCTGTTTGACGTCGAACGATACAATCGGCAAGAGAGGCTTCTTCAAGTGCGCCGATTGCTTCAACCTCTCCAAGCGTGGCTGGGAGAATGCAACCATGGATGGGCCCACATCGGCGGAGTTCACTGCTGGTGAGGTTCTGGCATTGAAGCCAACTGGGGAGATCCGAATCGGGCTGGATTTCAGCCCAACAACAGGCACATTTGCCGCAATTATGAGGGAGAGGAACGTGACCATTGCATCGGCCACCCTCAACCTTGGAGCTCCTTTCAGCGAGGTGATTGCATCGAGAGGCCTCCTCCCGCTCTACCTGTCAGTTGGTTCGAGGCTACCCTTCTTCGACAACACTCTGGATATTGTCCATTCAACGCTGTTTTTGGATGGGTGGATTGGGGTGGAGCTCCTCCAGTATGTGCTCTTCGATTGGGACCGGATCCTACGGCCGAGGGGGCTTCTTTGGATCGATCGCTTCTTTTGCGGCAAGGACAACATGAAGCTGTACTTGGATGAGTTTCACAGACTGGGCTACAAGAAGCTGCTTTGGAGAGTTGTACCAAAGACAGATAAGGATGATGATGAGCTCTTCTTTTCTGCTGTTTTAGAGAAGCCATTGAGAGTTTAAGCTTTCTATCCTTTTGTGAACGAATGATCAGCCTCTGCAATGCAATTCTTCCATTGTAGACAAATGATCAGATACAGCAGGTTATCAACTAAGCCATTTCTTTCCCACCAATGTGTCACTTACGGAATATCTGATCCATGCAAAAGGTGGGACACACCATGATGATCACTTAGGATGAAAATTAGGCTGATCCACTCCTCGGGTAGGCCACAAAGTCAAAATACATCGACGGCCGATGGAATTATCATGTATTAGTGTTACGCATCTAATGATTGGATCAGGTTGGTTTCTAGATCTTCTAGATCAGGTGATCATCATGGTGATGCGAGCCTTTTGGATGCGTCGGATATTCAACTGATGTGATGGTGATGCGAGCCTTTTGGTTGGCAGGGAAAGAAATGGTGGTATGGATACAGCTGCTGCCTCTCTGATCATTTCTGGAACAAATGACCCAAAACCCTAATTTTGAGTTTCTAAGCAAATGTTAGCAGTTTGAGAGGCAGCCCATGGAAATGACTCGAGTTGACAAGTTTCAAATCAAGTCACCAAGTTTTAGATCCATGATGAATGGCTGCAAAGTTGGTCTTGAAAGGTTTTTCGAAAAGAAGTTTAGGCAAACCCTGCTTCACTTAAGAGATGATTTCTAAGGTTGAATTTTGAAAGACACGGAACGGTGAAAGTTTGTAAACTTTTCCGATTTATAATCTAATAAATGATCCTGGTTTAGATATAATCAAATCGCAAAAAGCACAAAGCAATGTCTAGCAGTTACCTTAAATTTGTATCAGTTGATCATCGTAGAAGTCGCAGGGCTAGGCGTGCACACCTTGAGAGGCATCCATAGGTGCACCGATATGTGACTACAAGGTGGATTCCATGTTGACGCATGTGAACAATGCAGTAGCTCAACCACACTCACATACCAACCGCTACATAACCGTGCAAGATGTCCAAAACACTAGGACTATAAATCTCAACATGACCTCAGGTTTAAGGATTAGTCAAAGCTCGCATATGATTAGTCTAAGGATTAGACCCACTCCTTTAACCCATAGGAAGTATCAATGCGTTTCATTAGTTCAATGTACAATAAATTAAGACAAAAACAAATAGCATTCCATTAATGAAGTAAATGAGGTCTAAACATGATCATTGGCTTTCCCAGGCACACAACATCAACTGGGGCAAAAATTACACCAAAACACTAATCAAGTGGGTCAAAAATGTTCATTAAATTCAAAACATCAGTTGTCCATTGGCTTCGACCATGTTGGTTGCCTAATTATGTACCTCTGATTCTTATGCCATGTATTTTTTGTTGTGACCCACATCATGCACAGCTATTTTGTTCTATGCAAAATAGGAATAAACTACCTCAGGTTCAATGGTCTGAGCTGGACCATTAGTTGTTCCCCCAGGCACCAGGCTGGATTTCAAGCCCAGGCCATCCACCCGTCCTATTGCCACCCACATAACTGATACGACACGAATATGATTAAACTCAATACTGCAAGGATCCAGCATTGGTGTAGGTATCTAATTGTGTTGAATTTGTGCCGGAAGCATGTAAAAGCACCTGATTATCCTAGATTCCTAGAGATGCCCCATTCACTGCTTGGAATGCAGGCCAGCTCGTCTTTCACCCCCAAAACATGAACATGACAATGATGGTAACATGTCTAACCCATTGTTACTGCATGTCAATTTCGGGCCAGTTTCTGCAGGTGGGTGTAAAGTGCACCACATCATTTGCATCCTGCAATGTGGACTCCACAGAAAACATGGCCGGTCAGGCCTCTCTTCTCATGTTGGGTTACATCCAAACATCCAAAGGTGATTCAAGCATTCAGAACAAAATGTTTACTGAGATCAATGCAATGCAGGAAAACCAACAACTGGATTAACCATTAGATTAAATTAACCTGAAGATAAGTATCTTACATAAACCAACATTCCTTTTTCTATTGTTATCGACACAGGATGTCTTATCAACACATACCTACAGAATTTCCTTCCAAAATCTGACCGACCTGTCACTCCCACAAGAGACAAATGCCGCCTCAGTTGGCGAGTGCTCTATCCACCTTGGCGGGCCTATGTGATTAGATGGCCACCTCGCTACTTTCTCAGCAGTCAGAGCATCCCAAATAATAATCTGCAACTCCCGTAATATCAGTCAAATCCAACCGCAAGGAACCAACATTTTGCAGTCCCAAATTTCTGAAAGAGAAATAAACAACTAACCTCATTGCTCGGTTCGTCGATGGATAGAACAAATTCTTCTGTTTCATTAAAAACCGCCTGCATCCCAAATATTTTACTTGAAACTTTAATATAGTCAAATAATTAAATCGAGATCCCTCATAAATCATGAAGCTATAACCACTTCCAGTATGAATTTAGTAGTTTGAAAGTTCCCAGTTCCCAGTTCCCAAGGCTGACGCAATAGGCCCACCATGGTGTGCCATAAAGGCCATTATAGGGCCGTAAAGGCCGTTGCGTAAAGGTAATGGTGGCAAATGTTACACATTACAGGGTCATAAAGGCCGTAACAGTCGTTATGGAAAAAAAAAATGACCCATAACCGCAGTAAACGGCCCGTTACGTCCCCTGTAAAGGCCATAACAACAGACTTTTTTTTCAACATTACAGAGCAGATAGTAGATACAGGTATTTCGGGTTTTCTTTCAATAAAAAAAGAGACCATAAAGGCCGTTACGGGTGCCATAACAGCCGTTACAACCTGTATCATAAAGGTAACGATGGTGGCCATTACAGCCACCGTTACCGTCACGGCATACCTTGAGGCCCCCTTCAAAATACAAGTGACGTAGATATGTTACTACTTCCTTGCGAGTTGGGAGTTGGAACAGAAATGGGAGAACATAAGCAGCATGCCACCCCAAATGCCAAGCCTGCCTTGTTCGATTGAATTCACACTAACTTCGATTGGCAGTGCATGTTTTGAAATTATAGGGAAAATGATATGCTTGCCAAGAGAATACTGAACTTCACCTGGCAACGCAGCTGTGTATGGACAGCTCCAAGATATTGTTTGACTAGTCTTCCGCTGCCCACCTCCCACAGCTTTGCTGCTGAATCTTTTCCGCAAGAAAGAACGTACCTAGAGAATCAAGTTGTGTGGTTAGGAAGCAGAGAACAGGTCATATGAGTAATTAACTGGCATGTGAAATTTTCAGTCACGCGATGATGTGCACACATGAAAAAGAACTAATCACTTGCAAAAAAATCCCTAACCAACCAGACAGAGACTGCCACGCAAGAGGATGTATTTGGATGTTCAGTCAAAAAATGATTTTGCAATTAATTCAATTTGTAATAAATTACCAAAGTGGGCCTAGCCCCACTCCATCAATAATGACAGGCAATAGCCCACTGTTCACCATGAATTGAAAATGCATGAAATTGCAATCCACAACGTAGTGGTTGGTATGAACTAAAATAGTGCCACTCCCCACTGGCCACATCGTCTATAATGGAATGGATCATGATTCAGTTCAAATGCACATCCAAATGCACCTTAACTACTTAACTAAGGATATGCATATAAGGGGCACAATTGCAACATGCTAATAGGGTAAATAAAGACCAAAAATGTCCAAGTATAGACCTTTGTAAGGAGTGTTAGATATCAACACCGGATTGCTTGCCATTAAATGATAGACATGAGAGTTTAAAAGGCCCAAGTGAGATTTGCCATTGTTCATTCCTTATAAGCTAAGCATATTTACCCTTTATAGATGAGCCATATCTTTGATAAACAGGGACCTACAAATGAGTATTACATATCAACACTTAATAGGAATGAGATATTTAAAATTTTCCAAGCATGGACCATCATATGAGCATTAGATCTCAACGCTTATAGGAATCAGATATGTAAAAAATATCCCAGTGAGGATTGCCATTCTTCAGCTCCCTAAAAGCTAGTTCTGTTATTCCTCAAAAAGAAAAACAAAAAAAGAAGAAGAAGAAGAAGAAGAAGAAGAAAATGGAGCTAATTACAAACTTATGCACGTGGGAAGTTTAAAAATACAATAAACTTGTACAACGCTTGGCTTGCACTAAAGCGTCAATTTTATGAATTAAAAACCCCTTGTACACAAGTATGAAAAAAAAAATTCTAATTGGATCTTCCAAAACGAGTTGGTGGATCTTCCGTTGGGGGGCGTCGAATTTACATGGTCGAATGGACGAGTTGATCCGATCAAGTCGAGGTTAGACAGATTCCTTATTTCAACGGAATGGGTGGAGAAGTTTCCATTGATTCATTAAAGCAGTTTGCCAAACCTTTTTCTGATCATTGACTGGTTTTGTTGAGGAAAATTGGGGTCCTCACCATTTCAGATTTGAGCTAGCTTGGTTAGAGGTAGAAGCTTTTGTAGACAAAATAGTGGAGTGGTGGTCATCCTTTTCGGTTTTTTTTTTTTTTTTTTTTTTTGGGGGGGGGGGGGGGGGGGGGGGGGAGGAGGGTTTGCAGGTTTCTCCCTCTTCCAAAAACCTAAATTGTTGAAGAAGAAATGCGAATGGCAAAAAGTGGCTTTCCAGGGTCGGGAGAAGGAAACGTTCTCTTGGCTTAAGGAAATGCAAAGATTGGATATAAAAGAAGAGTCGGGGCTTGGAGGAGGAGAGACCATGGCGGGAGGTTTACTGTGCAAAATATAGTGCTAGACTTCGGGACAAAGATTAAATGGCATCAAAGATCAAGGGCATTATAGCTCAAAGGAGGAGACAAAAACACAATTCTTTCATGCAATTACTAGTACTCGAGCGCGCACAAACAAGATCAAAGTTTTAACGGAAGGTGGAGTAAGGTCAGAGGAGAAGGATAAAATTTGTGGTGCTATAGTGGACTTCTACAATAATCTCTTATCAAGCTTGGCACCGTCCCCCGCTTGATGATTTAAGTTTTGATAGAATTTCGGCTAATAAGGAAGATTCTTTGGAGCAACCTTTCTCAAAGGAAGAAGTAAAGAAAATAGTGGCAGATTTGGGAGGTGATAAAGCCCTGGGTCCAGACAGCTTTCCATTAGCATTTTACCAGAAATTTTGGGAGTTGGTCAAGGGAGATGTGCTCCAATTTATGAACGAATTTTTTGAAAAAGGTTTTATAGCGGTGGAATTAAGGGACACGTTTATAGCTTTAATTCCCAAGGAAGGAGCCGAAAGCCTTAAAAAAAATCACCCTATTAGCTTGCTTGGTGGTCCATATAAGACTTTGGCAAAGATGTTGGTTTCTAGATTATGTTTGGTGTTTGGGGATATAATCTCGGCGTCTCAATAAGCTTTTTGTGGTAGGAGGCAGATTGTCAACAGGTCCTTATCAGCTAATGAAGGTACTATAAATTCATGTAAGAGAAGAGGGGGAAAAGTAATTTGCAAACTTGATATCGAAAAAGCATATGCTCATGTGGATTGGACCTTCCTTGATTACATGTTGGGGAGGTTGGGATGTGGAACCAAATGAAGAGCTTGGATCCAAACATATGTTAGGTTGGCTAAATTTTCAATTTTGGATAATGGCTCACCCAATGGTTACTTTTCTGCTTCTAGAAGACTTCGTCAAGGTGACCATTTATCTCCTTATCTTTTCGTTAATCATGGAGGCTCTAAGAAAAATGTTAGAGAGAGGTGAAGAGATGGGCTTGGTGGAAGGTTTTGGGTGGATAGATCAAATTTTCAGATCTTCCACCTTCAGTATGTGAATGATACGCTTCTGTTTTGTAAGGCAGACGAGTTCAAAGTGCAAAATCTTCAGTTGATTGTAGTCAATTTCAAGGCGGTTTCCGTTTTGAAGGTGAACATTAGCAAAAGCGAGATTCTTGGAGTTGGCCTCTCTAAAGAAGAAATTCTAAATTTTGCATCCATATTTGGCTAGAGGGAGAGGTTCTTTCCAACCACATATCTTGGGCTTCCATTATGTATTGCCAAACTGGCTAGACATGTGGGATAAAGTCATCGAGTGATGTGAGGGGAAGATGTCCAAATGAAATCGAGATATCTATCTAAGGGTGGGAGATTGACCTTCATTCAAGCGTCAAAGTCTGATCTTCCAGTTTATTTTATGTCGCTTTTCAAGTGTCCAAAATTGGTATTAAATGTTTTGGAAAAGCAGAGAAGGGACTTTTGGTGGAAAGTTTCAGAAGAAAATCACAACTTTCATCTCGTCAAGTGGGAGAAGGTGTGCAAACAGTGGGATCAAGGAGGAGCAGGATTTAGAAAGTTAAGAGGAGATGAATCTAGCCTTGTTAGGTAAATGGGTGTGGAGGTTAGGGGTTGAAGGGGGAGCTAGATGGAAGGTTTTGATAAGAAAGAAATATGGGCTATAGATGATTCAGGGTGGTGGACCAAATCTCCTTCGTTATATTGAACTTCATACTTATGGAGGTCGGTGGCGTCCTTAACACCAAAGGTTTGGGAAGGGATAAGTTTAGAGCTGGAGAATGGGGAAAATATTTGGTTTTGGGAGGATATATGGTTAGGTGACATTCCTTTTAAGTGCAAGATTTCCTGGATTAGCAGGGTTAGCTAAGAAAGCAAATTTGAAGGTTAGCAGTTATTTCTCTTAGAGAGGCGATGAAGTCATTTGGGCTCCCCAATGCAAAAGGAACTTGAGTGAAGAAGAAATTCAAGAATTCTCTTTGCTCTTGCAGTACTTGGAAAAGGCTTCTCCGGTTGCTTCGAGTACGAATTCTCTTAGATGGTTCAAGGATAAATCGGGTAAATTGTCCGTTAAGTATTTGTATTGGTTCTTAAGCAAAGAGGGGCAAAACGCAGGGGACAGCATCGACAACACATGTTTGGCAATATGGTGCTCCGTTGAAGGAAGTGGTCTTTGGATGGTTAGTTAGTAAGAACAAGGTGCTTAAAATCGACAATCTTTGTAAGAGGATCATGATTCTTCCGAATGCTTGTTTACTCTGTTTGCGAGATGCAAAATCTGTGAATCATTCGTTCCTTCATTGCTCCTTTGCTAGAGAGGTGTGGAATCTTGTCTTCCAACTCTTCGAGGTACTATGGGTGCTTCCGGGCTCTATAGATGATTTTCTCCCATCATGGTATGGAGGGGCTACAGGGAAATCAGAGAAAATGATTTGGAGGCTAAGTTCTCTAGCAGTATTGTGGGCTTTGTGGTTAGAAAGAAATGGGCATGTTTTCAAGAACAAGAGCGTTTGTGTTTAGGAGGGCTAAATCTTATGTAATGGAATGTGTTTTGGCTTCAGGATAGCTCCTTTAAATTTCCATTGGGCTAGTAGTAGTTGGTTTTTTTTTTCGTTTTCTTTCATTCTTTTGTATATTTTGGTTGCGGCCTTTTAATGAAATTATCATCTTCAAAATAAATAAATAAAACATTTTAAACCACACAATTTATTTATCATTAAAAGAATTATTCCACTGACTTAGCAATGATTACCTTTGATCCTTGGTAAAACTTGCACTGGTGGCCTCTGTTGAGCCATGAGCACCAGTAATGGAGCGCACACATTGGGAAGTTACCCCAGTCCCACACCCGAACAGCACCGTCTTTGGACGCCGTTACATACATGCCACCACTGGATGAATATCTCACCTGTACAAGAATATGTGATATGTTTTTACTGGTACAAAATTCTGTCATCAAACCATGTTTCCATGAATCCAAGTTGGTTGAGATAATCACTGTAAAGAAATTAAAATCTTGATTGAGTTGGATCCATTTGGACATATGATCGTTATCACCATCACCACCACCACCAGCAACGACCATCACCATCACCATAGCCTTGTCCGAGCTATTTAGGGTTAGGATTGGACACAGTCTAGAGATTTTAAGATTAAAACATGGTCTAACTATTTTATTAATTTAAATATGATAGGGCATTGCCATAGTCTAGAGATTTCAAGGACAAACCAACTTGCCTGATTTATGGCACCATTAGGATTTGTCTCTTGCACATTTGCTGATAGGTAACACTGGAAAGTATTGATATCGTACAAATGGGCTATTGGATGATCTGTCCCTGTAAATGGTTTACATCTTCATCAGCAACTAACAAACCATGTGAAACATAGATGCTACACTTGCAAATTCTAGAAGTAATACAAAAGTATCATCCACATTGTGCTTTGATGGGCTTTGAAAAAAAAGTAAAAACATTTTTTTTCACATTTGTGGTTTACAGGACAAAGAATAAGTAAAATTAAAGGAATGATATAGAGTTAGCAGCCTCGGCCAACAATAGACATTCAAACCCACAAAGCAAACAAAGCAATTATTAGCCTACATATAGCTCAAACAACACAAAGTTCATTTAACCTCTACTTCATATCAATAAAATTAATAGATCATTAAAACATCCACCCTATCAACATATCTACCTTACGATTTTTTTTTTTTTTTTTTTTTTTTTTTTTTGCTAACTTTCTAAATATGCAAGTGTATTACTGACACTTTCAACTGACAAAGAGGGCCTAAGATGTTTCTCAGTTCATTTCTTGTAAATGGAGAAAGCTTGTGAACATGTAGATTGATCTTTCCTCATGTACATGATGCAATGAATGGGGTATACTGTGCAAGTGGGTTGTAGTTTCTCGCTGTATTTTCCGCCAAAGTGTTTTGAAGGATGAAGACTGCCAACACTGTGGTTGGAGGGACGTCATTCAAGACAGTCATGTAACTCATAAAAGACCAATCCCCTAGACCCACCCACCAGGTGCCATGTCAAAATGTATCTCTGAAGAATCTGAACCCAATTATATAGATGCAAACTTTCCTAATTGTCTTGTCAACATGTATCTCTGAAGAGTCCAAGCAAGATTGCATATAAGGCTACTTTCCTAATTGTCATGACAACATGCTTCTCTCAAGAGTCTGAACATGAATTCAAATGGCAACTTTTGCAATATCACAATAAAGTGGTGCGTGAATATCAGAAACATCTGAAGCTCATGACAATTCCATCACAGTCTTGCTGACCCCAGAGGCACCTCTACATGTAGCCACATGCATAAGACATCCAAACCACACAGCAGGTGGGTCCCATCTTCGATGAAAAAGCCCAAAAATTAGGCTGATCAACTCATTAGGTAGGTTGCACATGTACGAGAAGTCGAGAACAATAGACAGTCTACAAGTAGTTTTCACTGCTCACATTTTATGCAGATGTGTTGCATGCTTGAGGTGGATCTGCCTGATTACTAGGCCACATTGCCTGCATGGTGGGCCCACCTGAATTACAACTCAGATGTCCCATGGATACCAGGATGGCACATGTGACTGCACATGATGTGCTGAGGTTAGGTATGGTCGCACACTTACCTCAGATCTTTCATCAAAACGGTGGAAGCTCAATAGCCCAAAAAATAGCTATAGTTAACGGTTGAGAAATGTGGACATTCAACAAACAACTAGCTTACAATGCTGTGATCAGCTCTTGAACTATTATAAACCAATGGAAATTTGACTTGAGATTCAGACTGAACAAAAAAGAAAAGCAGCACAGCTAGGATAATGATACCTGCCAGAAGAAATTCTCCAGAAGGATGAAAGGACACGGACCGCACATTATGAGTGTCCTGTGAAGTGGTCCAAAAGAATGTCACTGAGATACTACCAAATGATAAACTACATTCCTAACCTTGAGGTACATCATGAAGTTTATCACAAGGAGGAAACCTGGATAACTCTGAAAGCCCTCTTTGCAACTGTTTTTGAAAAATCAAAGAACCTGAAAAAGCAATTAATTTATAGGCGTATTAATGTTAGAAAAGTGAAACATTCCTTCTCAATGAAATGCATACATGACTCACTCTTACCTAGGAGAACCTGGGTTTTCATTTTGACTTTGAGAATGTAGGGTGCCGGAGGGCTTTTTAAGAAGTACCAACAGAAGAAAAGAATGAAGGTGAGGTAAAATGACAGATACTTAAGGATTCCTCTTTAGATGATAGTGCTCTCCTACCAGGACATGAAAAGGCTATAAGGGTTATTGTTCGCGAGGTGGAAAAACCTCATGAACAATCACCACCTGAAACTGGAGATTGGAAAACTTAAACCATCCCAGGTTTTTCCCTGATCCTTGCTTCGCCTTAAAAAGGACAACAACCTTCGTTTGATGCCTACAGGTACATGAGAACACCCCTCCCTTCCCTTTTGTATAGTTTTCATTTATATGATCCTTTGTATCCTTCAACACTTTCTTTGGCGCACTTGTTAATAAAATTTCCTCCCTCCCTCCCTCAGGACATGCACAGGATACTAGGTTTTCAGTTTGAACAAGCAGAGGCCATGTTTTTGTGATCCAGACCTTTGGACTGTTGGGGCCCATAACGGATGGATCATGACCCAATTGGACGATCGAAGGCACTAATCTTGCACATCTTTTTCAGTTGATGTGGACCATATCTACATTCCTCTTCCTGAACATCTACTTACCAGCAAAGAACTAGAAGCCTAGGATCATCCTATATCGCAGATTTCCGATGAATGGCCCATCCATGGTATGGATCAGTTAACCATGGCACCCACTTGTGAAAACTGAAAGCTCAAGTATACTGTCACATGTAATTCATCAGATGACAGAACCTAAAGCTCACTCCAGGTTAACGGTCACAGATGAGAATCACTAAAGATGCCCATGCAGGAGTTGATTCTGAAAAGCCACTGAGAGGGAATGGAGAGTGAACTGTTGAGTGAGGTCCAGTCATGCAGCTTGCTGGTCATGCTCCAGGGCCAGGGCTTTCAGAAACAAAACAGGGAACCTTTAAACAGAAGTCAATATAACAGCACTTGCCTACGTAGGCCATCACATCAAATGTAATTATGGCCATAGGTTGGCGCAAAGATGCAAATGTTCCAATCTTCTTTAGTGCCCCACACACACACAATGGTTTGCACCCATTGGTGACAGTCTAAAGGAATATTTCTCATTTCTAGCTGAAGAAATTATTAGCCTCCAACGCCTTTGTAACAAGTTTACTAATGTGTCATTGCATGTGTATAAATGTCAAGAACCCATTCACAAACTCAAAATGAGGGAATAAAGAATCAGTGCTGGTCAGCAGTGTTCGCAGTATTGGTATCACGTTACGTTTCGCACCCTTGGGATACAGATACATATCGCGTATCGCTAAGGATATATCGGTTGTATTGGGTAATGTATCGCACTTTTTAGGAAACATGGGGAAACATTAGGAAATTGATTGAATTTTTCAATGAAACTTTAGGGATTGTTAAAATAGACCTTAATACACATATAAATCATAATATGTTAAAAAAAAAAAAAAAAAAAAGGTCCACATAATGGAGTTCCTTTGTAAAAGGACCCTAAGCTATACGCTGTCTGACTGAACTAATGCAACTATTGTTTAAATTGATTCCAAAAGATATATAAATGTAAGAAGGCATTAACTAAAACACAATCAATTCATTGACAAAGTAAAACAAGCAAGAGAGTTGAGAAATATACCTATGGATGATGCAATTGACTGGGTATCTTCCAAATGCAATTTTGACTATCCTAGTTCAACGCAATGCAAGTTACCCTATATGGCTTAGATCTATATGGGGACTCAACAAAACCTAAAAAATGACTAACTAAACTCAACAAAATATGACCCCTTCGAAGAGTTGGTACGCGGGAAAGCCCTACGATTTTTTTTTTTCTTTTAGGGAGGAGAAACTAGAAGAAAATCGAACAAAAAATCTTTTTTTTTTTCAAAAAATGAGGGAATCTTGTGCGGTTGGACGATACCTGGACGATATCGTCCAGATATCATCGATATCTTGCCGATATCTCAGCCGATATCGATATATCGCACGATATTATTGATATCGGCCGATAATATCGTCGATACGTAGGAACTGTTGGAGTTTTCTATGTCTCCTGGGGCGTTTCGTATCGCCAATCAACGGCCGATAGTATCGATATTGCAATCACTGCTGGTCAATACCAGATCATAGTCATCAAGCTGAAACCAAGTTGCACAGAATTGGACCAAAATCAGTGTTCTTTCCAATAGAAATAAAATTATGGAAAATAAGAAAACGCTAAAGGCATTTCAAATAAAAAAAATCTCAATATTGTGTTCATTTGTCGATTTTTATTCAGGGCCAAATGTGCTCGTTAGAATTTTAAGATTTCGAGGTGGACAGCAATGAATGTCCGGAAGTGATGAAAACCCTCTTTTGGTCGGCCATTCCTATTCCAACTTTATAAAAAAGACCAGAATAGTTGATCATTGACCCAGCCTGTTGATGTACAGATTTCGGTGAGATTTCCACTTATTCAACTGGTCAAACTTCAAAATCAAAACACCAAAACCAGATTGGATGTTTTCAAATTTGGCCCTGAAATCTCACAAAGAAGTGAAGAAGCAGAGGCTCTTTTAGAGCCTGGACATCTAAAGAGAAATAAAAATTATGAACTATGTAGCGCATTTTGAATTTATCATGACATTATAAATTATGCACAAAACTATGAGTACATATGAATTAACTATCCATGGCACTAAATTAGTAAGAAACCAGTAAGATAATCTGAAAGGAAAAACATATAGGAAGGCAGTAAAAGAAATTGTGAAATTCGTACTTTATGGTGTGATCTTTCGCCCCTGATATCAGAACAGTTGTTTGAGGATGGAAATCCAAATCATTGATTGGCTGCAGTTGTATCAGTAAAGTTCAGATGGAGGGAGAGAACCCATACATAGTTATGTAGTCATTGACATGTTATCATCGTGTCTACACAAATGGCATATCAAATAAAACCAGTCCAGCATGGCAGGTCTGACTGGCATAAGATGAACAAAATCAAGTGTGACTTGGTAAATTGAAAGTTTCAAAAGAGCTTAAAAAGTTTCCCTTCTCTGAGAGCAGAGACTGCATGAGGGCAGAGACTGGGTGTGAACTACTTAATAATGCCAGAATGTTAACCCCTCAGTAAATAAATTAAAAACTACAAAAAGATTCACTGATCTGTGATTACAACCAATAATAGCATTCAATAATTGAAGTTTAAACAGCAAAAGCATTCAATAATCAAAGCTTAAACAGCAACGACTGGTCATGTTAAACAGCTTCTGTTAGGACAGCCCAAATAAAGAACAAAGTATATTACTTTTTTTTTTTTTTTTTTTTTTTTGAAAGATAGGAACTTAGTATGCTACTTTGTCGTCCGAAAGACAACTGAGAATTTTTAAAACAAAATTAGACCACTGTAGACAAGGAGATGCTTGGTAGTGTCAGATAAAGTATCACACGGCCACCTTATAAGAGAAGACATCCATCATGATACAAATTATAGGAAATGAAAATGTGGGAAATTTGAAATTCAAATTTTGATTGGAAATAATTGGAACCATGTTACGAAGATATTGAGCAACAACCAATTTCATTACTTCGACTGCTAATAAAATAAAGCTGTGTTTCTATAACGACAAAGGAGATATTACGGTACAAGAGTATCAAAAGAACAACAGTTAGCGTGAAAAAAAAATTCATATCATCAAAGCAAAAGCTTAACATTCAATTGAAATAGGAAATCCATACATTTAAAACCAAAATCACAATAGATTTTAAAAACCATTCGCTATTAACAAGCCAATAGAACATGCTCCTATTTATTTCCCTGTCAATAAGGAAACGAGAATTGATCTTAAAGGATGTCTAGAAATTCATTTTCATTAGGAGATCTTTCCAATGATTGTTAACTACAAAAGCAGCTCATAGGAATTAGTGAAGTGTAGGGTTTGAATTAGCCATAAAATGGCCATCATTGCTGAATAACCTAATTAAACCCAGCAAAGAGATGATTATCAAATAAAAAAAATGCAGTTCCAATAGATTAAAAAAAAACTTTATTAGGAGTAAAACTACTTGGCAGGTACGAAATTGCAACCACAGGAGATAATTGTCCCTCCGAAGTCCATTTGCCTCTGAAACCCATGATTAAACCCAATCCTCGTAGAAGAAAAAACATCCCACGTTTCATAGATAGATGTAGTCATGGCCCAAGCTTTTCTTTCACACTGAATTGGTAGCTATTCCTCACACTTCCACAACTAGGCCCTCAAACCAAAGAACCCTTGAATAGTTTCAATCCTCATTAATGACTTAGCCCACCATGTTAGAGCAACGTTTTCAAAACCAGTTACATAACAGCCGTTACGCAAAGGTTATGGTGGGGAAGAGTTATGTATTACGGGACCATAAAGGCTGCTATAGAAAAAATGGACCATAATGGCCGTTACAGGGCCTCGATACTGATTTTTTTTTTTTCTCCAAAACAGGCCATAACAGCCATTACAGCCCATATTATAATGGTAACGGCAGTGGCCATTACAGCCACCTTTACCATTATTGAATACCTTAGGACGTGTCTTAAGAGTCTTTGATGAGGACACAAGATCTTTTAAAGTCTACCAATGAAGAAAGCGCCCACCACAAGCATCTTCCTTGTGGCTAGGCGACTATTGAGGAGCATTGAAGACCCTACACACGTGATTTGACACATTGAAGACCCCACATTGGGAGGACACATGTGTAGGAGGAAGAAGACCCGCTGGACAGATTTCACTGTCTTTGGGCGCCCGACCACTATCTTTAGGCGCCCGATCGGGCGCCCGAACTTAACCTCTTTGGCGCCCGAAACTCTCTGGACGTTTTTAGACGTCTTCGGGCGCCCAATCGGACGCCCGACCGAGCGCCCAAACTTTTGCGCAATTTGTTTTAAAGTTCCGTTTTTGCTTAATTTTTAAGGGCATTTTAGTATTTTCATGTTTTCTTATTGGTTATTTAAGAGGGCTCAGCCCTAAAAACGAGATCACTTGTTGATTAATGAAAAAAGAGCAAACCTTGGTTGCTTCCTTTCTCGCTTCTCTCTCATGGTGCTTCTTCCTCTTCCTTGATCTCATTCTTCTCTTTTCTTCTTGTGCCCCTCCAACTTCTTCTAGGTATTTCATCTTCTATTCTTATCCTTCTAAACCTCTGTTTTGTTTATTCCCTACGATCTAAATCTGAGAATTGATCCAAACCCTAATTCCTTAGATTTTCAAATCCATAATCCGAGAAACCTTTTGATTCCTCAGACTAGTGATCCCCATTGATCGATTGGGTTAAGACCATGCAAGATCGGGAGGTTCCATCCCTCGTCGGATCCAACCATAGCAATAATTGAATCTCATATTTCATGGTTGTAATGAATGGCCCGCTCCATTGCATGCCTCCTTGTGATTTTCTTAGTTCATAATGATTGATGCTAGATTTTATATTATTATTGTCTTTTATTTCCGCTGGATTATATGAGTTCTTGAGCATGCATCATAATTAGGGCATCGTACATCAAATTTGGTATCAAAGATTAGGCTTGCATGGTTTTGTCTAGATCGAGTTATCAAATTAGAGTTTTGATTTTTAGGTCTGTTTTAGGAAAGTTCCAGATTTATAAAGTTTCCAATTTTAGAAAGTTTCCTAATTTGGAAATTTTCCATATTTGAGTAGTCTTTTGTTTTAATTCAATGATTATCAGTTCATCATAGTTCGCATCCATCGCATTCATCTCGTGAGTTGCATAACCATAGTGGTCAATTTGAGTAGAATTAGTTCGAGGTTTTACTTGTATACCCACGAGAAGAGGTAGAGGTTTTGGACTTCAACCCACCATGAATAACGAGTAGTTATCTGAGCAATTGGCTCAATTGATACAAAAGATAACCGCTCTAGAAACGAGCCAAAGGGGAGAGTTCGCTCGCAAGGATAACTAAATCGCAACCACCATGACTAAAGTTGAGTAATTAAAGGCGTCCCAAAGGGAGAACTCCGCTGTTGGGGATGATGCGCACTCCCAAGTAGGAGGGATCATTGAAGAACGCGCTCCCGCACGTGGAGGCAATAGTGGTAGAGATCGTGGAACCGATCGTAGTATTGTGCGAGAAGCACAAGCCACATATGATCATCAAGACCGCTACGATCCAGATGAGCGTGCGATGAAGAATGTGAGAGTTGAGGCCCCAAGTTTTTATGAACATCTGGATCCCAAGGCATTCCTTGACTGGGTTGCTGACACGGACCACTACTTTGAGTGGTATGGCACGTCAGAAAACCATCAAATGCGGTTTGCAAAGATGAAACTTGTGGGCCAGGCCAAGTTATTTTGGACCAACATTGAGCGAAAGATGGAAAGAATTGGTAGAGCCCCTATCACAGACTGGTATGAGATGAAAGAGAAGTTGAAAGAGAAATATATTCCTCTCTCATACTGACTAAAGCTCATTGACCAATGACAATCCTTACGCCAAGGGTCAATGTCTGCCGCTGATTACATCGCCAAATTCAAGGAGTATATGATGCGATGTGAAATCCATAAGGACCCTCTAGTAACGCTCTCGCATTTCAAGACGGGCCTTCGAGTGGATCTTCAACGCGAGCTTATGACTCGGCCCTTAACGGACTTGAATGAAGCATATCAAGTTGTACAGGAGTTAGAGCCGTACCTGAAAGTTCCTGTTATTCGACGTTTTGAGTCCCGAAACCCTAATGCTAGATTTGGTTCCCAAGAAACTAAACCTAACATTATTAGTCAACCCAGGGCACAAGCGACTGTTCCGCCTAGGCTTAGGGAAGACAAAGGCAAAATTGGTTCTTAGTGCCGGTCCTAGTGGGGGTAACCAAGTGAGATGTTATGAGTGTGGGAATCTCAGTCACATGTCCAATCAGTGTCCCACAAAAAACCATGGAAAAGCCTTAGTTATAAGCGAGTTCCACGAGGGTGTTGATGACCAGGGTGATTATGAAGTAGAAGAATATCATCCTGAAGGAGTTCTTACTAATGAAGACGAAGTAGGCGATGAAGCAACGCTTGCAGTAGTCAGGCGTGTGTTGTCTCAGTCTAGGAGTAGTGTCGATTGGCGTCGAAACACTATCTTCTACACTCTCGCCAAGTGTGGAGAAAAGAATTGCAGGGCGATAGTGGACAGTGGAAGTTGTCAAAATGTGATTTTCGCTAACACCCTGGATCGATTGAAGTTGAAATCCACACCTCATCCTGACCCATACAAAGTTTCATAGGTTGATAAAACATCTCTTCCTGTCACCCATCAGTGCTTAGTTCCTATCGAGTTTGGGTCATACAAGTACCTATGATGTGATGTAATACCTATGGATGTTGGACATATTATCCTAGGTAGGTCATGGCTATTCGACAATGACATCACGATCTTTGGTCATTCAAATGCATGTACCTTCATGCATAACGGTAACAAGATCAAACTTAATCCTATGCCACCTGAAAGCACACTAGGGAAGAAAAAGGATGAGAAGGCGAGTGAGCCTAAGGAAGTGAGGAAATCCAAACCTAAGTCTCTTCACATAATCAATGCAAGAGAATTCGAGAAAGAGACTAAGGATGATTCCATGGTCCATCAGAGTTACACCTGAGGTTCCATCAGAGTTACCCTATGAGGTAACATCGGTTCTAAAGGAATACAGTGACGTGTTTCTTGAAGATTTACCGAACGAGTTACCACCTATGAGGGACATTCAGCATGACATTGATCTCGTCCCAGGGTCGACTCTACCGAACCTTCCCCACGACAGGATGAACCCTGCAGAATATACAGTTGAAGAGGCAAATTAATGAGCTTCTGCAAAAGGGTTTTATCCAGGAGAGTGAGCCCGTGTGCCGTGCCCGCATTGTTGACGCCAAAGAAAGACGGCACGTGGCGCGTGTGTGGACAGCCGTGCCATAAATAAAATTACCGTCAAGTATAAGTTTCCCAGACCTAGACTTGATGATATGCTTGACATGATAACGAGGTCCACCATATTCTCCAAAATTGATCTCAAGAGTGGATATCACCAAATCGGTATACGCCCAGGAGATGAGTGGAAGACTGCATTCAAAACGAAAGACGGGTTGTACGAGTGGATGGTCATGCCCTTCGGCTTAACTAATGCACCCAGTACTTTTATGCGGGTGATGACACAAGTCTTGAGACCGTTCATGGGTAAATTCCTAGTGGTGTACTTTGATGACATTCTTATCTATAGTACCACCAAAGAATCACACCTTGAACATCTGAAGCAGGTCAGTAGCGTCCTTAGGACTGAAAAGTTGTACGCTGATTTTAAGAAGTGCACGTTCATGTCTAGTCAAGTGGTCTTCTTAGGATTTATAGTGTCATCAGAAGGAATGCGCACAGACCCTGAAAAGATCAGGGCCATAGTTGAGTGGCCTGAACCGAAGAATATTCACGAGGTGCGAAGCTTTCACGGCTTAGCAACTTTTTATCGTCGATTCATTAGGAGTTTTAGTATGATCATGGTTCCCACTACTGAATACATGAAAAAGGGAATGTTCGTGTGGTCTAAAGCCGCAGTCAAGGCTTTTAGAGAAATTAAGGGCAAAATGGTGGAAGCTCCTGTCATGCGTCTACCTGACTTTTCTAAAGTCTTTGAGGTGGCATGTGATGCGTCTGGTGTTGGTATAGGTGGAGTGTTGAGCCAGGAGGGCCACCCAGTAGCCTATTTCAGTGAGAAACTGAATGAAGCAAAACAGAAGTACTCCGCCTATGATAAAGAGTTCTATACGGTAGTGCAATCCCTGAGACATTGGCGTCACTATCTCCTACCACAAGAATTCGTCTTATTTTCTGATCATGAGGCCTTGAGATATTTACATTCTCAGAAGAAACTCAACCCAAGACATGCAAAGTGGGTAGCGTTTTTTCGTCCTGAAACATAAGGCCGAGGTCGAAAACAAACCAACAGATGCCCTTAGTAGAAGAGTGGCGTTGCTCAACTCCTTGAGTGTAGAGGTCATCGGATTTGAGCAACTAAAAGATGAGTATCACATGTCCTGATTTTAGGAACACTTATACATCACTCTCTAGTGATCAGCATAGCACGGGTGATTATGTGCTTAAAGATGGTTTCCTTTTCAAGGGAGACCGACTTTGTATTCCTCGTATGTCCCTTAGTGAATTCCTCGCCTGGGAGTTTCATTCAGGAGGGGTAGCTGGCCACTTTGGTCGTGATAAGACTATTACCCTCGTAGAGGATCGTTTTTATTGGCCAAGTCTCAAGCGAGACGTAGCCAAAGTTTTAGGGCATTGTCGTACATGTCAGCTGGCAAAGCAACAAAAGCAAAATACTGGGCTATATACGCAATTGCCAGTGCCACATGTTCCATAGCATGACATTAGTATGGATTTCGTGCTAGGGACTTCCCAAGAATATAAAAAAGCACAACTCCATCTTTGTTGTTGTTGATCGCTTCTCTAAAATGGCGCAGTTTCTCCCACGTTTGAAAACGTCAAACGCGTCTCATATTGCTCGTATCTTTTTTTATGGTGTGGTGCGTCTCCATAGTTTGCCTAAGACCATAGTGTCTGACCGTGATGTCAGATTTACCAGTTACTTTTGGAAGACACTATGGCACATGATGGGTACTCGTTGACAGTTTTCTACTACATACCACCCTCAAACAGATGGTCAAACTAAGGTGGTAAATCGAAGTTGTCTAGTGGGTGAGCATGTTAAAACTTGGGACTTAATTCTACCTATCGCTGAATTTGCTTATACTGGGTCAGTTAATAGAACGACAGGGGTGAGTCCATTTGAAATTGTCATTGGTTACAAACCTAGAATGCCCATAGATCTCTTACCCATGTCTATCACCCAAAGATCTTCAAAGTCGGCCGATGCATTTTCACGACACATTCATGAATTGCATACACATATTAGACAGCGGATCAATAAGAGCAATGATAGTTATAAATATTCAGCTGACTCTCATCATAGATTACAAGACTTTCAAGAAGGAGACTGTAATGGTGAGGATAAGGCCAAAGCGGTTCTCACAGGGTTCCGCTAAGAAATTACAAGCGCGTAGTGCTAGACCATTCAAGGTATTGCAGAAAATTGGGTCCAACGCATACCGGATCGACCTTCCACCTGAAATGGGCATTAATCCAACATTTAACGTGGAGGATCTAGTCCGTTCCCCTAATCCTACCATTGATCCATCGTCCCTTTCATGGCCTTTCTTTGAGTTTTCTTCACAACCTACTCCACCCCTTCCTCCACCCGTCATTCGTAAAGAAGAGATTGAGGAAATCATGGATGAAGAGATTGTTTCTATGAAAGGCGGAGGTTTCCAAAGATACCTTGTCAAATAGAAGAATAAACCACCGTCAGAATCTACGTGGTTAACTGAAGAAGAGTTGCAAAGCGTTGATCCAGACTTACTAGAGCGTCACAAGAGCTTTAACTCGTCGGAGTCGAGTTTTTCTCACTCGAGGAGAGTTGATGAGGACACAAGACCTTTTAAAGTCTACTAACGAAGAAAGCACCCACCACAAGCATCTTCCTTGTGGCTAGGCGACTATTGAGGAGCATTGAAGACCCTACACACGTAATTTGACACATTAAAGACCCCACATTGGGATGACACATATGTAGGAGGAAGAAGACCCGCTGAACAGATTTCACTGTCTTCAGGCGTCCGACCACTATCTTCGGGCGCCCGATCGAGTGCCCGAACTTAGCCTCTTTGGCGCCCGAAACTCTCTGGATGTTTTTGGACATCTTCGGGCACCCGATCGGACGCCCGACTGAGCGCCCGAACTTTTGCACAATTTATTTTTAAGTTCCGTTTTTGCTTAATTTTTAAGGGTATCTTGATATTTTCATATTTTCTTATTGGTTATTTAAGAGGGATCAGCCCTAAAAACGAGATTACTTATTGATTAATGAAAAAAGAGCAAACCTTTGGTTGCTTCCTTCCTCTCTTCTCTCTCATGGTACTTCTTCATCTTCTTTGATCTCATTCTTCTCTTTTCTTCTTGTGCCCCACCAACTTCTTCCAGGTATTTCATCTTCTATTCTTATCCTTCTAAACCTCTGTTTTGTTTATTCCCTACGATCTAATCTAAGAATTGATCCAAACCCTAATTCCTCAGATTTTCAAATCCCTAGTCTGAAAAACCTTTTAATTCCTCGGACTAGTGATCCCATTGATCGATTGGGTTAAGACCATGCAAGATCGGGAGGTTCCATCCCTCACCGGATCCAACCATAGCAATAATTGAATCTCATAATTCATGGTTGTGATGAATGGCTCGCTCCATTGCATGCCTCCTTGTGATTTTCTTAGTTCATGATAATTGATGCTAGATTTTATATTATTATTGTCTTTTATTTCCGCTCGATTATATGAGTTCATGAGCATGCATCATAATTAGGGCATCCCACATAAGCCTTTTACCTCAGTGGACAAGAGAATATGAGTTTAACAACCCTTTTTATCTCCCACTGGTTAGATGAGCTAGAGGAGATTGTGTAGTGTGTGTGAATGATCCAGGGTTCAAACCTTGGTAGTGTTACCTTTCAAAAACAACTCTTCTTATCTCTAAGCACACCCTAGGCCAAACAATCCCAGGTCGGGTCCTCAACGAACTACCGTCAAAATTCAATAACGCTGACCAGCTGGGCAACCCTCTTCATAGGAGCTTTATTCCTCCATTAACAACCATCAATTAATGCCATCTAATCAACTGGAACTCCAGAAAATTTACACCCACAAGTCTCCTCTACAAAGAGCCCAATGAATGGTTGTCCTCAAAAACCCTCTCCACCACTTTCCAAATGAGCAGCACTTGCATCTCTGAAGTTTTATCTCTCTCCTGTCATTCCAAATGCCCCATCATATGGTTTATGGAAACAGTCTCCAAAAGATTCTCACCGTTCAGTCAGAAGGCCCACTGCCCACCAAGCCAACCCCAAGGGCAACTTCATTTCCATATTCTTGTTTCTAGCATTTCAAATGCCCCCATTATATAGTCTATCACAACATTCTCCAAAAGATACTCCCTTCTATTGAAAGGCCCACCAACCTACCCCACGGGGCAAATCTTGCCAAAGGGGCACTGGGAGATTGATGAAAAAGCCTCAAAATTTTCAAGCCATTGAGCAAATAAGAAGATCGTGCAGTCTCTCCTGCTCTTCGGCATTTAAAAAGCATGTTTGCTAGATGATTTTCTCCATTATTGATCAATTGACCATACATAAGGATCTAGTCTGACGCCAAACACAAAAAGGAGAGACTTCGGCACATAATCATGATACTTTTTGTCCAATTTGTTGACAAACTAGCTAGTGTGCAATATATGAAAAGCATTTGAAATCATTAACATTTCCAAATCAGAAACAAACTAACTCACCTTTTCCTTTAAATTTTATATGAATATTTGTGAACATATTGATAAAAAAAAAAATGACAACAACTCAAGTAGAAAATAATAGACTCAACGTAAAAAGGAAAAAAAAAAAAAAAAAACATAAAGGGATTACACCCATATATGCACTTACCATAGCAACTACAACATCAGATTTTCATTTCTTATTGATCTAAATTAAAATGATAGCTTACAAATATCAGAAGTTCCAACGGGTAAAATATTCTCATAGATAACAATGAATCTGAAATTCTGAATATTAATACCCAAGACAAAAAACACAGAGCTCTGTCAGTTTATGTTGCTTTTCAAATGAAACCAACATTGGAGATGTCACAATTGCAGAAACATAATTTTGTAATCTATGCTTGCAAAATAGATGATAATGGAAGTTGAAACTGCACCGTGGCTTTTGCTTATCAACCCATCATGAAAATCATACCAGGACATTTAAGAAGTAGCTTACTTGTAAATGATCATAAAACGTCCGAATCACAGGTCGAACAGGCCCATCCCTTGCATCCGGCAGCATCATTTGCTTGACTTTCAAAATCTATAAGATACACCAAGTGTCTATAAATTAGGAGCCAAGTGAAACTGCGTTAGTACTGTATTAGGAGAATCAACAACCTCAAAGAGCTTAATCGACGTGTCTGTACTCCCAGTTGCAACAAAACGCCCATCGGGACTAAATCTTGCACATCTGGCAACATTCTGCAAAATTTAATGGATACAAATCACAATAAGTTCTTCCTTTCCAGGACATCAAACTGGTCAGTAGCTACAAATAATGGCAAAATCAAGAAAAGCTGTATTTTGTACCAGAATGCATTAGCAATGCAAATCATCATCAGCAGCAGCAACATAGCCTTGTCCCAGCTATTTGGGGGCCAACTATAAGAATTTTTTTTATATATATAACTAGGGTATCCAGGCCTCTTAGAGCACCTAATTAGGTCCTCAGCTAGGTCTCCAAGGGGAGCACCCTTCGAGGTCCCCAGGGCACGTGCAAACCATCCAACCCACACGCACCGGGTAAGTTCAATGGGAGGTGGCCACCGAGGGGCTTCGAGCTCAAGACCTCTCGCTTCCTGAGGTGAGGTGTCCTGGCCAGTCGAGCGGTACCGCTCGGTGGTTCCAGCTATAAGAATATTGTTTGCCCAAAAAAAAAAGGATTCAGAAAAAGAATTCTCATGGTATCTTGGCAGAAGTTCAGCAACCTGCTGTCTGCAGATATCATCCCTCCTTTACATGGGCTTGAACTGGCTGGCACAAATGCGACCAGACAGTTAATAAAGGGTGAAAATATCAACTTACTGGAAAATATGCGTGGCGAAGAGCCAGTATAAGCAGCACGTGTATTTGTAGCAAACTGAAGTTCAGGTAGTTTTGTTTTTCTAAATTTACTTCAGGTAGTTTCCAATAAAAGAAATTTGTAATATATATGGGGCACCTAAAACTGACTGGCTAGGGAATGCATAATCTTAAGCATTAAGCAAGTTTTGAAGGGAATCCACTAAATACCTACACATGCACAATCTTAGAATTTTATGTGTTGTTGCTTATCAAATAGAGGTGCAAGAGAGGGGGGGGTGGAGAGAGAGAGAGAGAGAGATGTACATCGGTACATGCCAGTGCTTCTTAAGAGTAAATTTTATATAAATAATCTTACAGAATTGGTTTCCAAATTTCTTTTTTTCTTTTTCTTTTTTTTGAAAGATAAGGAAATTTTGTTAAAAAGGCCGGCCAAGGCAAAAGCTAGGCCTACACTACAAAATGAAAAAAGAGAAAAGATTGGCAGCATCCACTACCTCTACACTGGAGAAGCCCATCCTCTTCCTACAACTTCAACCTTCCCCACAACCTCTTCCACTGCCACGCCACCTTCTTTTCCCACACCTCCCCCATGCCAAGCCCATAAAAATCTTCAACCAACTTCGATATCACCCATGACACGTTGAAAATGCTTTAGAAACACTCCAACACCTTCCGAGTGAAGGGACAATGAATGAAAAGATGATCAATCGTTTCCGCTTCACAAATGCATATAATACAAATGTTAAGTAGGATCAAAGATCACTTTTAAAGATCGTTAGCACTCTTTTCCTCCCCACAACCAAATAAAGGCCGCGACTCTTGGTGGAGCTCCATAAGACTAAGGTTGAAAGGGATGACTGTAAACTAAAGTCCAGGACGATTCCGAAAGTATCATGTAGAAAAAGTAGACTGAAAAATGACCTGAGCTACGCACATGCCACACCCTGAAGTCCTTTTCTTCTGCAGAGGGAAAACAATCCTTCAAAAAATCCAGCAGTCTCACCAAATCCTCAACTTCCCCATCCATCCTCTCTCTGTGTGACGCAGGAAGGACGTGGGAGGTCGATCACCATCTTCCTCACAGGGTAATTCTCGAATCCACGAAAAGAATAAAAGAGATAAAGGAAAATAATTCCGAAGAAATTATGAAATAATTAATTGAATAATTAAAATCGTGATTACAATGTTTTTAAAATAATAAACTAAACCATAATTCGTACTTACTAAAATTAGTAAGTTTCTCGAAATAGAAAGTTACTAAAAATAGTAAAATCCAAATAATCACTACTACTAAGTAGACTCTTTCTAAAACTCATTGCTCAGCAAAAATAGAAACTCCTAAATAAACAACCACTCAAAAAAGAAAGAAACAAACTAAAATTCGGAATTACTAAAAATAGTAATTTTTCCTAAAATCCCGTTTTTCTGGCGAAACAGACGGACACGACCTACTATAGTGGGTCGGTTCACCCCAAAACGAAATTTCAGTAGGAATCCATATGTTGTGCATCCCATAACTCCTCCTAGATCAAAAGTTATGGCCGATTTACGGTCCGCCTTCTTTTGGTCCATCCATGCGAAAATTGATAATTTTTGTCTAACTTTCCTTGATCTTTTGCGGTCCATGTGCGATACGAATGTGCTTAATCCACGCCCTTCATCAGGGGGTTCTGGTCCTACATCACTGTGGCATGGAGGAGACCACACCACAGTACCGCCACAAATGGATAACATCAGTTGATTGCAACATTCCAGTCAATAGCGAGGCGAGCCACTCTTGGAAAGACCTCCTGCAGTGCTCTTCCCCACAAGTCATCTCATAAATAAATGCGACCCGCATCACCAAGAGAGGAGACCCCAATGCTAAATCTAGGAGATATCGACACCACAACTTTCCAAAGGCAGGAGGCACGATAAAGCGAAGACCTCTTAACCCCCAACCTCCCACCTAGGTGCCATATTTACACGCTATTAGCTCCGTCCACATCGGTGGATTGTAATGTTTCCAAATTTCTTCAATGGTACCACATTAGAATGCAATCATTAGAAATAAAAACACACAAAGGAATCTATTGAAAAAGAGAATTGTTTGCCAAAGCAAAATTACTCAGTAACCAGAATAATAACCATAACCCCATTGTCATAAAGTATTTACGCTTCATTGAAAGTTAGATTACTCATAACCAGTGTTCCAAATATCAGCAATATTATCAATAATATTGTTGATATTATCAGTATCACTAGGTCGGCGATATCTAAACTGTTGGTATTTTAAAATTTTCTAAATATTGCCGATATTTTCAATAATATCAACGAGATTTGGCAATATTATTAACTCAACTATATTTTGAGAAATATCCCTTATAAAAGTTCTCCAATATCCCTCAGCTATATTTTTCTCAGTATCCATAATAATATTGGCAATACCACAAGAAATTCCTTCTCAACATTAGCAGCCTATCCAAAACCGAGATGGGACATTTGAAAAGAGACATGTAGTAGATTGAGAGATTCGAGATCTCTACTTTAATTAGCATTAGCCTTCCACCTAGCAAAAGGTGCCTACTTTTCCACCAGATAACTTCCTTTCAGCCCTTTTGATAACCTTATCCCACAAAAGTTTGGCAGGCTTGCTAATTCACAAGGAGAGCCCAAGATGCGTCGATGGAAACGAACCAGCTCTAACCCCCAAAAACTTTTGCCAGCAAAAACACCTCATCACTTGAAGAGCATACCCTGAGCATTTCACTCTTAAAGATTGACTTTTAGGCCCAAAACCACTTCAAAGCATCTCACCAGCTTCCTCAAATTATCCACCATTTCAACTTCTAAAGTAGGAAGAGGTGTGCAAACCATGGAAGGAAGGGAGAGTTGGGATTAAGAATTTGGAGCAGATGAATCAAGCATTGTCAGTAAACAGTCATGAAGGTTTTGGCTTAGAGGAAGGAAAGCTTTGGAGAGAGGCTAGTGCTCGCAAGTATGGAACTCAGGAAGGAGGTTGGTGGATGAGGAACTCTTCCCTCAACAAGGCGTCGGGTTTGTGGAGAGGGTTTCTTAGGATGACCAAAAAAAAGGAGTCCAACTCTCTCGGAGTGATGGGAGAAGGATCAGGTTTTTGGAGGATGTGTGGATGTGGGAGAACGCATTGTCTTTCATCTACCCAAGGTTAGTCAGAATTGCCTCGGATCAAAATGCAACCATTGGTCGTTGCTTCTGGGTCGTGGGTGAGGGTGTGGCCTCCCGTGTCAAAGGAATTTGTTCAGCTTTTAGAGTGGTTTAACTGTATCAAGCCATCATCGGGTGAAAGGGATTCAATGGTCTGGTCCTTCAACAAATCAGGGAGGTTGCCGGTCC
The DNA here is from genome assembly GCA_003013855.2 of Liriodendron chinense. Taxonomy (NCBI): domain Eukaryota; kingdom Viridiplantae; phylum Streptophyta; class Magnoliopsida; order Magnoliales; family Magnoliaceae; genus Liriodendron; species Liriodendron chinense. The sequence goes on from ML058403.1 coordinate 1,768,804, forward strand.
GCTCATTTTACAAATTATCAAGGGCCTGTTTGGTTTTCCAATTTACTATGAAATGCAATGAAAATGAGCCATTGTTATCATTTTTAGGTGCTTGTATAAACAGGAATTAGGGCTCGTACATCGAGAGTCAAACACACTTGTAAAGGATGCAGGTAAAGACGTAAAGTAAACTATAATCATTATATTTTCAAATTATAAAACTACCCTTTTTATAGTGACTTATGGGTGAAACAAACAATGCAGCAAAATCATCATTGCAGTCAAATGTGAGTGACGTCACCAGACATTTACAAGAGTAAATAATCATTATCCATTTACAGCCATTTACCAATGTAATTGGAAAACCAAACAGGCTCTAAGCACTCCCTTTCGGATGAGAGAAAGGGTTTGCTTTCCTTTCTTTGGTCATTCGAAATCCCCCAAGTGGCAGCATTTGCATGGTTGGTTGGCAAGAACAGGATCCGAATTATTGAAAACCTTCATAAAAGATAGCTAGTGATTCCTAATTGCTGTGTGATGTATATGATGGGCTTGGAGTCAGTGGAGCAGCTGCTCATCCATTACCTATTCATCCGCAAGGTGTGGGAGAAATTTTCTGTCTTCTTTGGTCTGTCGTGGGTCATGATGGGGACCATTGAGGGCCTCTTTCTGACTTGGAAAGGGGGAGGGGGAGGGAAAGAAAGGAAAGTGGTTTGGAGGTTAGTTTTGCTGGCTGTAATTTGGGCCATTTGGGATGAGAGAAATAGCCGGTGTTTTCAAACCAAAAGCGTGGCGGAAGAGTATGTTTATAAAAGGGCTCAAGTTGGACATAATTGGGTGGGTTTCTTGTACTAAAAATTTGACCAAAGCAATTGGTTATTTTTGCCCGAGTGGTAAATATTTTGTTGCTTTGAGCCTTTGGTGCTCAATACTCTAAACACTACTCTTAACTATGACAACCATAACAAACATCACTACACCAAATACAGAGATGGTAGAATACTTATAGCCAAACTGAAGGCGTTACTTATATACCATAAAATAATGGTGATGTAATCCAATAGATTCTTATGGAAATCCTCGCCTGGACTAAAGCGGTGGAAACAACCTATCAAAATCAGGTTTTTCTCTATTTGTTTTCTCTTCTTTTTGTTCAAATAATCGGCCAAAACATATCCGGGTTCTCACGAGTATTGATTTGCTCCTTAAAAAGGGTGCTTTCTAGTTTTCTTTTAGGATCATTTGGATGCTTGTAAGTTTTATTAGTTGTAAAGGATTTCCAGAAAACTCACTTACAGGTGGTGTTTGGAGAGGAAATTTCACCTGTGACTTCAAAATGTAAGTGCAGCTTTTCAGTGCATTTGAAATCCTCAGAAACAGAAGTGATTTCACTTACCTGTAAACAAGTTACACCTTACACCTGAAACTCACTTTCAGGTGTAACTTGTTTACAACTTAAAAAGATACAGGCATCCAAACAACCCCTTGAGTTTTGACACTTGGATTTTCCTATGCCCTTCATCTTAAAGCTATTTTCTCAAACATTTCCTTGCTTTTAGAAGAATTACAACAAGTTTTACTTAAAAAAGTACTAGGACCTGATACAGCTTGGATTTGTTTCTTTTCTAAGCTCAACCTATGTTATTTCTAGCTCAAGTATTTTTGGTAGGCTATTATGAAAGACTCGTAGGAAGATATATGATTTGCGAATCTTCATCCATTGTCTTTCCTATAGTTAATGGTCATCTTGCCATAGTGATCATTTTAGACAAATGTCAATAATAGCCATCTTGCCAGCATTGTAGTGATTACTAGAAACAGTGTTGGTTTATCATACTTTGCAACCAACTTCAAAACATTACTTAATCATAGGAAGTTCAAAGTGTTGGTGGAGCCCTTCATGTGAAATGTTGGTAGAGCCCTTCACCAACCTTTGGCAAAGGAAGTTTTGAAGGAACATTTGATATGATGGGGCTTAAATAAAATATGTGGAATAGACTTGAAAAGCCAAGAGAGAATGGTAGAAATATGACATTAAAAAACCAAAATCCGTTTTATGAAATGAATGTTGCAGCAGTTGCTCGATCAATTCTAGCAAAGTGGCAGTTTGCAATCAGACCTCGCACATTTTTGGGCCTCGTTGGATGATGGAAAACTAAAATTTCAAAAAAGTAAAAAACAAAAATGTTTGAAAAAGGGATTAAATCCCATGAACTGTGGAAAGAAAGAATTGTTGTGTTCATTTTTTTATGGACGTGCATTTATTGGCAAATAAGAACAAAGCAGAAAAACAAAGGGAAGGAAATGCTTTTGAGAGTTTGCCTCCAAATATAGTCCAAGAGAATTTCATAAGAATTAAGTCAAATCGCATCCACAAAGTTTCCAGCACAAAATCAGTTCTTTCATGAACATCTAGAGCTCTCTTGTTTCCGTTTGTATTCTCATCTTTCAAAGATGTTACATATTTTTTCTCTACCCTAATTGTTTCACATATTGGTTAAACTACTCAATTAACAGGATAATCAATTGTCAACATTCAAAAATAAAAAAGATTATAAATTGTCCTGGCTCAGAAAACAAAGAAATGTTGTCTTGATCCCCCATAATCATAGCTTCTTAAGCATCTATGGAGTTTCTTACAAAACCCTTTTTTTACAGACATCTAGAATTTCCTTGATTCATTTATTTGCTGATCTTATGAGATGTTGCATCTTTTTGTCAACACGCTATTTAGCGTACTAGTAATACCATTGAATTGATAGGCAAGAGTCCTGCCTTCAAGATCCACCGTATGCAGTTTTGATCCTCCATAACTACGGTGTATCCACCCAGAAAAGAAATATCTTTATGTCATTAAATGTGTACCTTATGCTCTGAAACATGTCTAGTCTCATGCTTTGGGAAACTCTTTGATGAACCTTTTGTATCCTGCACAGCACTGATTTTTACAATGAAATACATTAGCATTTATTTTTATACTTCTCCAATAAAACATAGCTTGCAATGATCTGGTGGACTAAGTGCATGAAAACCTTCCAATGCACCTACGTGTATTTGGACACAGACAATAAGTATTTAAAAAAAAAAAATCACACAGACAATCAGTATTATCTATATGCACTGTCCATTTGCCCTGGCCCAATCTTTACAGGCTGCCTAGAAAAAAGTCATACTAACTGCATAACCCAAAATTGTCTCGTCAGTGGCATGCAAAAATGTATACAATAGATCGTTCATAGAAGACAGGTCCAGTCACCGATGTTTAGGACCATCCAATTGCTGCAATTTTTGCATACTAACGGAAGAAGAGTGATCTGGCGTAGTGGACAGCCCAGATAGGTGATGCGGATGTCCACACTCCAAATGCAACTAGGTACACTTAGTTCCCTAGATCATTTCTCCAACATAATTATCACCCAAGATTAATCCACAGTAGGACTAACAAGAAAGAGCATGTGTTGATTCTATGATGCTCTATGTATAATAATCTATTTGGCAGCCTGTACATGATCAGAAGATGGACACAGGGCTCAACAGACTAAGACCAGCAAGAATACAAACCACCAAAATTCAATAATCGGTACCAAGTCCCTGCACATAATTATCTTCAACCTTCCCCCCATTCTTGAAGCCATTTCAATGTTCGGACTGACCACCTCTCTCTCGCACTTCGAACTCACCTTCACGTCCAAAAGTCACTCTGCCGCTAAGCAGCAGCACTACCCTTCAACCCGCAGATTGATATTTTCTTTGTTTCTTCCCATTCTTAAAAGCATCAAAACCGGTTGATACAGGAATTATCATGCATGTTTTAATGATTGGAGTGATATCAGGTAGTGAATGGGTTTGAAAACATCAGCATGATCAAGGGTAGTGAAGGAATTTGATATGGTAAGGGAGAGCAGTGCTAAGATCTCTATGATTTTATGGGAGCTTAAGTCCTTCACTGCATGTTCCTTATAATTATCTTATTTGAGAACACCATTAGCCTCCCAAAATCGCTGGATGGTTGCTTGATGGTTTGGCATGGATGCAGTCTAGGTCACCACAAAATAGCTCTTTGGAGGATGGCCCTTCTCACGATTTGGTGGGCAGTTTGGAAGGAAGGAATGCAAGGTGTTTTAACAGCTCTAGCAAGTTCTATTGAAGGCATCTCCCTCAGAATCAGTCTTGATTGTCAAATGGGCATCGTCTTCTGCTAAGCTTAAGGGATGTAATTTGGATCTTCTCGGGTTGTAGTCAGTCGCCATCTCAGTGTCTTTCTTTGCTTTCGTTTGTTTCTTTCGTTTTGTTCTCTTTTGGCTTGCTTTTTAATAAAATTTCGTTACTTTTCAAAAAAAAAAAAAAACATAGACTAGAACAGTGATAATCCTAGCAGTGGCTTGACAATTGAAGAGAATATGAAGATACGTCTGGTGAAGCCATGAGTCATGACCATGTAAAAATTGCAAAAGCGATTGAATCATGCACGAGTGTGCACACCCCATTTTGGTTTTCTACCAAGCATCTTTGGATATCACTTAAGAGTATCCGCATTTTGTCAACCTCAAGCTCCTGAGTACTTACGATCCCATAAACACAAGAGGTGCTTTGCTTTCTGATCTCTTCCCTTTACATAGTATCATTGGGACCTGTCAATACACCCAGCCTGATACCACCTTTGTTGTTAAGCAGGTGTAGCAATTTTTTTCTGATCAATAGATATCACTTTCTTCTTGTTTAATCAGGTCTGTCAATTTCTTCATCATCCTATTATGGCATCTTCAAGCTGCTAAATGTTATACACTTGATTTGGCAGAAAATTGATCATGGTCTCTTGTATTCTATTATGGTTTCAGTGAACTTCTTGTCTCTTTCCACTTATGCAGAATGGGTTGGCAATCCTGATGCTCTCCGTTAGATCAGTGATTATCTTTGTGGGCCAAAATCCTATCTCCTCACCTAACAAGAAGCTATAACATTGCTCGCTCCATTATTTAACTGGAAATTCATGTCATGGTTACTCCCACATCTATAATTATTCGTCTTTGCCATTTGCTCGGTGTGTTTGGATTCTCAACCATGGTGTGTTGTAAAGGCCGTTACGTAAAGGTAACAGTGGCAACCATTACACATTACAGGGTCGCAAAGGCTGTAATGGCTGTTATGGAAAAAATGACCCATAAAGGCTGTTACAGCCCCCGTAACAGGCAGTTACGCCCCCTATAAAGGCCGTAAAGGCCTCGTAACAGTCCGTTACGAGGCCGATACAGGTTTTTCAGATTTTTTTCAATTAAAGAAAAAAAAAAACAGAGAGACCGTAACGACCGTTACACCCCGTATCGTAAAGGTAATGGTGGTGGCCGTTACGGCAACCGTTGCCGTTACGGAATACCTTGATCTCAACTTGCCTCCTGCTGTGTATACACTGACAATCAGAGTACATGAAGATTCCAATCAATCCAGTGTGTCAGGACGAAGCATATAGAGCCGGAACATCACTTCATTAGAGATAAAAATAATAATTAATAATAATTTTTTTGAGAGAATAATAAATAATAAAACAAAAAAAAAAAAGGGTGAAACTCATCCTGTATATGTTTCATCTATGCATTAGTTGGCTGACACCTTCACAAGGACCTCCTTTACTTGCCATCTATTTCTTTTCAGCAAGCTTTCCTCACTCCCTTAGAGCACTGGGCTTAAGGACAAGTGTAGGGAAAAAGATCATCTTTTTCACTTCATACCATTGTGAGGTTTTCTTTTGTTTTCATTGTCTTTAACTGTCCAGGGTAGCTTAGTCATTTCATACCTCATTGTGCTGTCATTTTTATGTAGGGAGTCCAGCCTTAGTGAAATATTAAACACTTGGAGACCCATCTCACGATCTTGTTCTCTCTTTTTTTCCCCCTCTTTATTACAGTAAAAACGAGCAAAGCAATTAATTTTATGTGTTTAATGGTAAATCGAATAAACCCTACTGCTATTTCAAGACACCCAAATGCGCGCTTAGTTATCACATCTGGAACCACACTCATTCCACCATGATACGTTAATTATAAGAGGAAATTGATTATTAGAGGTTTCATTGTATGCTCCACCATGTTGGCACAAGCGTTTAAACTGATTTATGTTGGTAACATGCTTGTGTATGTGCGTAACTGCACTTGAAGCGAATGCAGGCCAATCAGCTGCAGAAGTGTGAATTCCAAAACACGCTCATCTCGACACAAATCTCAAATTTCTCTGGTTTTACAGCTACTTAATTAATTAATTTTGGCTGGTAAGCTGGAATTGAAACAGAGGCCTTAATGTTTTGATCCTCACAGATATCTGTTGATATTCTGATATTATACAGTATACAGAAATGTATGTTCTGTGACATTGATGATGATGTGAGGACAGACAACAGCAATGATACTTGGGAATCAGCAATAATACTAATGCTGAAAAGCAATACATTTTCATCTAATGCTCATACAATGTTTGAGGTCTATTGATCCCAATTCAACAATTCATAGCAGTATTACGTATTATTTTGTAAATGACTGGAAAGAAAAAGGACAAACATGTAGAGATTAATCACCTGAAATCGACAGCATTGATTGGAGGCGCAGGGACCGAGCCATACCCGGCAGGTATCCCCGTTGCAGAATCAAACAGAGCAGCAGGAGAAATCCCCTTTGCAGCCTCATCTCTCTCCACTGCAAGACCCTGTTAACAACTCAGAACCCATGAACTCCAGAAAGACAAAACACATCCATCAAAAAGAGTCGGTAAATATAAAATGCTCAGCTGAACCACCAGCATTATCATTTGTGATCGTGCCAGCATTCTGTACAGGTGGGTCCCAACTCTCAGAGATCCAAAAGCTTCATTAGGTGGCCCCATCATGATGGATGTGCTGCCAAGAGATATACTATACATGCCCTGTAACTGAAGAGCTAAAACACATGCAAACAACATCCAAATGCAACGAAAATGTCTACCAATTAGAGTTAACTACACCCCATTTCATCCTCCAGTGAGAACCTTTTTTTTTTTTGAAAGGTAACAATTTTATTGAAGAGCTGCAAGGAGCAGAAAAGAATAACAAAAAGGAAAGCCAAAATTACATCCCCAAAAGGGCAATCAGGACGCGAGTGTCCAAATCCTTGATGTCAACGGCCCACTCAAACGCCCAATTAATTGCTTTACGAATGATGACCTCACTAGAAGCCAACTTGTTTTCAAAGCACTGCATATTCCTTTCTCCCCAAATGGCCCGGAGGCATTCCATCGCTACCAATTTCCATGCAGCCTTCCCTTCCTTTCCCACTCCTCCTTCATGCCAAGATGCTAAAAAGGAAGATATAGACAAAGGCATGACCCAAGAATCGTTAAGAGTCACGAGGATATAATCCCACACCTTTCTAACAAAAGAGCAGTGAATGAATAGGTGTTCCACAGAATCTGCATCCCTCATACACACAATGCATATGTTTGGAATGATCATTCCTCTTTTAGCCAAATTGTCCACCGTAAGGACCCTGCTCCCTCCCAGCAACCAAACAAAAACCGCCACTTTTGGAGGGCACCATACTTCCAAATATGGAAATTGTGAGATGAGGGATATGTTGCAGGGGTGAGGAGCCCATAAAAGGAATGAACCAAGAATCTACCCGAACTATGACCTTTCCAAACAACGAAGCCTTCTGACATCATGTCGATCATGACACTTTTCAGTTTCTCCATAAGATTTAAGAAAGTGTCAACTTCCGCATCTGATAGTCCTCTTCAACTTGGGGGCACCCACACAATTTGACCTCCTTCAGAAGAGAAGCACCTAGCCACAAAGATGTTCTTGTCCAGAGAAAGGGAAGCCAAAGCAGGAAAGGTGCCTTTTAGAAGGCAATCTCTAGTCCAAAGGTCCTCTCAAAATCAGACGCGGGAGCCATCTCCCACCGTAAATGCAACAGCTTCTTTGAATTTGGCTACCACCGAGATAATCGTTCTCCAAAGAGCTGACATCTTATAGCGCGAGGAGCTTTTAATCCACCAACCCCCCTTACCAGTTCCATATTTACTTGCAACAACCTCTCTCCATAAACCATTGCCTTCCGCGGCGAATCTCCATAGCCATTTTCCCAAAAGCGCTTGATTCGTAGTCTCCATGACCCTCAAACTAGCTCCTTCCGATTTCAGCCTACAGACCTTCCAATTCAAAAGGTGAAACTTTTTCTTCATTGCTTTCCCACTCCACAAGAAGTCCCTTCTTAATTTTTCAAGCCTTGCCAGAACCACTTTCAGGCATCAAAATAATGACATAAAGTATACCAGCAAGTTAGAGAATGCTGCTTTAATCAAGGTTAGGCAGCCATCGAAAGAGAGATGTCGGCCCTTCCAAGCGGATAACTTCCATTCAATTCTTTCAACAACCGAATCCCACAGATGTCTAGGAGGCTTCCCAATACAAAGTGGTAGTCCTAGATATGATAAGGGGAAGGAGCCTACCCCATATCAAAAACTATCAGCAAAACTCCTTGCCTTGTCCTTCGACATATGAATTCCAAGCATTTCACATTTGGAGGGATTTGCTTTTAGTCCTGAAACTACTTCAAAGCACACTATAATTTTGTGCAGATTATCCAGCATGGTTCCGTCTGCTTCACAAAACAAAATAGTGTCGTCTGCGAGCTGCAAATGCATTATTGATGGTCTTGTACGCGTCATCATAAAACCCTGAATTAGGCCCGTATCCTGACCTTTCAAAAGCATCTTGCTCAAAGCTTCTGCTACCACCACAAGCAAAAGGGGGAGACTGGGTCACCCTACCACAATCCTCTAGAGGCCTTAAAAACATTTAGAAGAGCCATGCACCTAGATGGAGAAAGAGGCTGAAGAGACACATTCCTTGATCCATGATCTCCACTTGGACATGCATCCAATCTGGAGACAACATATAATCCAAGAAGTTCCAGTCTACATGGTCATAGGACTTCTCAATATCAAGTTTGCAAACTACCCATGCTTTACCTTCTTTATATTGTATTTAGAATCTATACATTCATGTGCTAACAACGCACAGACACAAAAGCACTTTGGTTTTTTTAAATGATGGATGCAAGAAGAACTTGAAATCTAGATGCCAAAATCTACACTAAAATTTTATATGGAGCCCCAAGTAGACTAATGGGCCTAAAAATTTTAAGATTTCCAGCGCCCTCAACCTTTGGAATAAGCGCAATGAAGGTTGCCCCCATTTCCTTCGACAATCTGCCCCTTTGGAAGAACTCCTTGACAAAAGCAATCATATCAAATTTAATCTCCATCCGATAGACCTGAAAAAAAGCCAACAGGTAACCGTCCGGCCCTAGAGCTTTGACTCTCCCCAGGGAGTCAACTGCTAACCGTACCTCTTCTTCCGAAACTGGTCTCTCAAGGGCAGCAGCTTGCTCATCCAATAAGCGAGAGAAGTCTAGGTTATCTAGAAGGGGCCGCTCCCCATATTTGTCAACAGCAACTACTCATAGAATTGCACAATAGCATTGCAAATTGAAGTCTCATCCCCAACTCTAAGACCATTGATCATCAAACTACTGATGTAATCATTCCTAGCTCTTGCGCTTGCCATATTATGAAAGAACTTAGTATTCTTATCACCTGCTTGCAACCATGTTGCCCGAGATCTTTGTCGCCACTTTATCTCATCTTCTTTGATCCTCTTTGCGTACATAAGTGCTAAATCCAATCTTATATTGGCCTTGACTTCAGAAATGAGCCCCCCCCCCCTTCTTCCTTCAAATCCAAGTCATGCATTTCTTAGAGCATTGAGTCTGTCTCCTTGTCCCCGCTGCAAAAGAATTCCCCTTTTCTAAGCATTTAGTTTCCCTCTCAAAAGACGCAATTTTTGCGATAGAATGAAACCTGCATAGCCTTCCACTTCAAAAGATGCCCATCAATCAGCAACAAGATTGTGGAATCCTTCAACTTCCAGCCAAGACAGCGAACCATATTCTCTGTGGTGGGGTAACCATTTCGAGTTGCCATGTACACTGAGGAGCTATTACGCGAGCATTTGTTTGCACGCATTTACCTATGTTGATTGCATATGTAAATCTGATTTGTGCATTTTTGTTTGCAGCGACTTTCCCATGTAAATATTTTCACACCCACTCGTTTCCTATGTAAATGGCCAAAAACATTTAACACCCACCCACTTTCCTATGTATATGACCAAAACAATTCACACCTCCACCCACGAGGAAACACTTATTATGTAAATTGCCCCTTGGCTTTTCACACCTCAATATGGATTGTCCATTTCCCAAACCACTAATTGGTTGGCTAGGATCATCCAACCAAAGTCATTTGTGAGGAACTGGCAATCAAAGGTGGTTCCCACATGATGGGCAATCCACATCAATGCTTATACCACTATTATATTCAATATAGACCATTGATTTCCCAAATCGCTAATATGATGGTTAGGATTATCTTATCAAATTGATTTGGCTTTTTCATGCCTCAATATGGATTTTCCATTTCCCAAACCACTAATTGGTTGGTTAGGATCATCCAATCAAAGTGATTTAAGAGGAATTGGCAATCAAAGGGAGTTCCGGCATGATGGGCAATCCACGTCAATGCTTACACCACTCTATTATACTCAATATGGACCATTGATTACCCAAACCGCTAATATGTTGGTTAGGATCGTCTTCTCAATTTGATTTTTTTTTTTTTTTTTTCGAAGGATATCTTATCAAAGTGATTTAAGAGGGATGGGCAACCAAAGATGGAACCCATATGACGTACAGTCCACATCAATGCTAAGATCTCTATGTTATATGTAATATTGACCGTCCATTTCACAAACCAGTGAACCACTAATCTAATGCTTCGGATCATCCGATCAAAGTGATTTGAGAGGGATGGGCAATCAAAGGAGGACCACACATGGAAGATCCACATCAATGCTTATACCTCTCTAGTATACTCAATATAGAACGTCCATTTCCCAAGCCACTAAGGTTCATCCAATCAAAGTGGTTTGGGACTGATGGGCAATCAAAGGTGGGCCCCAAATGATGGATGGTGCTCATCAAAGTGGAGTGGAATGGCAGAATTGGATCCATGTAGCCAACCCCAATTAATTGGGACTCGGGAAAAGGCATAGACAAGGATGATGATGACAACGATGTGCATTGCGTGCTAACAATATTTTGGAATCATTGCTAAAGATGGTGCTTATCAAAAGAAATAAATTAAAAAATTAAAAAATAAATAAGCTAAAGATGGTGCAAGAAGGGAGAGCTAATGTATTGCAATTGAATTTCCCCTTCATGCTTGTTCAATAACATGTTCATTCATTGTCACGAAAAAAAAAAAATCCTCACCCTCAGATGGCTGGGATGTTTGATTGAGGAGATCCTTTGGTCCATCATGCATCAATAGTGGGGCCAACCAACAAAATAAACAACGTGGATCCCCAAAAGACATTCCCAGGCTGTAAGCTATGCTGGCCCAGAGATTCAGAAAAAAAAATAATAATAATAAATCAAACCAACATTGTTTTAAGCACCGTGATGCAAACCTTGGAAACAAGATCAAGAAGCTTGTTGGGAGCAGCTTCGACGTTCAACGGCGTCATGGTTGCCGAAGCAACAGCAGTCGCAGCCTGTAGAATGAAGATTCATGAAGTGAAGAATGCTAATCCTAAGTTAGTTGTAAACCAATCCATTTCACACGTACACAAGATATGGATTGTCCATCTACTGTAACTTACATGGATACATGTGCCAAAAATCGCACCAGTCAGGTGATCCTAGCAATCAATTGGAGGATTTTTGTCCATTGATCGTCAACTGTAGGCAAGGCTTTCTCCTAACTATCCATTTGGAATCTTCAATAGGCTCCCAATCAGTGGCTAGGAACACCCAAGCCATTTGATTCTTGAAGCACACAGCATCCACAGTAGGGCCCACTTGCTGAATGGTCTGGATCTGGTAGATGTGTACATCATGTACCGAAACCAAATGCTTGATTACCAACTCAGATAATATTGATAGCATTGGATCCTCTCTCTCACGAAATTTTACCATCTTTTTTTTTTTTAAAAATTCGTGTAGAAACTGAAAGATTGATACACTGGTGCGGAGAGAGTGCCCTTGCCTGGTTGAGATTGTGATCACGAAGATGGGCAACGATGAATGCATTGACCTGACGAAGAAGCTTTCCATCCTGCAGCGTCTGTTCCAGACCCGTCTCCATTGCAGAAAAACCCAAAGCTTTGAAACCCTTCCAAACCCCTACAGCTCCTCTTCCTGTTACCCCAAAAACCTAATTCTCAAAACCTCAATTTCAGGCTACAGACAACTCTCATTTGAAGACCCTGAGTTACACCTTTTTCTTTTCCTCGGAAACCTCGACTGACAACTAATCTGATTCAAAACCCCATTTCTTTCATCATCTTTTTCTACAAGTACAACACCTCATATTTCAGCAATCGAATCAAATTCTCACCCTCAAAAGCCCTGATTTCTCATAAAGAACCACAGTTTTCAGCATCTGAACCAGCTTATCTCATTCGAACCCTACTTTCTCGCCAGTTTTCCCCCAAAACGTCAATTTCCAGCATCTGAACCAACACCTCTCGTTAAAACTCCTCATTTTCCACCCATTTTCCTCTACGAGCCTCAAATTTCTCTTTCAAAGCCTAATTTTCATTTTTTTTAACATCCAAAATCTCAATTTCCAACATCTGAACCGACCCCTCTCCTTAAAACCGTAATTGTTGACTAACTTTCCTGCGCAAAACCTCAATTTTCCGCATCTGAACGATTTTCAGAATCTGAAACGATTCTCTTTTAAACCCTAATTTTCCCCATTCTTTTCCACCATACGCAGATCTTCAAGACCTAAATCTTTAAAAATTCGGATTCAGAAGCTCCACCTTCCAAACCCTAATTTCCTAACATCGCTGGTTCTTCCAAAAACCCCACCTTTCCCAGCATCCAAGCAAGGTTTAAGAAACGGCGTTTCAGGGTTGCATGGTGTCCTACACACAACCGACCTCGGTGTTGTGTTGACGTCACCAAGTTCTGTGGGCCCCACCATGACTTATGTGTAGTATCCAAACCGTCCGTCCATTTGCAGAGATTTTTTTAGGCTTGAACTCAAAAATTATACAGATATAAATCTCAAGTGGACCACACCACGGAATGAAGGAGAAATTGAACTTCTACCATTGGAAACTTCTTGGGAGACACAGAAGTTTTGAATCAATCTTATGTTTGCTTTTTTCCTGTCATCCCTATCTGTGTGACCTTGTGAACAGGTTGGATGGAAAATAAACATCATGGTGGGCCCTAGAAAGGTTTCAATGGTGGTAATCATTGTCCACAATGCTTTTTGTGGTGTGGTCCACTTGAGCTTTGCATCTGCCTCATTTTTGGTCTTATGCCCTAAAATGATCTCAAAAAATGGACGGACGGAGTGGATATAACACAAACGGCATGGTGTGACCCACAGGACTTGGTGACGTCAACACACCAAGGAGGTAAGCGGTGTTGGCACACCACGCAACTGCTACTGCGTATAACAGTAACGGCGGCTTTTAACTGTAGTAATCGTTATGTCGTAAAAAATAGAGATTCTTTGATTTTGATGAGGTTGTAAACCAATGTAATGTTGTTGTTTGAGCAGTGTGATGTAGTTGCAAACCAATATAACGTGGATCCATGAAAAAGCTACAATCAGGGATTTTCTATTTTAGCAAACAAAGAATCCGGACTCACAAATGCACCTAAGGAACTTAGGAATAGCACCTGTAGTCAACTTAAATGATTTGGATTCAGAAGAAAAATGCGAAAGCTCAAGCAAACATAGGTAAAGGTAGTGAAACAAAGTGCCTAGGGCTGTTTGAATACCACCAAATAAGTTTTTTTTTTTTTATTTGTATTTACAGCAGTAGAGATAAGTAAGGATTTGTTTGTTAAATCTGAAGTCTAAAGCCTAAATATGAAAGTAGAAGTCTAAAACTTGTTTGGTAACTATTACTTAAAGTACTAAATTTGAAACAATTTATTTATTAGCAAACATCTAAAATGCTTAAAATCTACTAATTTGGCACATTTGCCCTTACCTTTTGGAGATGTTTTACCCTATGAGGGATAGATTATTAAGTTAACATCCCTTCAATTCAAATAAAGCATGGCCCAAAAAATAAAGCAAATTCTAATCTCTAGTGGACCACACTATAGAAAACGGCGGTCATTGAACACCCACCAATTACACTCACAAATCCAACTTCAACCTTGGGTATGCCGTATGCATGTAAAATACCTACTATAAATAGATATACGTGAATATATGTATCATATCTACATCGTCCATCCATTTCGCAATATCATTTTTCAATAGCATGCATTCAATCCCTACTACTTTTGAGGTGTGGTCCATTTCTTTTTTAGATTTGCCTCATTCAATCCTCATTGCTTCTTGTGGTGTGGTCCAAATGAGCATTCAATCTACCTCTTACTCATGCCCCAAACTGATCGTTTCAAAATGGATAGATGGTTTGGCTAAAAACACATATCACCATGTCCCAATTGAGCCCCTAGTAGAACTAGGTCCTGGTGGGGGTAGTACTCAATCCCCAGATTTGATGGCTAACAAAGCACATATTTCTCTCTACCCGCTATAAGCGTGCGGGCTATATAACACAATTTTTAATGTGTGAAACTTTTGTAGGCTCCATTACGATAAATGTATCAGATCCACACTGTCCATACATTTTTCCATGCCATTTTAGTACATTAGAACAAGCATGAGGTAAATCTAAGGCTCAAGTGGACCACACTATAGGAAATTGTGGGAATTGGGCACCTGCTGTTGATGTATATGTTGTACATCCACACTGTTCATTTGATCTTTCATCTCATTTTAGTATGTGATCCCAAATCATAAGAAGATCCAAATCTCAAGTGGACCATATGAATGGAAACAGTTTGGAATAACCATTAAAAACTTTGTGGGCCAGAAAAGTTTTATGTGATCCCAAATCATAAGAAGATCCAAATCTCAAGTAGACCATACGAATGGAAACAGTTTGGAATAACCATTAAAAACTTTGTGGGCCGGAAAAGTTTTGGACCAATTTAATATTTGTAATTTCCCTTCACCCAGATCTATTGACATGATCAACAGGTTGGGTTGCAAATAAACATTGTGAAAACCTTACTATGGGCCCTTTGGAATCTTTAATGGTGAGGCACTGAATCACCACTATTTCCTGTGGTGTGATCCACCTGAGAATTGGATTTGCATATTTTTTTGTATATCATCTTAAAATGGGCTCCAGAAATGGATGGACGGTGTGGATATACAACACATCATCAAGGTGAGCCCCGCAGTAGGGGTAACACCTACTAAGCCGTCACGTGGGAACATGTGATTGTTTGGATACCAACCCCGCTGGGATCTAGCTAGTGACAGATGGTCCTGTCAGGGGCTTGTGGGGGCCACTATTATGCACACATTTTATCCATGCTGTTTATTTATTTTTAAAAGTTATTTTAAGTGACGAGATAAAAAAATGACGTAAATCAAATACTAAGATGGACCTCACCACAAGAAATAGTGGGGTTTATTGCCCACCGCCAAAAACCTCTTGGGAGCCACAGAAGTTTTGGATCAAGCTGATTTTTATGTTTTCCATTCATCCAGGTTTATGTGATCTTATGAACAGGTTGGATGGAAAATAAACTTCATGATGGGCCCTAAGTTTGGTTTATGATCACTTATAGGAACTTTTATTTAAAGTTATTTAATCACTTCAGTTTCAATTTAATAAGTAAAAATCAAGATAGGCTACATGAGGCATAAGTGTCTCGCCTGCTAGCCCGGCTGAAAGACGCCTAGGTGTTTGAACAGCGGGTCTCAGGTTCGAGTGCTAAGGAGATACACTAACCCCACTAGTGGGTTGCTGAATTGTGTGACTAACCAAGTGGGTATGTTACCCAGCTAACAGGGTGGGTGCTTTGCATGACTAACTTACATTTAAAAAGAAGAAGAAGAAGAAGAAGAAGAAGAAGACAATGAAGAAGAAGCTAGTAGCTTCTCTCAAGTAACTTATGATCCAAACGCCCCCCTTAGGACCCGTTTGGATACCACCAAACAAGTTACTTTTTCTACTTATAGCATTGGATTTTGAACTTATTTGAGAGAAGTAAGTTCGGTTTATGATCACTTATGAGTAGCTTTTTTATTTAAAGTTATTAATCACTCTAGTTTAATAAGTATAAATCAAGATAAGCTACTTAAGGCATAAGTAGCTTAAGTAACTTACTATCCAAACGCCCCCTTAATGACTCATGCTCGGGGTGAGATTATGGACCTTAATAAAATGGAATGTCAAAACAACATTCATTAGCTGGCCTAGTTAGTTAGGATAAGGGCTAAATAATAATAACAGTGATGATAATGAATTAAGAGTTCTAGAAATGCAGTTGATATTTTTATATTTTTCTATAAAATGATAATATTTTTATTTTTAATTTATCTTTTATTTATTTTCAATTACATGGGTCAGGTGGGTTAAGTTTAGGCTGACCTATTTATTGATGAGATGAGTTAATTCAAGGTTTTCACTGGGTGGGGCCCGCATCTGGTGGGCCTAATCAGTGGCATTTTATCTCAACCCTCTAACAAGTGCCATTAGTTTAGATCTTTTTTAGAATCCTAATAACATATACACCAGAACAAGGTTTAAAAGTGAAAAAACTGGATTTTCCAAATTAACACTTTTGCCTTTCAAAATCCATAAAGGGGGGACACCCAACATAGAACCTTTATACTTTTTTTGTGGGCCACCATAGTGTGTGTATGCCATCATAACTGTTCATCCAGTGCATCCCATCAGGATGAAGGGGCACCCAAAAATCAGCTCGATCCAAAACTTCAATGGGTCACACACCATACGAACTTAGACTTTCTTTGCGTGATTTTACAGTCCATGTCTGAGTAGTTTTGGGCCCCACATGCTCAGCTCATGACATCCAATCCATCAAAAGAGGTGAGCCCCAACATGATGTTCACTCGCATCAGAGATCACACTAATCCAACGATCAGAT
Source organism: Liriodendron chinense (assembly GCA_003013855.2). NCBI lineage: Eukaryota > Viridiplantae > Streptophyta > Magnoliopsida > Magnoliales > Magnoliaceae > Liriodendron > Liriodendron chinense. The sequence goes on from ML058403.1 coordinate 1,785,876, forward strand.
GGGCCACACCACAAACAACGATGGGCTAACCACATAAAAGCCTACATAATGTAGGTGGAGCCGGCCGTGCTGTTTGTATGACATCCAACCCGTCCAAGAGGTAGCCCAAAGAAGAAAATGGGCCCCCACATGTAACTTAGTGGTTTCTGGGCTATTTTCGATTGTTTTCTATGGTATGGCCCACCTAATTATTGGATCAGCCTGATTTTTCTGAGTCTGGCTATCATGGCAGAGTGCAACAACTTAAACGGCTTGGATTTCTTCTAGACAGAACATTGGGCCCAAAACAGCCTGGTACCATCGGTGGTATCCTGCCAGTGGAGTGAGAAGTGAAGAGGTGGTTCATGGCACACATGACAATCTGGAACATCAGTGCAAGATCACAGCCATTCATCAAGGTGGGCCTTCCCCGAACATGCCTGGGCAAAAATAGGTTACTGCATCCCTCATGCCAGTGCACTCACTCCACCAAAAAAGGTGGTTAGCCAGCCGACATAACAATGACCCACTGACTACATTCCACGTCCGCCCAATGAGTGGACCACCACCTTAATTTTTGGGAACGGAATGTCCATGGTAAGTCATCCTGATGAACGGCCTTGATCTTAGATATGGGTCCTGTTTGCCAGAACTGAAAACTAGAACATATCTTGCAATGCCTTAGATGAAGTATCCTATAATTCCTCCCAACACATGAGCAATGTAAATGTAAAAAAATAGCCAGAAGCCAGATAGAAGATCCAACAACAGCATTGGGAAGAGTATCTTTGGACTCCTGTTTGGCTTGGTGGAATCTAGTTTTCCAACATCCAAAAAAAAAAAACCCATTAATGGCTGACGTGGAGTCTTGTGCCATTTGCGACAATAAAGTACGCCGGGAAAATGGGATTGATTTCTACAGTTTTCCTTAAAAAACGACATTTTTCCTTTTCCTCCAAAAAACTTGATAATCCTCGTTTCCACACTTTCTGGGAGACAGATTTCATTTTTTGGTCATCGCATACTACGTTTACTGGAAATCAAAGAAATTAAAGCAAACAACATTTTTAGATTTCTTTCCCATGGATGATAATTTTCAGTGGACGCCTTAAATATGATATTTTCCTTTCAAATCTACCATTTGAATTCCACCAATCCAAACAAACCATAAGAGCCTAATTGTTCCAAAGGAATCCAAGGTGAGGACATGGAAAACACAATCATGATTTTTGAACAACAATAAATGTAGTAGGAATTGTATTAAGGATTCCTCCTCGTTTCTTGTAATCCAAACAATGGAAAACAATGATTTTGTAGAAACGTAATATGATTATAAATGCTAGAGAGGGTTCCTCACCGTTTCTTGCATCAAAACAATGAAAAACAATGATTTGTGGAGAAAAAGAGGTAATCACGATTTCTTGCAATCCAAACAGTGAAAAATAGTGACTTTGTGGAAAACAATGCCATCAATTCGACCAAAACATACAGGCCCTAACAGTATGTACCATGCGGGAATCAGAACCATGCATTGTCTGTGCCCCACCACATAGATGCCATGGCAAAAAATCAGGCTCGTCAATTCATTTGTTCAGCCACACATGCTAAAACATGCAACAGTGTTTGCTCCTCTGATTTTTGCACTAGCCCAGTTTTTTGGGGCCAGATTACATGGTTGGGCCCACCGACACACACGGTGTGGATTCCGCACATGCTAGGTTGGTGATTATGTACTCACTCATAGTGGAACTACAAAAAGAATCCAATAGAAACATGTAATGCAAGAAAGGAATCCCTCACTTACAATAAATATTACAGTCTTAACTATAATCAACGTCTCAATGAATAGCATCTAATTATTTTCACAAATTTCCCTGATGAAAGAAAAACAAAGAAAAAATAATTTAAAAAATCAGCATCTGATTAGAAAGAATGACAAGTCTTATATGTATCGTCTAACAAATGGGTGGTCAGTCAAACCTGCATCGTAATAGCCATCCGCAATCACATCCGAATCAACGTCTCCCGCATCATGAAGAGGATTGCAACGACACTCACCTGCCCGTTTTTTACCACAGGATTTTGGGGCCCGCAGCCCCAAGCGATCGTCATTTTTGTAACTAACATATCCGTCATCGACTATGTTTTACAAAATCTCATAGCCCAATTTTGGGTACACTGGTGGTACTTGCTGGGATCAAACCCCTTCATCTTTCGCACACAAGCGCTCTGCCAAACAAAAAGGGTTGGAAAAGATGTTATATGACGCTTGTAATTGATTAAAAGGTTGACTGCTGTATATGACTCGAGTGTAATACATTCCTGATGAGGCTCTTGCATTTTGTTGCCCCCCCCCCCCTCCCCCCCCCCCTCATAAATCAAAGATCATCACTGTCCAATAAAGGTGTTCATGCATGGACCATTGTTTCTAATGTCCTTTGTGTGGACAATGAAGATCTCCTGACAAGTGGGATTTTTCCATGTGGGCCCATCCATGGTGGGGCCTGCTAGACAAACAATGGGATCAACTAGCAAGACACAAGAGGAGAGTGACAATGAGAGCAAGAAGGTGATGTTCAATGCAGTTGGAAAGACAGAAAACATTGAGCTTGCACACACAAATATGCAACAGGAGGTTCTGATCTGGATATAGCTAGCAAATATTATCAAGGTTTTGACTTGGGGTGGGGCAGAAACTTTAAAATGGCCCTAAAATGTAGATGGGCTGCATGCTTCAGATGGATATGATTACTGCAACATCAATCCCCCCATCCAAAATAGAAAAAAGAATGATATTGGCATTTCTGATGTATAGTATATACTGTATGAGCTTTGTTAAGTGCCCGTCAATGTGCCAGCATGGCACATAGCCATAGGTGCTAGATCCACTCCATCCATCGGGTTGGTCCAACTTTCTACATGTATTCCTAAAAATAAATCTGGTCCGCTCAGCATGTGGGCCCCAATATTGGAAACAGGTACATGGGTTAAAACTTCAGCCAAGTTTTTCAGAGCCATGTGTTTGTTTTTCAAACTGTGGCCCACCTGACCAGTGGATCAACATGATTCTTAGCCTAGGGCATCAATATAGCGGTGCCTTTCTGATGGATGGATTAGATCTCAGATCTGTTGTGCCATGCTGGCACATTTTTTGGCATGTACATGAGCTCAACTGCACACAAGTATGGGCTTAGCAAAGCTCATATCATATACTAGGTCATCTTGCAAGAAGATCCAAGTGCACGGCTTTTCTACTGATAGTACTGGCTCTGTGCATTATAATCAGAAAACTGAGTGGTATAACTTCCATGACAACTTTTTGTACAAGTGGCAAACATGTACAAGGTGCAAACCATCATCATGCAGGTCCTAACTCAGATGGGCCATGTCCCAAAATTCAGACATTTGGACAATTCTGACAGAGGAACTTCAGTTGACATTTTTATCATCATCGTCTTTTCCCAGAAGTCCTCCAGCAGAATGGTCAGGATTGCCAGATCAGTGTGATTTTTGGGGTATGGCCCATCCATGGTAGAGCCTGCCTGATGATAGGTTTGGGCCTCATACACGCTTGCCATGTGTATGAAAGGCGACATAAAGAAAGTGATAAACACCACAGTCTAGCCCATGTTGTAATTCTTGGTTCTGAAGTTGAAAAAAGACCAAAGGCTCGTGAATAGATATTAAAAAGGATAGGTTCAACCAATTCAATCATTGAAATGGTAACATAACAAATTCACAGGACAAACATCAACAAAGATCAAAGGTAATATGTGCTATTATTCTTTATGAATTCGCAATGAAGTATTCTTCTTTTCACAATGCACTTAGAAAAACGCAATGCAGGAGACACTAAGTATAATATTCTTCAAGGATAACAAGAGCAATTAGTCAAAAGAGATGCTGAGAATAGAGTAGACAATTTATAGTAATGAACAGGGAAGAGTGCCCCTACTAAGGTATTCATAGGCCAATATCATCGAGGTTCCCCAAGCTGACATGCTGACAAATCTTGGACCCAACCCTCGATATAAACCTTTCCATCCATCCTCAACAATCAGTTTTTTGACAACTTGTCTCGCAGTTTCTCTTTTTTCATGTCCCATCACCTGCAGCAAACGGAAACACATTTAGAAAAGAAAAAGAAAAAACAAACAACCGTCAATGGTTGTTAAAAGAGGGGAACCAGACTTTATTTTTTATAAATGACAAAAATTTATTAGAAGAAATTGAAAGGGAACAAAGACCAGTGGGAAAGAAGGAATGGGGGAAAAAAAAAAACTGACTCGGTGCCCAATGCTTTCCCCAAAGAAGGGTCAGTCTCCACATCCTTGCATCGGAAGATGATCCACCAAATCATTGGCCTCTCTACAAAGATAATTAAGGGCCTGTTTGGATTGAGTGTAAGCTAGGACCTAGGGGCTAGGGGAAAGCAAGGGAAAGCAAAATTGTGACATCACTGGATGATAAATTGACATCAGCACTAGGGGAAGGAAATCCTTTGCACCTGTTTGTTTTGCTAGAGAAACTGTGAAGGAAAGTGCTTTCCCTTTGCATTTTCCACTGTTTAGTTTGCAGAGGATATGTCAAGTCAAAGGAAAATTGTTTGCTCCCCTTCATTTATCCCCAATCCAAACAGGCCCTAAATGAAATACGAAAAAATAAAAGAGTTCCTAATATCACTGTGTCTGAAAGCCTCCACGTTTCATCCCCTTCACCTATGACATTCTTTGAGTCCCTTTGAACTTTTATCCTTCACTAAAAGCTCTGCTACTCAAACGGAGACCCACCGTAGCTCCGTAAGAGCTTCCACCTCAGCCATGTTAGAATCATCACATCCAGCAGACCAAAGCATACTTTGTTAAGCTCCCCCTCACCATTCCTCATGACACTCCCAATTCGAGAGTGCAGTGTATCCATGAAAACTAAGTTTACAAAGGCGAGGAAAGAAAACAAAAAAAGAAAAGAGCATACACCCACAGAACCTCTTAAGCCGTCTTAGCAAACAGAACCCAACTATGAACCAACATATCAGCCCTAGAAATAACATCCTTAGGCTCAACATTACGGTTCTCGAAGCATCGCTGATTTCTAGCTCCCCAAATAGTCCAGAGCACCGCCATAAGACTAAGCCTCCACTTTGATTTACCCCGATTTCCCGACTCTACTTCCATGCCAAGCCATACAGAACTCCTCAACACTCTTTGGCATCACCCAGTCTATGCTAAACAATGATAGGAAGTGAGGCCACACCACATTAGCAAAGGGGCAATGAATAAAAAGATGATCTATAGACTCCCCATCCTTCATGCACAATAAAAAGTGATCTCTCGTTCTTTTCATTCCAAACATCCCTAGGAACTACATACGAGAGAATATTCCAAAGAATTAAACCCCATTGCTTTGAAGGGCCCACTTCCCAATTTCAGAAGTCCGTGCCACCAATCTTTGGGACACCCAATTAAGGTCAGAATCTAGCGCAATTGATACCATTTTTTATCTCATGAGTAAGAAAAGATTTCAAGAAAGAAGGCCAAAAATTCCCTCTTACACTCCCAATTACCCTTAGGGCCTGTTTGATTTTCAATTCCTAAGGAAATACTCTGAAAATGGGTAATTATTACATTCTCACCCCGTTCGAAAATCCATCTGAATTTCTTCTTTGAAAACCGGTCCCAAATAATTGATTTGAATTCGCGGGACCCACTTTGGTGTATATGATGTATCTGTACTGTCCATCCATTTTTCAGGAACATTTTAAGGTATGTAATAAAAAATAATGCAGATAAAACACTCAACTAGCCCACACCAGAGGAAACACTGGCCCTAAGAAGTTTTTAACGGTACATCTTCTATTCCCTTTTTCTTATGGTGTGGTCTACTTGTGCTTTGGTTCTGCCTCATCTTTTGGCCCATGACATAAAGTCATCTGGCGTAATGGATGGATGGTGTTGATAAGCAACATACATCACGGTGGGCCCCACAAAATTTTGCAGAGTTTCTTGATTCTAGCATCTAAAAAGTACGCTGTCCAAACAAGCATTGGAAAAAACACAGGAAATACTTGTGTAAGTAATTATTACCCATTTACAATGCATTTACCAAAGAATTAGAAAATCAAACATGCCCTTATCAATGCATGGTGTTTTGATGCACCTAGGCCATGAAAATAGGCCCCATGATCCGGTGATCTACATCGTTGATCTGGTGATTCCCCAGAGCTGATGGAGAATGATCCAAATATCTTCCAGATTTGAAGATCTTAACCCTTCAATCATCTGAGTGCAAATAGATGATCAAGTGATCGCCAAAGATTGGATGGATACGACTTTCCAATCTGAAAGACTTTGGGTATCCCCGTACACTGCGGGCTCATCATATCAACAGTCTGTATGAGACAGCAAACACATGCACGCATAGGAACAAAGTCCAAACTGATTTTATCTGCACAGGAACCCAATAATAATTCAACTCTAACTAATATTCAAAAGTTTACCGCCACTGACACAGGGAAACATGAAGAAATAAGAGAATGTATGTTCTGACAGGACACTATCTGCACAAAAGAAAAAGAGAAAGAAATCCCAAGTCAACCAGATTTTAAGAATTACCTGTAACCGTGTCTTAATAGTGTCCAACGGAGTTGTGATGCAGGATGCCACAGCACCAGCCACAAATCCACCAGTTGCTTGAACTAACACTATCGTCCATGGGCTAGGTACACGTTCCTTATTATCAGTCCCATAGCCTAGCAGCCTTCCAAAGGTATCCAATAAGAAAAGGGTGAGAAGATGCAAGATATCAGCGCCACAAGTATTAACATGCATCACAAAAAATTTCAAGGTGAAATTCTGAAGGCACTCTTGTTGCACTGGATGCAGTAGCAGTTGGGTGTTTTAAGCAGCACATGAAATAGGACCCCGCATTGAGTGGGCCACATTTTCCTACTTTTTCCACTCCAAATAGTGGTTGAGACCAGAATAGGAAGACCCGTTCTCATCTCAACCACAACTAAGTGGTATGACATCATGTTGGCCTTGGACACCACTAATGCCCAAATATTGAAAAAGAGTTTCATAATGCAACCTTAACTAACCAATAACACAAACTTTTAGAACCAAATAAAACAATTCCTTTCCCAAAAGTAAAATATCCGCTTCCTTTGTTGTGTCACTCACAAATTGGGAGAAACCATATTTATGAAACATCACAGTTGGATTTATGATATCCAGCCCTTAACATGTTTGAGATAGGATGGCTATAAGAACAGCCATGCTTTATGGAATAGAAATCATAGAACGTTGGGCAGTTAAGGAACAACATGTTCATAGGATGAGCATCGTTGAAATGAGGATGTTGAGATGGATGAATAGCAAGACAAGGATAGAATTAAAAATGAATGCATTCAAGGGAATTTAGCAGTAGCGTCAATAGGTAATAAGATGAGGGAAAGTAGACTGAGATGGTTTGGTAATGTACAACTGAAACCAGTCAATACAAGTTGAAGGCCCTAAAAGGGCAAGGGTGGTGCTGGTGGTGGTGCTGCTGACGATGACGATGACAATGACGATGACGACGACGACGACGACGACGACGACGAGCCCTTAACAATTCAAATAAATACGCTACTCCATATTTGTGGTTGAATAAGCTCTTAATATGGTTTAGGACTCATGGTGCATAGATTAGTTTCTAACTTGTACCTCCAAATGTACCGCTGGCTTGAACCGTAACTTGCCCACCAAACAGCACTGGACGGGGTATAGGTCACAATTGACAAGCCAAACCCTCTATATAATCCTCGGATGCCATCGGACTTGAGAACTTTACGAGCAACATCAAGTCCGCCGTTGTACCTTGTATAGCCTGAATATCCTTGCACCATCAATTTTTGGCTAACCTAATACAAATTCATTTCAATTAAAATTTAGCATGCAATGGATAATTTGGCCACACTATCTATTTATTTGGGTATAAATTCAAGCATTAAAAAAATGATAAGAAGATGATATATTAGAAAAATCATGAATATAACCTTCTTCTTGTGTAGACATGAGAGTACAGATCAACTGATGTTTCATTTCAATAGATGTGGTGAAAAGAAAGCAAACGTACAGTGATAGACTCATGTTTGCAACTAGATTATGTGGTTTCGAACCATCAAATAAATTTATCACCATCGCCGTCATAGTTGTTGTCATCATCATCAGCTAAGCCTTGTCCCAACTAATTAGGGTCAGCTACACTAGTCCTATTCCGCCATTTGAAATGTCATATTGTTATGATTTATGATAGTAAGTCTTGTGGCCAAAGTTTCATGCCGGCTGCCAACCTAACACAACCATCCTCCTTTATCCGGGCTTGGGACTAGCAATGAGAGCACAAACTCCCACAGGTGTTATTACCATCAAATGTATTTATAAGAGGGGGAAAAACTTCATGATTCTATATGCTTGCTTGGAGGCATACAAGTGGGCAAGCATTTTCATTAACACATGGTGCAAAGTACAGGGAGCGGCAGAACTTCAGATATTCCAACCAGCCATCGGCCTGACAGGATTCATCTCTTACATTGTCATTGATGACGAAAGCAAGAGTTAGGAAGTGGCTGTTCGCAAAATAATAATAATAATAATAATAATAATAATAATAATAATAATAAATAAAATCAGTAAGCGTTTTTACATTTAGTAAGATTTAAACCATCGTAATAAGTGGTTTCACATATAGAAACTTATGATATCTAGTTGGATGGTCTAGACCCTGGTGTGCATTTATAAGCTATTTTAGTGGTGGTGACTCATCCAGCGCATGATAGCATACATGAAGTCAATCGAGACTATCCAAACCGTAAGCCTTATTGAATTTTAAACCACTAACGTTTTCTTTCATATCGTCCAATTGATGCTCAGTTGAATAGATATGATCGCTCAATCAGTGTGACTTTTGAACTATGCACCATCCGTAATGTGGCCTACAATTTGAACAGTCTTGAATGATGTACATGCGTGCTATTTTATGGTGGATGAGTTGCCACCATTTAACACAGTATCTTAAATGCTCACCAGAGTCATTGCATCTGGAAATGACAAAAAACTATGAACATGAACAAAAGAGATTCATTAGTGTTAAACACATATACCCAAGATATTTATCAGTGACTGGCTTTTGAACATGTCACACATGTATGGTATCCAAGGTGATTGCTAAACATGCACCCATCTTAAATGGGCTAGAGTTAACAAAAAAAAAAAGGTCAACTAGTTGTCCAATTTGTTTTTCTAAGAAATCCCCCAACTGAAGATTTAGGAGGCTTAGGATTGCCCAATCAACTCAACTTACAGCCTATGGCCCATCCATGCTAAGGGTCCATTTGGACACACCCTCAAAATGCCTAAATGCCATTTAAGACCAACCCCTTTTCAAATTGTACGTTCGGATGCACTCTCCAACCTCTGTTTTAGCCTCCACTTGACAAAATATGCACTAAAAAACTGAGTTTTGGTGAGTCAAACAAAAATGCTGCATTAGCTGGAAAAGTGGTTTTGCAGAAGTTGCATCTATATGGACCCTGTCTTACAGAATCAACAGTTCAGATCCTTGTACCCGTGTGTCATGTCTTCTGGGATAAATTCACTAATAAGGAGAAAGGAAGTCACAATATCATAAGTTTTATCATGTGTGAAATTGATAATGGGTGTTCTTGGTGCAATCATAGAGCCAAAGCTGGTGATCACACAGAAAGGCAGTTCGGAAGCTAAAGCAGTATGTTGGGTTGGTGAAAAGCCAAGCATTTATGAGACAAAATAGCCCGCAGGATAAGTCTTATTCATAAAGACAAGAAAACTTTCTCTTGTTTAAATTGTTTAAATTAAGATCCTAGTTTGAATGATATTCTTAACATCATTTTGCATCCAGAAAAATCAGACTCAGAGGTTGACAGATGAAGTTTTCGTTTCAATAACTGACCTTGAATTGTAGAAAACTACTAAACTGTGGGAACGACATGTCCCCGCAAGAGATTCAGGATTTTATCTCAATGAGAATGACAAAACATAAAATTATACAAAACCATAATATGCTATATCAGCCTTACAATTTCAAATTTACAAAAGAAGATATAAGAAAAGGGCATCTCACTTCATAGAAATTCTATGCAGCTCCCACAAAACACATGGAAAACTGTGTGATGATCAGAACTGCTGATCTGGTGGGCCACCATGTGGATAGACCATATGCTAAAACCAAGAGGGTTGAATTGTGGAGGACATCCTATCAAGGGCCTGGAGAAGGAACAGCTTACTCAAAATAAAGCCACGTTCAACAAGAAAAACTCACAACTGGATGGTTACTATGATGATTAGCCAATAGCCTATCCTGGCCAACCTGATCAACAGTCCCGGTTGCAACTTGCAACACATGCTTTACACATGCACTGTTGATTGGAAAGCTGCATAAGACTTCTATGATGTGAACTGCATAATAGAATTCTGGAGAAAATGCTTTGAAAGGAAAAGTTCGCCATACCACGTCAAGAGGAACAAACACTGCCTGAGAAAGAAGTGATGATGACATGCCAGCAAAGCCATTCGCTATGGCTGCTTGTGTTGGTTCGGAGAAGTTAAAAGGCTCAATCATTCTGAAAGCAGCAACCTTCGTAGTCTCCAAAGAAGTCAGGAAGATAATCCTGCCAGGAATGGCTCCAGTAATTACCGTGCCAAATCCTCTATAAAGACCACGTACCCCATCTGTTCTTAGTAAGCCTCTGGCAATTGAAAAAGCATTTTTCTCCACGGTGTCTCTTGAAGCAACCTGCATCCTGGTCTTTATGACAGAGATCGGGTACAGGGCCACGGTAACACCAGTGAAGAGGCCAGCTCCAACGACATAAAATTTAGTCTTGTCAAGCCTGCAAAATCAGTCAAATGTATCATCATAAAAACATTGGTAAAAGATCAAAATACCATCACAACCAACAAGCAGTAAACCATTCAGAAACATTATTAACCAATTCAGTTAGAAAGGAAATAGCTCAACTAATCAATTTAATACCTTGAGATCAAGGAATTAAACTATAAATAGTCGATGCCAGAACATTATGCCAGTTTAGTTGGGTATGCTGGCCTTTATATAGCACTAGAGGGTGTGGGCACATGCAACACACATGGAGAGAGTAGGGTTGAGAGAAAAAAGGGGAGAGAGGCAAAGAGAAATTTGCAGGCTACACACAAGCATGTGCTACACACACGCGCACGCGCGCGAGCACACAGAGAAGGGCACAAAAAGGTTTCATTAGTGACCCATCCTCACCCTTTCCCATGCTATGGCCAACTCAAGTCCTTGATCTGCCTCGTTTTTGTGCTAATGTCCTAACATGAGCTGATGCAACAGATGCTCTGGAGTGGATGCCACACAGTCATCACAATAGGCCCCACAAACCTTTGTCACACGGGCTCCTTAATAATATGTTTTGTGTGCGCAACGTGTAAAGAGTACAAGAGGTGGGTGCGGGCTACTTGCAAGAAGGAATGAAAGGACAAAAATGCCCTCAGAAAAACCAAAATCTGCCTCACTTGTATTACTATTGCAAGGGTAAAGTTGGTCAAAATGCTCTAAGCTGTTTGGTGGCTTTTGCAGGTGAAATCTAAGTTGTATTTTGGACACCAAGTCACCAACTACATTTTCTAGTTCCCAAAATGCCCTTAACTACATTAAAATGTCTTCCATATCCTTTGAATATTCAAAGTTCCCCACCTAAGGAAGCTAATTGCGGGGGTAAAATTGGCCAAAAACTCTACTTGCGTTATACATAGTAAGATCTTGTACTTGTTTTCCAGATGAGTGACTGCATATGGCATTTCAAACATGAGTTCTAACATAGAGTTGAATCACAAGATTGTAGTTTATGAGAGCACTAAAATGAATTGAATTGAAGTTGTAGGATTTCAAATTCTTTAGAAAATTTGAGTATGGAAGTATTTAAGAGTTCGGAACACTAAGATATAGCTAGAACAACACAATTTTTTTTTTTTTTTGCATCCTTTGTTTTGGCAGCTGTGAGTCCATCAGCAGCGGCGATAATCTTCAGCATAGAGGGCTGATTCTTCCAAACATTTACATCCTTTGTTGCGAAAGCGGCGATTCCATCAACCACCTTTTCCTGCACAGTCCTTTCACCCGAGATGTTTGGTCCTCGATCATGTCCAAATTCCGAGTCCATTGGGTGATGCCCAACTTGATGACCTCTATGCTTTTGCCTGGCACGCTCCATGTATTGGTGGAGGGCAAAGAACTGCCTGACGCCTGGTGGTTACGGCCATCGTTTGGCAGATTTGGAAGGAGAGGAATAATTGCTGCTTCCATGACATCTCTACTTCTTCCACCTCAGTTGTTAGTCTGGCTTCCCTCGACATCACAGATTGGTAGTCTGCTCACTTCCCTAATCACCCCCGTTGATCCCTTCGTTGCTGCTGCTGGTTCCTGCTGATATCTCATCTGCTAGATCAGCTTTGGGTGTCCAGCTCGCTTGTCTTTTCCGGTTTTGTGTTTCAGTTTCGAGTTGTATAGTCTCCTTGGGTGTTTTTCTTTCTGTTGTTGTGGTTTTCTATAGTTTAGCTTCTTTTCTGTTTCTGATTTCTGTTTGTTCTGCTTTCCTGCTTTGTTTTGTTTGCTTTTGCTTTTGGGCTGCTTTTGCCCCTTAATAAAGCATCAATCTTAAAAAAAAAAACACGCATTTTTTTTATAACATTCCATGGCATTTCAATGTCATAGTGAATTAAGTCGAGCAAACAAAACACTTACATATTGGAAATTTAGAATGTTGCCCTAAATTCCATTTCACCTCCCTCAAATTTATAACATATAATGATATAAGTAATCTCAAAACAATTAACAACAAATAAAATAAAAAAACTCTATGCCATTATTTTTTTTACTGAAGCAAACAATACATTTACCATTTTGTCAAATAGGTCTCAAGCTGATCCATGAATCATTTCGATGGAATTTGACTAGACCTATAGGAATTGAATTTGAATTAAAAAAAAAAAAGGGATTCTGAACACTGTTTTTTCTTTTTCTTTGAAAAGGCAACCAAAATTTATTAGAATGTGGATTCTAAACCCTGTTCCATAGTGATAAAAGAAAGGCCAAAAAATTAACCAAATGTCAGATTTTTGTTCTTTTATCTGGGAAAATGAATATTCATGCTGAGAAGAGAAGATATTATCATGCACAATCACGAAAGGAAAAAAAAAAAAACAGCCTCAATGACAAAGACCAAAAGACAAGGATTCCCAATGTCCTTCCTGATGCAAGGCACCAGTGATGCTATCAGCTACAGTAGCGGGCTACCGTAATGCTTAGTAATTATCACGGCACACTTCTATCCAATTGGAATTTGGAGTGTAGTTGCAACCCAGGACAGCATCCTTAATGAAGTTGTACATTCTATCAGGAAGTAGAGTGGGTTTAGAAGTTGTACATTGGGTTGTTCCCTGTTGTATCAGAAAAGTCTAGACTGGTAACAGTAGAAGAGTATTAGGATTTTTATTAGTGAGGTGTTCACACCAATTAGAAATAGTTTGAGCCTATACAGTTTCCCATGTACTAAAAAACGAAGAAATGCATACCACATAAAGTAAAGCAGAGTGTCTTCTTATATCTAAGTTTTCCTCTCTCCAGTGATTTACACATTGGGAATCTTTCCACGCAATCAGTCATTCAGATATTTCACATCCACAAGAAAGAAAATGATGATGCAGTTAAATTGCCAAAGTTTGGACTCGATTGCAATACTATCATGATTGCTATTGTGTGCTGCGTTTCTAAAATTTTCATACTTCACTTTTTATTAAAAATAATAAATAAATAATCAAAATCTGTGGAATGTCGTGACTTAAAGAATGTAAAAGAAATTGTCAGGGTGGAAGAGCCACTACCTTTCCCTGGGGGGCAGAATTATTCATTAAAGCAGCCCTAGCAAGCAAGCCAATATACTTCATGTCATTATTTTGATGCATGGGTAGTGTCATTACCAGACTGGGGAAGATTCTACAGGATTTCTTGTGGCAAGGATCGGAAAATAAGAATAACTTCCATTTGGTGAAGTGAGAGGAGATCTGCAAGCCAAGGGAGAGGAGGGCTTGGGCATTAGAAGACTGAAAATTCTGAATGAAGCTTTGCTTGGAAAGTGGCTTTGGAGGTTCGGGGTAGAGGAGAATAGCGTATTGCAGAGTGTCAGCTTAGGTAAATATGGTCGAGCATATGGAAAATGGTTCTAAGAATTGCCGAAGTGACATCCCCTTTATCCTAGGGGATGCTTCTAGAATTAGTTTTTGGTCGGATAGATGGTATGGGGACATGCCACTCAAAATGAGGTTCCTCGGTCTCTTCAGGTTGGCCTTAGATAGGCACAGCCCCATATCCCGCACCCTGTCAGTAAAGGGAGATAGGGTGGTTTGGTCTCTGTGCTTTTGAAGAAATATGTGACACAAAGAGATCAATGAGTTGCTAGTCTCCCAAGATAGATTGTTGTGCACCGCAGACAAATCTGGCCAATTTATTGTCAGATACTTCTACTTTGTCATCATTTCCAGATTATCCCCGGCCAAGTGGGATCCCCTTGTGCCATATATGGAGGATTTCAGTGTTTGCTGTCCCGTGGCAATGTGGTAGAAACATAACATCCAGTCTTTTTGCGGCAGAGCTAGTCCGACTTGTGTAGTCTTGTTAAAGTCAAGAATTCCATTGTCGAATGGGCCTAAGTTCAAGGGGTTGTTCCAGGGGACATCTTGAGGGAGTTTTTTTCCTTGATGAATGAGGGATGACCACTTGCCATCCAGTTGTGTCTTTTGGCTTAGTGAATAAAATTTCGGAACTCTTCAAAATAAAAAATCGTAAATTGGTAAAAAAGAAGGAAAGTGTGCCTAGACAAGAGCAACTAGAGGGGGAAAAAATCAAGAATGACATGAACCCAAAACACTAAGTCAAACTATAAAGGTCTCGAAGAAGGTGGTCGAACAAAGACTAAAAAAAAAACAGGGATATTAGAAATCGATTTAGCTTTATCCCAGGCTGATCAACAATCAAAGATATTTTGTTGCTTAGGCAATTGATGGAAAAGTGAGAAAAGAGGAAGAATCTACACATGGTTTATATAGATATTACAAAATCATAAAAGTGAGTACCTAGGGAGGTCATTTAGGGTGTAACATGGAGGAAGGGATCCAACTTCATTAAACAAATGTATCAATGTGTCGTTACAAGAGTGAGAACAACTTGTAGAGACACTAATGAGTGACTAGTCATAGGGGGCCTTCATTCTGAGTCGGCCCTTATCCTTTTGCAAGTCATATAATTGATTTCAATGCAAGTGAGCAGGATGAGGTCCCTTGGTGTATGTTCTTTGTGAATGGCATGGTTTTGTTGAAGAAACTAGAGAGCGGGAAATGCTAAATTGAAGGTTTAGAGGAAGGCCCTAGATTCTATAGGCTTAAAAATTAGCATAATAAACATGGAGTATTTGGAATGCAACTTTTGTAGGAATAGATATAGAGGAAATGCGATTTGTTTTGTTATTTTGGCTCTATTATTCAAAAGGATTGGGAGATCTATGAGGATCTTTCTAATGAAATTAGAGGTGAGTAGATGAAATGGGGATGTGCGTCTGGGTAGTGTGTGGTCACCAAATGTCTATGAAACTTAATGAAAATATTATAAGACAACTATTCAACCGACTATGCTACAGTGTTGGCCAATGAGAAGGCAACATGAGTAGAGATTGAGTGTTGCAAAGATACAGATGTTGAGATGGATTTGTAAGAAGACCAAGAAGGATAGAAGTAAGAATGAGGTCATCAAAAGTAGCTTAGGACTAGCCCAATAAGAATAAGATGATGGAAAGTAGATTGGAATTGATAGGTCATGTACACAAAGACAAGAGCCGGCCCCGGTAAGAAGGGGCGTTGCTTGGGGTTGAACGGCCAAAAAAGAAGATGAGAGTAAGAACTAAGAAGGCCTTGGATGGAGATGGTCAAAAGGGACATGAAGGCTTGTACACAAACCAGGGATACAGCCTTGGGTATGAGCGATCGGCGAAATAGGATTCGTAAAGCCAACCCCTCATAGTTGAAACATGGTTATGGCCATGATGATGACACGAAACTGAAATGGTAAGCAATGTTGACATGAACCCAAAATATGAATTTGAGCTTCAAGTAAAGAAACATATTCCAAGAAAAACAATACCCAACTGAGCAATCCATGACCCAATGCGATCATTGCCAACTAAAAAATCCTCCAAATTCACGAAGGAGTTTCCAAACCAATGTGCTGCCATAGATTTATAACCTGTGTGCTAAACAAAATTAGGACACATGTCACACTGGTCAAGTGATCCAAACCGTTCATCAGGTGCTCCCATCATAAATGGGCCACTAGTGATACCAACGCTCTATTTACACCCCTTATTCTTATAATATGGCAACATACACAGTACATGGCAGTAATGCCTAAGAACCAATTAACAACAATACATCACAAAATAGCAAGTCCTGAAAATAGGCAACTTCTGATAACTTGATATTTTGGCGTTACCATCGCAAAGAACAGATTCCAGATTTTGGCTCCGCCTTGCGGTAATGATTTCTCTAGCATTTGTTAATAATTTCTCCACATCATTCTACATGTAGCATTTATCAGAGCATTATCATCGCAAAGAAGAGATTCCAGATTTTGGCTCTGCCTTGCGGTAATGATTTCTCTAGCATTTGTCTCAGTAGAGTCTTTCAGTTGCTTGTTTCAGTCCTGTTCCAATTTCTGCCTTTTTCTCTCCCTGTGAATCAGAATTCCATACTCTTTATCTCTTGGAAAACCATATTCGATGAAAGTTGTACGCACAGCTTGGAGGGAAATATTTCATATCATTCGAGATCCATAGGAACAAAGATCCATGGATCCATACATTTCGATCAGAAAAGAATCAATAGAAAAAGAGAAAGAATTGGAATGGATCAATATCTTTCACAAAAAAAGGATAAAATGGAAAAGAGATTCAGAGTGGAACATACTCAATTTAGCATAAGTGATGGTTATAACATTCCATTACACTGAAACCGCGTTTGGATGCACAATGGAATTGAATTGCAAATACTCGTTTTGACCACAAAGGAAGGATCGTCATGAGGAAACCAACCTCAAATTTCAGTTTTAAGTTCCTTTCAAGTCCAGCCTGTAAGTAACTTAACTGCAATTTGATGATTCCCGGGCTATCGATAAGAATCCCAAGCAAGAAAATTGCAATTTGGTCATTTCAGCTTAACAAGTATTACACGACTAATAATCACAATTCGTTTCGAGAGTGCATGAAAACACTCCCAACAAAATAACAACAAACCATCTAAGTAAACTGACAAAATACAACAACAAGCAATTAATGCATGAACTAAAAAATAAAAAATCAAGTACAATGACAAAAACCCAAATGAGAATTTCACAATAGACAACGACCCGAGTCAAAATAATATAAAAATAATCACAAAAAATTGGAGAAATTCGAAATTTTACTTGTCCCAGTTGATTTCTCTCTGACTAAAGGATTGAGTTGCAGGAGGAGAAGAATCCATGGATGACGAATTAAAGTTCTCCAGAGCCCTTCAAAGCAAGGAAAAATCAGGACCCATTTTGCGAAAATCCGAAAAAATGGATGGTTTGAAAGATTACTAAGATTTTCAACAGCAGGAGAAAGAAGAAGAACACGAAGAAGAAAGAGGGTTTTTTTTTTTTTAATAAAAAATAAAAATTGGGGGTCTTGGGCTGCAAGTCTGCAAAAGGAATAGAGGAGTTAGGCAGGGGTAGTTTGGGAATTGGGAAAAGAAAGGGTATTATGGTCATTTTTCTGCTCAGGGGAACTCACGCATCACGTGCAGTATGATTGCGGACCGTTGGTGAAGAGGTTTACTCGAAGAAATCCTGACCGTATTTTAATAAGACACATCAGGGATCTAACGGTTTGGATTTGGATCCTTTTTCAGTAATCCAAGCCGTTTATTCGATAGTTCTTTCCTTGGATGGTGGATTCCAGAAAGCGATATCTGATTTAATTCGTCAAACCTTTTATTATAAAAGGTTATGTTGACGGTTCATGTTCAAAGCGAAAAAGACAAACTATCAAAGGAACGAAAAGTCAAATTGAGAGATTTTATTGAATTTTCATTACAAAAAGTGGGACCCGTCATATAAACGGCTTGGATCATCCTACGATGACCTAGATTCAAATGCTAAAGTCCTGACGGATCATTTCGCGATACGTCGGGATGTATTCGAGTTCGTTTTCCCTTCGTCGCGACTCAGCATCCAGTGTGTGTCGCCGCCCAACTGGTCCACATGATGACTGGTCAATAATCAAAACTGTCCATGTTTTCAAATCCATCTTATAAACGACAAATGATGCAAATTATGATGAATGGATGACTGTGTCCTTCATTGCCTGTACATAAACTTAGAACATGGAAAGACATTTTCAATGGCTCACATTCAAATCTAAAAATAGAAGGTCAGGATAATCTCTGAAGTATGCTTATAAGAAAATAGTTTATTTACAGTAATAAAGAGAATATGAACGGTTCAAATCATGAGACCATCCCAGAAAGTGGGCCCCAGTGAGTGGCGATGCACTGTCTCCCATAAGTCGCGACAGAGTCAAAACGAACTCATTATTTGATATTCTGGCAGGGTTTTGAATGGTATGATTCGAGTCATTTCTGTGCTGTTTATACTATTTCTTAGTGCCCGTGTATCAGGCATCATACTCTTCCAGAGTATCAAAATTTTCTCTTTCCAGATGATGAGTGGACCAGGGCCAGGGAATGTTCACACACGTGGACAACGTGATGGAATGCCATGGGCTAGCACACGTGTGCCATGTCCAAACGTGTAGCATTTATCAGAGCATTGAGAGCCGTTGGACTTCTTGGCCCACCAACGTGGCCAGACCAGATCCACCTGTGGATCACATGATGGTGGCCCATGGTACAACGGTCCCACTGCTTGGACAAGTAGGTGGGCCCCACCATGGTTTTCAGGCAGATGGTGAAAAAGCTTGTAAGGTGGAAGTTTCACATTCTGCCTGGCCAAGTCATTAAAATGTATGGAAGAATGGAATATCTGAGCCGTTTATCAGACGATCCTCACCATGTAGATTACATGTGTGGAAATCAGGTTGATATGAGAATCTGAGATGGGCCAGATGTGTATAAAATAGATGAATGGTTGATAAGGCCATGTGATCTACACCGCTCTAGTTGTAATGCAGAGTACTTAAACTGGTCCTATTTTTAGGGCCGGCGGGCTGCCAAACGGGGCGCGGATCATAAGGGGCGGTTTCAATTCTCCGTGGGCCCCACCATGATGTATGTGTTTTATCCACGCCGTCCATCCATTTTTCCATCTTATTATAAGACAATAATCCAAAAATTAGATAGATCCAAATCTCAAGTGGACCACACCACAGGAAAACAGTGAGGATTGACGCTTAACGTTGAAAACTTTTTGGGGGCCACAGAAGTTTGGTATCAAGCTGGTATTTGTTTTTTCCCTTTATCTAGATCTATGTGGCCTTATCAAGAGGTTAGATGGAAAATAAACATTACAGTGGGCCCTAGAAATATTTTAATGGTGGAAGTTCAATCCCCACTGTTTTCCTGTGGTGTGGTCCACCTGAGATTTGGATCCATCTCATGTTTGGGCTCGTGCTTTAAAATAAAATAGAAAAATGGATGGACGTCGTGGATAAAACACATACATCATGGTGGGGCCCACAGAGATTTGAAACCACCCCTTGTGCTAGTCCCAGTGGGACTAGCTTATCCGCGCCCTGCCAAACGGGTTTTGCCGCCACCAACGCGGATTAGCTACTCAACCTGGACAGTAGCCAGACTCGCTACTGAAGTGACGTCATCACATTCTGTGAGCCCCATAATGATGTATGTGTTGCATCCACCCTGTCCATCCATTTGGAAAGATCATTTTACAGGATGAGCCAAAGAATGAGGCAGATCCAAAGTTCAAGTGGACCCCATCATAAAAAATTAATAGGAATTGAATGCCTACCATTAAAAACTTGTTTGGGCCACAGAAGTTTTCAATCAATCTAATATTTGTGTTTTCTCTTATTCCATGTCTTTGTCAACTTATAAACAGGTTGGATCTCAAATAAACATCATGGTGGGCCCTAGGGAGGTTCAACGGTGGGTATCATTGTCCCACTGTTTTCTGTGGTGGGGTCCACTTGAACTTTTGATCAGCCTCATTCTTTGGCTCATGCCCTAAAATGATCTCTCCAAATGGATGGACGGTGTGGATACAACACATACATCATGGTAGGGCCCACAAAACGTGGTGACGTCATTTCAGTAGCGAGTCTGGCTACTGTCAAGTTCAGTAGCTAATCCGCGTCCGCAGCACAACACGTTGTGGACCGCACCGTCTTGGGTGAGGCGGGGCCCACCTAATCCGCTCCCCTCGTTTGGCACGAGAGCGGATTGGGTATTGATATAGCGTACGGCTACAAAGTCTATGGGGCCAACCGTGATGTATGTGTCTTATCCACACCGTTCATCCTTTTTTCCATCTCATTTTAGGTTATGAGCCTAGAATTGAAGCATATGCAAAGCTCAATGGGACCACACAAAAGGAAAGAGTGGGAATTAAGGGCCTATCATTGAAAACTTCTTGAGGGCTATAGGAGTTTTGGATCAAGCTGATGTATTTGTGATCTCATGGACAAGTTGGATGATAAATAAATATCATCTTTGCCCAGGAAGGTTTGAATGGTGGATGGTCATTATTCCTGCTGTGGTCCACCTGAGCTTTGAATATTTTTCAATTTGGGAGATTGCCCTATAATGACTGGTGAAACGTTTGGACAGTGTGGATAAGATACATACATCATAGCAGCCTTGGAATTTACTCAGTAGGCCATCCATTTTGAAAAAAGTGCCCTTTGGTAAATTGAAAAATAAAATCTGAAAAATAATATAAATATCCACTCAGACAAAGGTACCGTTTGGTAAATTAAAAAATAAAGTTTTAAAAATAATGTAAATATTGAAAACTTAAAATGTTAATTTTAATATACATTCGTATTGAAAAATTCAATACTTATGAAAATAAGCAGCCATACTGCTCACAAGGTCATTCATATTAGTATGAACTGAAAGCATAAAAATATTAGCTGATTTGAAACTTCAGTGGTCCTAAGATTGTTTCAACGGTGGACCTTCAAGCATTACTTTTTCCTATCATGTAGCCACTTGACCTTTGGATACCCTAACATATTATGAAAAAACAGATGGACGGTGTGGATTTCTCACAAACATCTCCGCATCCTTCTAAAGCTTGAGTGGAATAGATGTTATTGGGGCAACAAAGGACCCTGGGGCCCACCTTAATATATGTGTTCCCCACCTTCACCTGTTTTTCTAGATCATTTAAGGATATGGTCGCTAAAATAAAGAAGATCCTAATCCCAAGCATACCACACCACATGGATTGAATTTCCCCCATTAAAAATTTGTTGGAGGCAACAAAAGTTTTAGATCCAGCTAATATTTGTCTGTTCCCTTGTAAAAAGACAAATATTGCATGGCAAATAAACACTAGGGTGCCACCTAAGATATTTTAATGGTGAGCGTTAAATGGCCATTGTTTCCTGTGGCGTGGTCTGTATTTGTTTTGTTTTCGGGCCCATGCCCTAAAATGAGATAGAAAAACTGATGGGCTATTTAGATATAAAATATATTAATCAAGGTGGGCCGCATGGTCATAGCAACACCCCCATAACACCTAATATACCCTCCTCAAAGAGGAAAGATGCGACATTCTCTCTCTCTCTCTCTCTCTCTCTCTCTCTCTCTCTCTCTCTCTCAAGTTTTTTGAAGGAACTTGGGTGGGGCCCACCGTGATGTTTGTGATAAATCCACCTCATCTGTATGTTACATGGGACAAAAAATGAGGCAAGTCCAAAATTTAAGTGGGCCACGTGACGAGAAACAATGGGGATTGAACATACACAATTCAAACATTTGTAGGGCTACAAAAGTTTTGAATCAGGCTAATATTTTTGCATTTCCAGTTTATCTCAATAGTAATAACTCATGAACAGTATGGATGGCATATAAACATCACAGTGGACCCAGGGAGATTTCAATGTAGGCATTTCCCTACCCACTTTCCCGCGGTGTAGCCCACTTAAGTTATGGATCTACCTCATTTTGTCTTGTGTCCTAAAATGATCTAGCTAAATGGCTGGGGTAGAGTTGACTACTCCCAAACATCATAGTGGCCCCGCCTAGCTTTCCCAGGCAGGAAATTCTTACAAAAGCTTCAGCATGAAATTGACACCGGGATGGCATTGTATCACGCCCCGAAATCCGGACTCAGAGTGTGCACCCTCCGGCCTAGTTTACGGGGTATAATTGGTGCACTAAGTGCATTTATAACGTTAAACAACTTTAAGAGGCATAAAATGATGAAATACTAAGTTATCATTTATTCATAAAGTATTCAACTATAAACCAAGTCCACCCATTTGGGACTTTATTAAATGTCTACTAATTATTGAAAATAATAAAATAAAAGAAACTAGTCTAAACGTCTTGGTTCAGGGCCGCCACTTCTTCCTCGGTTAAATTAGGCCAATAGTCCTGCGGTTCCTCTAGTGGTCCCATCTCATTATCAGGGGCATTCTCTTAAGGTTCAGCGTCCACATCATCTGTATATTTTTAATCCACAACGTCAGCTGGAAAGCCCAGTGAGTAACCCAATACGGTTCACATGCATTTCAATTAAACAGGATAAACACATGCCATCAAATATAGGTAACATATAATTAATGCAATAATGAATGAAATGATGCATCAAGTGGGCATATATTCAATCTTCCACTTGCTTCGATTGGATCCCATCAATCGGCTCCCCCTTCCTTGTAGGGCGGACTTCCACATATTAGTGGGCTTCCAGGATGATCCCTGGGTAACCGGGTACTTAAGTACCTACCGGTCTTCCAGAGTCGAACTCCAGGCACAATAATTCATAATGCATGCAATAATTTACAGCCATACAATAATTCACGTCTGTACATTTCATCTCTCATTTTGATAGGCAATCTTTCATGACATTTATAAATAGAAATTATTTAAATAATATTTAAACAAGCACAAATTAATCAATATCACATATTGCATCCATCACACAACTTACTTAATTAAAATGACTAGGAAACGTGTTGGGATGTACTCACCTGTTGATAGTGGCGATTACTTTGTTAATTGCGTCATGTCCTGAGTAGAATCAGTCCTGAATCTACAATAAATGTAATTTATATTTATAAACCACCAATCTAACCTTAATATACTTATTTTCAATTTGGATTATACTTTATTGAGTTTTGGTTCCTTAATGGACGGTCCAGATTTGATTATCGTGACCCACGTTTCCAAAAGGAATGGCCCCTTTTTCTATTTTTCTGATGGTACGGCCCACTTGACTGGTGGGTCATCCTATACTTGGTCACAAGTTCTCCAATGATACACTACCAAATATGATTGATTATATTTTGCAAGGATTTTGTCGTAGGATATCCTAAAATGGTCCATTTATGATAATCCATACCGTGCTTCCCCACTATTTCACTTGGCATGGCCCACCTGGAACTCTGATTGGGCTGATTTTTTGTCATAAGACTAATAATTCATTACTCCAGAGATTGGGTGGATCGGATTTTTAAAAAACTACACAGTGGGGCCCACAAGCTCCTAACCAGTGGACAGGTGTTGTCCCCACTGTTTATCTTGGTATGGCTCACTGGAATATCCTGTACGGGCCATTTTTGGTCCTTAGCTAGAAAACTTATTTATTAAGATATTGGACGGATTAGATTTCTTAAAATGTCATCAAATGGGTCCCAAAAGTGGACAGCAATCCAAAATCGGACTGCCTCAACCATGTGTGTTGTTATCATTAATATTTTAAGTGGTGTGGGCCACCTGAGATTCGGATTTATCTGATTTTTAGACCCAAGCTGTAAAACATTATACTAAAACATATGGTCGGCTTGGATCTACTGATTTCATCTCAGTGGGGTTCATGAGTGGACCGCTGTCCACGCCCAGAATTTCTACCTTTTTAAATTTCATTTTTATTTTATAAGTTTTCACCATTAGTTTGTTTCAGATGGTGTGGCCCATTCAGACCTCAGTTTGGGTCCAAATTCGAAGCCCCATCCTAAAATAAAATAGAGAATTAAATGGGCGGAGTGGATGTACAAAATACATCAAGGTGGGTCCCATGAGTGGGCCCCCACGTCACCCTTGTTTGAAGTCCAACGCTGGACGTTCCAGTGTCAGAGACGCTGGACATCCAGCCACTTTTTCCTTTTTCTTTTTTTTTTCTTTTTCTTTTTTTTCTTTTATTATTATTACTATTAAAAAGTGTATGTGGGGTCTACGAGAGATCTGGTCCGACCATTGGGTCGGCCACCTCATTGTGGCCCAATAATGTTTTGGAATAATATAATTTATCAGAATTAATTTACTAATTAAATAAAACAATAACAAAACAAATTTTAAAGGCTATCATTCATTCAATTGATGTGGCCCATCTGAAGGTCCATTCGATCTGAATTTTGAGGCCCATGTACATTTTGGCCATATGGTCATTATGACCCATCCAGATCGATTCCTGGCCCACCCAAATGGTCCCCATCAATCGTGATCACCTATTCAAGGGTTAAGATAAAGATAAGGTCCTTAGATCCGTACAATGAACGGACGGACGATCCGACCCGTTCATTGGCTGGATCTGGCCTACTTAAATAAAATAAAAAAAAACACCTACTTGATCTAGCCGCAAGATCCCTCCATTCCTCCTTCCTTCTCTCCTTTCCTTTCCTTTCTTTTACGATGGATGAAATACCATCTCGTTCTTTCTCTTTTTAAAGAGAAGTTTGTTGGAAATTTGTTGCGGATAAGATGGGTTGGTTGAGATAGGATAAGATTAATTTTGAATTTCAAAATTCGTATTTAAAGCAAAAAAAGAAAATTAAATTCTTGTTAATGATAGGACTCAATCCCTGATCTTCCCTCTCGCTTAAGAGGGCTTTAACCAATCAGTCCATGCTTTTCTTTTGTTTATCATCTTAAATTTATTTAGCTAAACCCATTTTTGCTCCTAAAAGAAAATTTTCCTACCGAAATTTTAGGGTCGTTACACATTGCTTCACATAACATGACACATTTGTGGGTATAGTGTACAAAGTTATGTGTGACCCACCATGATGAATGTGTTTATGTGTTAGATCCACACCGTTCATACATTTTGTCATATTAATTTACGTCATGAGTGCAGAAATGTGGCAGACTCAAAGCTTCAGTGGACCATACCACAAAAACCATCGGTGATTGAACACCTACAATTGGAAACTTCTTAGGGGCTACAAAAGTTTTGGATCAAGCTGATGTTTGTGTTTTTCCTTCATCCAGGTCTATGTGATCTTATGAACAGGTTGGATAGCAAAAAAACATCATGGTGGTCCCCAGGAGGGTTTCACTAGTGGGCAATGTCCCCACAACTTTTTATGGTGTGGTCAATTTGAGCTTTCAGTCTACCTCATTTTTTTGGCTCATGCCCTAAAATGACGTGGCAAATTAGATTGACGTGATGGATATAACACATATATCATGAAGGGGCCAAAGAACTTTACCATGCAAACATGGTATATAGGGCACAGTTTGAATAGAAAGCTTGCATGAAAATAAAAAAAAGGGTAGAGTTGTCATTTGAAAAAGATTGTTTTAACCTAAAATCATTTATTGCATTCTGTGTTAAATGTTAAGTCAAACGAAGAAAGCTTAAAAATTAACTCATTTTTTAGTAAAAATCTAAGTTAAACACTTAAAAATTTGGACTCACCTAACGGCATGTGTTTGGCAAAATCACTATAAAAAAAAAAGGCCTATTTTATCATTAAGTGCCGAAATTAAGTTTTACCAAGCAGGCCCTTAAGTGCGACCAAGGAACCAGCAATGTGGGTGGGACCTTGACCGTGGGGTCCACCTAGATGCATGCACGGTATATCCACACATCCATCCATTTCTCAGATTTTTAAGGGCATGGTGAAAAAAAGAAGCAAATATAAATCCCAGGTGGACCACACTGTAGGAAACAATGGCTGTTGAACACCCACCATTAAAACCTTCCTAGGGTCCACCGTAGCGTTTGTTTGCCATCCAACCTATTGATAAGGTCACACAAACAAGAATGAAGGGAAAATACAAATATCAGCTTGATCCAAAACTTTTGTGGCCCAAAATCTTTTTAATGGTCAATGACCATTATTTCCTATGGTGTGGTCCACCTAAAATTTATATCTACTTAATTTTTGGGGTCATGCTCTAAAATAAGTTGGAAAAATAGATGGATGGTGTGGATATACAAGATATATATCAAAGTAGGCCCCATGGCCAGGGTCCCACCCACATCACTAGTTATGGAGTTACAACTAAGCTCCTACATTCAAAAGCTAGGTGGTGCCCACGGTGATGTTTGTAAAAATTCCACTCTATTCATCCTTTTTTCATATCACATTATGGTGTAAGTCAGAAAATGAGGCAAATCCAAAATTCAAGAGACCCCTCAACAAACTATGAAAATTGAATGTACACAGTTGAAACATTCCTGGAATTACAGAAGTTTTGGATTAGGCTAATATTTTTTTCAGCTCATCCTAGTAGGAATAATCTTATGAATAGTTTGGATGGAATATCACATTAACTATTGGGAAATTTCAACGGTAGTCATTTCCCTACCTCTTTTTTTTTTTTTTTTTTTTTGTTTTGTCATGAGACCTAGCTAAGTTTTGGATTTACCTTATTTGTATGATCATGTCCTAACGTGAGTGGGCAAAACAAATAAACAAGGTGGATTTCTCACAAACATTATGGTAGGTACCTCAATGCACCAAAATAGTGTCTCTGGCGTCATGGATTCATAAGGTAAGTAGGAAGTGTGTTTTGAAATGTCTTTGTTTTAGTATGATAGATAGGATGAAATGGCTTTTTTATTCCCCCTTTTAAATGTAGGAAAGTTGCACGGGTATGTAGAGGTGTTGATAGATGACTAACTTACCATGCACTTGGCACACGGATGATACCTTGAAACAATCTAATTATTGGCCGCATCACTCAAATCACACCAATAAAATGATCCGAACCACCCAAGCGCTAGTCATCTAAATGGACGATAAAACATCAGCAAGTCGCTTGTTTGTGATCCTTATATTTGTGGCCCACCAAGGCTCCATATTTTCTCATTTTCAGGAAAAGTATATATTTCAATAGGCTTATTACAATCATTCTATCAAATATCATTGATGTTACGGCGCGATGATTAGGAATTTGAGATATAAGTAATAACTTGGAATCAATGAAATGATGGTTAAAAATATGTTTTTAGGCTCATCTTTCCACAAATTACTTACTCGTCCATCTTATAACCTACTGATCGGATGGTTGAAATTGTCCAATGGTGTCAGTAGCACATGCTAGCCCAATAGGTTGGTTGGTTTGTCCAAGTGTCCCGTTGCTACAAGGAGCACTATAACTTGTAGTGATATGAGAGAATCGAATCATTTCTCCATTATAAATTTCAAACAGAAACCAGGTTTGATTATTTTCCCTACCACCTTAAATCATGTTACAACTATCAACACAATACAAGTAGGACACTTGTTAGATGCTTGAGATGGGCCATGGTGAATTGTACGAACCACATCGTCTCAAGCATCTGATAGTTTCATAGCAATGTTGGGCCTGAGAGTTTCAAACATGGTTCGAATTATACGACAACCATCTGATGCAATGTTGGGCCTGAGAGTTTCATTGCAATGATACACCTGACCCTGCATGGTTTATTCACTGATTATCCAAATTTCTCTTTCCTGACTGTTCACATCAACTCAATCCAAATACATATTGAAGGGTCAGGATTCTTCTCATGGAACACTTATGCACATTGCTCATCCAAAGTGAGCCCCATAATGTGGATGGTATTGATCATGGAACCATTAGCCCATTCATACAAACTGACAATCGAAGTCCACCCTAATATCATACATGGGCCACACATACAATGAAGATTGTGGGCACACTATTCTCAATGACAGGTTCTGCAATGAACTGGATTCAAACTGGGCTTGGTTCGGCCCGACCGTCTTGTTTATTTATCTATGTTTAACATTCAGACCTCAGGTTGGCCCCCAAATAGTGGGCCAGGGCTCAACGCTGGCCACCCCCGAGCTGCCCTGCGGCTTTCGTGTTCACTCGACGCCGGCCACCCCCTGAGCTGCCCAACTTGCCTGTCTACTCGACGCCAATAATCCCCTTCTCCCCTCCATTTTTACATGAATTTTCGCCCAAAAATTCAAACTCAAACTTAGCTCGAAAGACTCGAACTCACTTAGTTTGCTGATCGAGCAGGTCCACGATCGACTCGGCCGAGTCGAGTCAAGTACCAAGTAGGGGCTGGGTGGCTCGAGCCGGGCAATGAGCAGTGCAAAGCTCGACTCGTGTACAGCCCTATATACATGGATAGAGAAATGCACACTAGGAACTCATGAGTACTTTTTGATACATGATATGGCACAAAATCCGAATGGTCCACTAGATGAGTCACCTCATGAAACTCTCAAGGCCCAAAAGTTAGCCTGGTCAAAAAATTTGGTGGGCTATAGCAAAGCGAGAGACAAATATCTAGTTAACTTTCGGGCCTTGGGGGTTTTATGAGGTGATTCATCTAGTGAACCATTCAAAACTTTTGCCTCACATCACATGTCAAAAAGTGCTCACAATTGAGTTCCCATGATAACCAGTTTTCATGTTAGCATTTCACTACACACATTATGTGTGTGTATATGTATGTATATGTATATTTGTATTTATGAATTTGGTTAACATACTCACTTTCTTAGGAAGTTAGCAATGTTCCTAAGCCTTTTTAAATGGCACACATGGTGACATATTGTCAATTTGTATGATTTGTTCATTCATATAATTAAGAGTAAGTCACGGTGCAAAAATCATACCAAAGTGATGATCCTAAGCTTCCGATTAAGAGAATGAAAATGATTAGTCAAAACTGACCATAAAACAAAATAGGTCCAATTATTATCTTGAAACATCTAGTAGATAGATCTTTTTTGTATTTCTTATCATTCTAAAATTAATACTTTGATATGATGATTTTAACCAAGTAATTTATGGCTTGTAAACAACATAAGGTTGTAACAAATTGGTCACATTCTCACACTATGGCTTGCTC
Source organism: Liriodendron chinense (assembly GCA_003013855.2). Taxonomy (NCBI): domain Eukaryota; kingdom Viridiplantae; phylum Streptophyta; class Magnoliopsida; order Magnoliales; family Magnoliaceae; genus Liriodendron; species Liriodendron chinense. Next base: position 1,815,228 of record ML058403.1, read on the forward strand.
CTGTTTGTATGAATGAATAAATGGTTCATATTGATTACAAGTTACCTTGTGTGCCGTTTAAAAGATTTGGTACCTGTTTGTTAACACTTAAAATAGTTACTTAATGCGGAATTGAAAAAATACTCCGTGTAAGATTTATTTGTTAACACCGAATTCGGAAAGCAGTTGGTGATTTTCCCTTGATTTTTTTCGTCGACAAAACTTTGGCTTAATGGTGAATACGGAATGCGCTCCGAGATTTTTCTATAAAAAAAATAAAATTGCTTCTAAAATTATCTCACCTCCCAATTGCTACAGAGATCTTCTTTCACGGAGATAGATTGCGTGATACACAACCAACTTTTAACATGTGTAACTTCTTTAGCCCACCATGATTTATGTGTTAGATCCACACCTTCCATCAACTTTTTCAGATTATTTTAGAGTATGAGGCTAAGAATGAGGCACATTTAAAGCTCAAGTGGACCACATCATAGAAACCAACAGGAATTAAATGACTATCGTTGAAATCTTCATAGTGTCTAATATGAGGTTTATTTCCCATCTAACCTCTTCATTAAGTTACACAGACCTAGATGAAGAGAAAACACAAATATTAACTTGATCAGAGCCTTTTGTGGCCTTAAGAAGTTTTCAATGGTAGGCACCCAATTCCCACTATTTCCTGTAGTGTGGCCCACTTGAGCTTTACATTTTTTATTTTTTTTTGGGTCTTGTGCTCCAAAATGATATGGAAAAATGAATTGATGGTATAGATGAAACATATACATCACTGTAGGCCCTTCAGAGCCCCTATCAGGGTCGTCCATCTCTAGTGGCGCGAACTACCTTGGGCAGGAAATCCACATCTAGAAGCAGATTGCGTCCTTCCACCGCCCGCGACTGATTGCATCCTTCCACCTCCCTAGAAAAGGATTTGTGGGCCCACCATGATGTAATGGTTTTATCTACAACATTCATCCCTTTTCTCAGATAGTTTTACGGCATGATCTAGAAAATGAGGTAGGTCCACAACTCAAATAGACCACATCAAAGGAAGTAGCGGTGATAGTGACAACTACCGTTGAAACCTTTCTAGGGGCCAATGTGATGTTGTTCTACCATCCAACCAATTGATAAGGTCATGTAGACAGGGATGAAGTGAAAACACAAATATTGGCTTATCCAAAACCTCTACAGCTCTCAAGAAGTTTTTAATGGTGGGCGTTCAATCCCCACTTTGTGGTCCACTTAAGCCTTGTTTCTATCTTATTTTTTGGTTCATATGCTAAAATAATCTGTAAATATGGATGGATGGCATGGATAAAACATTTATAACACAGTGGGCCCCACAGATTCTTCTGGCTGGTCAAGGTTAACGCAATCCACTTCCTAGCAGGATTGCTGTTGTGACGTGGGGTGGCGTGGATCCCCATATCCACTGAGGTCGGTGGATCCCCAACTGTGGGGCCATTGTGATGTATGTGCCTTACATCTACACCATCCATGCATTTTGTCGGCTTATTTTAATGCATGCTTCAAAAAATGAAGTACATTCAAATCTTAGGTGGACCACACAACATGAAATAGTAGTGTAGACACCCCACCTTCGGCTACACTGTTGGTAGAGATAGCTGGTTAAATGGAGGACCATACCCCCAAATCCCAAGTCCAAACTCAGCCAAACTCACCCTTGTAAGCCCCATTCCATAGCCCAGTTCAAGCCTGAACCCAGTCAACCCAGTCCTAAAAACCACCCTGAAAAACCCCCCATAAAAAAGGCCAGTCAAAAAATCCCAAAAAAGTCAAACTCACTGAGTCAACCCGCTGAGTTAACCCGCTGAGTCAACCCGTCGAGTCAACCCGTCGAGTCAAAACACCGAGTCAACCCGTCGAGTTAACCCGTCGAGTCAAATCACCGAGTCGACCCGCTGAGTCAACTCACTGAGTCGACCAGCGAGTCCAACAACAGCCCCGAGGGAACGGCCGTACTCGCTGGAAACCGAGGAGCGGCCGTACGGGCGGCCCATGGCAGGCCGCCCGGACAAAATTACGACTTCTGCCACTCTCTGCTGCTATAAATACCCCCCTCCCCTTCTCATTTCAACATCCATTCGAAGCCATTCGAGTCCATTTCAGCCCGAGAGCTCTGAGTCCATCTCTTTAGCCCATTTTTCCACCAAGGAGAGCCCGAGTGAGGAGAGTCTAACCCTGGTCCAGCCCAGCCTGACCACTGGTCCAAGCCTCTCAAGCCATCCAAGTCTTGATCCAACCACTCGAAGCCAACCCTTGCGACACCTCCGTCCACCCAGCTACTCTTTTCCAGCATCATCTCATTTGCATCTAGCATAAGAGCAACATTTACTTTTCTTCCAACCCCCCTGCTTCACTGCAAGCACCTTGGTTATCCAAGTACACCGCATCTGTCTTAAATTATGCACCTGTCAGTTCGAGCGTATGCTCTGGGCTTGCCCGTTGTTGGAACCTGCCCATCAGAAACTCTTACTGTTCAGACCCGCATTCATGCATCATATCATCCATGAGAATATACGAGGATTAAACTAGACTTTCAAGTATCCGATCGATTCTGTGAAGTAGAGACCGTACTTCGGTACGGGCAGTGTGTGGGGTGCTTAACCTCTTCCCACCCTGTAACCGTGATCCCTTACCTTGAATCTCTGACCGCAGATCAACAGGAGTCATTTTAGAGGAAGGAATCTTCGGACTCTCTTCTCTAACGTTTCTACAGGGTCTAGCCGACTGTAGATTCGAAGTAACTGGCTAGTGGCGACTCTGAACTCACTTAAACATATCCAGCTTAACACGACGACCAAACAAAGCCCTCGAGAACGAGGCAAGCCAGTGGCACAAACGGCGATTTCGCACTCACGCACCTCTTCCTCTTCTCCTTCTTCCGAAAGGAAA